>CM023957.1:32349938-32403597 GCA_013407115.1 Glycine latifolia
ATATATATATATATATATATATATATATATATATATATATATATATATATCCAAATATGAAAAGTGGAACCATTTGATTCATCAGGATGATATGATATAGCTAAAACCGTTAATCTAGTTTCATATTGTAGAAGGTCAACCTAATGTAATGAGCTGAGTGAGAGATGCATCACTTTGAGATGATAGTAAATTTACCTTAGGATGCAGCAGGCCTAGCTTTGAGGAGGCACTTTGCACTTCAACATATAGTCTCTCATTGGTTGGCGGTTCCTCAAGCATAAATTGAAACGACTCACCCCATCTTGGATCTCTATTTTTCTTGACATGCTGTATAGTTGCCGTGAGCAATAGTCAAATTTCACAGAAATATAAGCTATAATCAAATTCTAAAAACAACAGATGCATAGCTGTCCTTGGAGGGGTTTGTTTATAGTAACATTCTTTAGTAAGAAGATACACATGGTGCTCGTTATATACAAGGCAAAGATACATCATAAATATTAGTAAATGATTGAACTGGTGGGGATTTGGACTCAACCATTAGTTGAAGGTTTATGACTTCAATAACAACATTAACAAAGTCTTGTCTCATTGGATCAATATTATTTAGAGAAAAATCTCTTCTTTTTTTTGTTCCCTACAAATATTTTTTTTTTCCGAGGCAATTCTGTCTGAAACGCTGTTCGATACTAAATGTGACATCTCTAGAGAAAGATCCCTTTTATGGTTACTCCTAAAGATTTTTTAGATTTTACACTACCTGACTTAATGGGACTATATATCATTTGATCTACTAATCTAACTAGAGCCTCTATTACTTTTCTAACACTTCTTCTGATAGACACTACTACAATTTTTCTTTCGTTTATGTATGTTCCTAATCTTATCTTTTCTTTAATATCTAATCATCTACCTCAACATCTTCGTTTCTGCTACCCTTATTTTTTCTCTTGCTAGCAGTTCACTATCTAATGTCAAATTTATCCTCGTCCAGATGAAGAAGCATAACACACCTTATTGATCAAAAAGAAGAAAATGATGACAAGCCTCATAGCAAAAAAATCAAAGTTGACTATATCATAATCAGTGTATAATACCTTGGTTTTTCTCTCTTCTCCCTTAAATAGCAGTCGCACATACGGATTTGTGTGGTGTTTTCCTTCCACATCTTCAGCTTCGTGGACGATAATTACAAGTAAACCACCACTAGCAGGTGTTCCTTCAGGAGCCTTTTCTATTGCATTGGAATCTTCTGCACTCTGAGGTAACTCATCCTCCTTAAAAGGTTTGTACAGCACTTCAACAGTTAGCTGCCCACGCGACTTCTCATTCTCAGGATCATTAGGGTCCATGGTCTTGAGTAAATTAAGAGTCACCACTTTAGGTTCATCAGGTGTAATCTCTTTCAATGGAATGACATTCATACCCATCTTGTCATGCTTGCCAATCTAGTCAAAAGAAAGAAAAGCCATGCTTGAAAATATCTAAGAGGAATCTTTTATGCAATGAAAATATTCTAGAGTCCTGACAGTTTTCTAAAAGTGTCGTAAAGGAAATCTCACATCCAATTTTGTTAATCTAGAATTGCATCTGAAGATGATACTTACCTGCTCCCAGTCGTAAACTGTAAGCTCCAAGACTTGAGATTCTGGATCTTTGACGACTATATTAAATTCCTCATTCCATTCCGGATTCAAATTCTTGTATTTCACAGTTGTTTTCTTTGAAGGAAGTTTCTCTTCTGTGAGTTTGAATTTCACATACGGGTCTGATGCCCCCAGTAGATCTTTCTTTTTAAGCTTCTCTGCCCTCACAACTTTCACATGAAGGATTCCAACTGGAACTTTCATGGCCCTGTTTCACACACCAAGCAAAATTAACTAATCCAATACCTAATGTTATAAGCTTGATGAAAGGAAGAAATCATAATTCATACATACTTTGTTGGATCCATTATTTGCACCTCTAAGGCCTTTGGCCACAGATACATTTTTGCGACTTGGTCTTTAATGATTTCCTGGAAGGAAAAAAAATGAGGAAGAGAAATCAATGCTAAAACTTGACAAGCATAATAATGACTAGCCTTAAACAGTTATTGAAAAATTTAGAGGACATGAAAGTGCTATATGCTTACCTGGACAATCCTATAAAGGCCAGGAATAGACATTGCATCAGCTCCGAGCAGTTTTAGTCCAAAATCAACATGCGGCTTCATTCAAGAGATTCAAGACAACAAAAGTGAAGAAAAAGAGGAGAAAGATGTCAGTTATATAGAATCACCAATGTGTCAGATATCTATGTCCTCAGTCCTCATTCAGAACTACGATGAAATTTAGTCAATAAGGAGTATGACATTATACACACCTTCTCCATGAGAGACATGTAAATATTGGCAAAACATGGAAAACTTGGAACCAAAGGCTTCAGAGTTATACGCGGAGCAGCAAATACTTGCAGATCAACAACCTGTTATGGTTGGTTCAAAAATAAATAAATACCCTTTATGGGAAGAAAACAAAGTGTATGGATGTTACTTGCAACCTTTTACAGCTGCAAACATAAATTAAACCAAACACTATTTTTTCTGTTCTTCAAAAGGTCATGAAGGTACTAATATACCTGGACTGTGGCTCGAAGCCCAAATGCTTTAACTGCAACTATAATGTTAGGATTCCCAGCCCACTTCACTGATGGTTCCATAATCAACTCCTTTTCGTCAGTCACATAGACTTTCATTCCTGCCATATATTGATGAAAATAAACATTAATCAGTCTAAACTTCTTGCTGCAAGAGTCATCAAGGATCAGGTGTAAAAAAATATGACGTGATAATGATTTAATTTTGCAGTTCAAAAAATACCTGTCACACTGTAGAGACCAGATTCATGGTCAAATCAAACTAATTCCAGGGACACACTGCTATTATCAGAATATATTTCTCAAATATTGACTATAATCTTTTTCCTTCCCTTTTAATAATCTCAAATGCAAACAAAACTATTGTTCATCATGGACACAATTCTTATCCTTGGTTGCATCTGAGCAAATTCAGTAAACTATCCCACAATAAAATTTTGTGGAGATTATAACTCAAATAATTCTGTAATCATGTCAAGTATTGGAAGGTCAGCTTGATATGGCATGTCACAAGTAGCAAGACAAGACACGTGAATCAAGTCAGAATTACAATATTAAAGCCTGCCTCAAAAGTTGAATATGAAAAAAATACAAATTGTTATTTCTGTGATTCCTCTTTTACGATTTATTTGGGAATGAAAAACACATAAACAACATTGCTTAGAGAACTATTAAGCATATAATTGTTTAAGCAATGAGGTTATGTTAACAAAAATGAGTCTTACACAATAGCAGCTTCACGTACATAATACTCACGTGATGTGTGTCTCTCTGTGGAAATGGAAGTGGAAGATAGATAGATAGAGAGAGAGATCAACCTTGAAAAGTTGGCGGCAGAGAACCCAAGCTAAGTTCTTCAAATTCAACTGAATCAATTTTGTACTTCGGAATTTGCTCAGCAATAATGGGCTTTGCTATACTCCTTGCAGTCTTGCAAATTGCCTACGAAGATTGAATTGTAGGTACTCATTGAAAATTGATAAACAAAGTAACAGTCTCAGAGATGCCAAAGGAGCAATTTCAAACATCAATAAAAACAAGGGTGCATACCTTGTCCAGATAAGGCCACATATACAATATAAATTTATTAAGCCAGTCGAGCTGCAAACAAGAAAATATTAGTAATTTTCTGTAGAACCTACAATGCCTTTCTGGTTCCCAAGATAAACACTTTCACAAAGATCCTATAATTGTAAAGAATAACATACACGGTCATAGTCTGGGTTTTTAATCCAAGTGGGTATCTCTGGAAGCAAAAGTTGTAATGTTTTAGCATCTTGCTCAACCAAAGGTTGAATTACTGGATCCTGAAATCATGCATGCCATAATTTGAATTGTAAGACAATAACTAAAAGAAAATGTTGCAGAATAACAGAATGTGGTCATTAACTTCTACTCACAATGTTGAAATACCATATAGCTCAATTGAAATACTCTTGGCTCTTCAAAAAATAATAAACCAGAAAGAAGAACACGATCTTTTTCTTGTTCCAAAATGCTAAAAGAAAGAAATAGAGAAATTACATTTCAATACAAGGAAAAGAGAAATCGAAATATCTATCAAAAGCGTATCTTTGAATGTGTTGCTTATGTATACTTAAGTACATTCATGGGTGTATAAGAACATAAATTGCATAATTCTGTTCGTTAATAATATTTGAGTCCTATATAAAGTATTTTATGTATTTTCCCCGGAGTTGACTAAACGAATCCTGTACAATCTATTTAGAAGTCTGTAGTAAAAGAAATTTTGAGAAGAAAATGCCCTGCAGGTCCTATTTCAAGGCAATGTTACTTATTTCCCTGAAAAATAAAACAATCTGGTCCTTTATGTTTATCTAATCTCAATTTTGTCCACCCTAGATGCCACTCTTTCCCCACTATGAATTTCAGCATTCCCTGAAATCCTGTCAATGTTTTAAAAGTCCCCTATAGATCAGGAAGTTCAGAACAAAAAGTTTAAATGAAAAAATAGGTTTCCAAAAATTTCACCGGGAAAAAAGCAAATTTAGCTAAATTCAAAACAACTATTGCATTTTCCTCGGATAGAACTTCCGTTACAACAGATTTTATCTACAATTAATGTCACAACATCTCAGTTCAGGCTAAAACCATCCTCAGTAAAAAAATTAAGACCAAGGAGTGAAGTGAATCTTATGACAAACATCAAAACACATTTCCTATTCCATGAAGAAGTAAAACAATCTGTTTTTATCCAAAATTATGCTCCTACCGCTTATGCATGAAGAAAAAGTGATTGCACAAGACTTTATAAATAAATTTAAATACTAGAAGTTAGCTTATTCAACCTTTAGCATAAAAAGTAAGAACATGATAATGATATCTAGTGATATCAAAAATAATGATTCAACAAACAAAGAAGGTTGTGAAAACGATATAATTTATTGTTCCCATATGCAATCCAAAAATTAAAACAAACAATAAATAAGAGACAGACAAAAACTAAACCTTAACATCTGTTGGCTGGAAGTATATGAACAAATAGTAGCCAATGACTAGTCCAATTGAAGTTCCCACTCCAAATCCAAGAAAGCTTGCAATAGTGCTCAAAATTCCCATCTTCAATATCTTTGTCAAGCACCAGTACTACCTAGTACCCTGAAAATTCATTTGTACAATGTGGAAAATAAGGAGAGAAGGAAGGAAGTTAAGTTGCTCCGTAACCAAAGTGGAAGAACCTTCCAAATCCAAATCAACAAATGCTCTCTGAGTACCTCATGTTGTGGATCAATGAATTGAGTTTGAGTGCCAGGGAAAAGACAAGAAGCTGGATATTTTATTGTTATGATAAAAGTTCAATAAAGAGGGCATCAAAACAAGTGGCCAATAAAAAGACTTTGTTCAACTCCCACTTGATCCACACAACACTTGACAAGGAAACTTGCAACCGCGTGAGAGTGTCGGTAAGGTCTATTCTTTCAGTTTTTTTTTTTTTTTTTGCAAATATCAAAGTTTTCAACATCGTAGATGTTAACTTGGAGATAATGATCCAACAGTGAAACATGTTCATCAGAAAAATGTGTCTTGAAGTCGCGCAATAAAAGCCAGGTCCCACTATGCTTCGTATTTTGGCTTTTACAAACGGAGAAAGGTGTACTGCTTTTACGTTATCTTCTTACTGATCACTCAATATTTCATAATGTAAATATTCAATAAAAAATAGATATATTTAACATTTTAGAAACATAAAAGTTTTTTTCTTTTACTTTCCTCGCACAATGAAAATTATAAGAAAATGTCGTAAAAAGATATAAATTATTCTCTAGGAAACTGATAGATTAATTTACAGATTCTGTCTGTGCTTCTGATACGTCATTAACTTTCACCATTCTTATTTTCGTTACTGTATTGCATGCACAGTTAGTACAAATAAGTCAAATAAATTATATCTATTTTATTTTTCTTTGCGTAACAAAAAACAACAGAATTCTATTTGAGGAAACAAATAAAAAATTATTCAGATAAAAAAATAGCGAAACTTTGTACCAGTTGAAAGTCATGTCCCTGGAATTGAGGAATATGTTAAGAAGAGTGGGGTCTCAACGTCTCGTGATATTTTTTCCACCCAAAACTTATCTTTTTTTATTTCATGATACACCCAAAACTTATCAGTAATGGGTCTTCCTCACAAATCTATAAAAATAAGAAAAATAACCATTGATTTCTTCAAAAAAAAAATTAAAATAAAATAAGTCCACGGTTGTTTTAAATGTTTAGATATTGACCTTGTACATATATATTTATGTTAATATTTTATCATTAATTCATTATTTAGGATCGATTTGTTTGATATAATAAAAAATGGAGTAATCTAAATCCCTACGTAATTTCTAAAATAATAGTCTACAAAAGAATTAGGAGGGTAATTAGATTTTGATTAAAAAAATAAGGAGGGTAATTAGATTGAATTGAGTTTGATTTATTTTAAGATCCAATCCAATAAAATATAATTGGACTGAGTTAGATTGGATTTGTTTTTTTTAAAAGAAACTCAAATCCAACTAGTCCAATCTCAATTGAGTTTATTAAAATATTATTATATTCTGAATTTTAAAAAATAAAAATAAAAGAAATACAAATTGCAAACAAATATAGTTCGAAAGATTAAATGAAAAGATGATAATCCATAGTTTAAACTAAAAAAAAAAAGAATCATGCTTATAAAAAATGAGACTAACACTATATTGATCATAATAATCTTAACAATTCTACCAACTTTTTTGTTGAATGAAAAAAATATGAAATTCTAAATATAAGTTGAGATTAGAGTTTTTTTTATCTATTTAATACAAAAGAAATAAAAATTTATTCAAATAATATAAGTATAAAATTATTTATTTATATAAAATCGATTCCTAAAAATCAATTTCTCAATGTCATAGTATTTTTTTTTATTATTTTGGCATTAGTTAAGAAATTGGTTTCCTAATGTTTTTTTAGATATGTTTAGAAAATGGTTATTGGGGAATCGATTTCTAAATATGGTTATTTTGTTTTATAAAAAAACTTAATTAAGAAATCATTTTTTTCTTAACTAAGTTTTTTTAATTTTATTTTGTTATTTGTTTTAAAAAAATATTTGTTTTTGTATTTTTAATGCCTTTTATTTATTTTTTATTTTTTAAATCTCTATATTTATGCTTTGTTTAAAATAAAAATAATATTATTTTGTATATGTTGTTAAATTTTTTTCATTTTTTTTGTTTTATCATTTTTAAAGAGTAGAAATTTTTTGTATTATTCAAATCATTTTTAAAAGTGACTGATGAAATATCTCAATTAAAAAATAAAAAGACTAAAATCGCTGATTTGAAAAAATATGAATATGAAAATAAGCATGTTTTTATTCCTTATATCTTCATTTTGTACAATCACAATAGTAATTAACAATAGTAACTAAAAACCCATAAAAATTACTCGCATAAAAATTATAAAAGATTTTGCTACTGAAACTTAAAAAAGGAAGAAATATAAAGTCAAAAGACTAAATAAATCAAAAATAATTCATAATCAATAATAAGGAATCATATAGAGTTGAAATTCTTTGTATTTTAATTTTATTTGATTATTAAAATACATAATTGAAATTACAAACAATAGAACAAAATATTTAAATTTGAAACAATACAACAAAAATTTTAAAATACAAATAATATGACATAAATTTAACGTTGTTGGTTTGAGCCTACACAATGTGGGCAATTTTTCTTCAAATGGTTTGGGATGTGACACATGGAACATCACTTTGGTTGACACGGTTCTTAGATATCCATTTTGGTGTGTATCCGAGTGGAGACAAGATGAAGCTTAGAATTTTTTTTTCTTCTCTGAGTCAGGCCAGATTCATGGCTCATGACACGGTGGTCAATATGCTTCATTGTGCAATTCTCCAAACAATCATTTGTATACATTGAAGGCACTTTCCAACATATGAACAAGATGTATGTAGTTTCTGTATTCATGGTGACCATGCTTACAAGTAGCAACAACATGAGAACAAAGCATTTGCACGTTTTAGAATTTACCACAGGTACACCACCTTTCATCCAGCCTGACCGTGAAATTTTTAGCGGGCTGAACCTCTCTCAGGTTAATTGTCTCTTAGACCAAGAACCGTGTGTCCCATCGATCAAACTCAAGAACAATGTGAGTGTTTGCCTTTCTATGTACGTCTTCCATGGCCTAATTTAGTACCTGCATATAAACTTGGTTAGATGTAAGCATTGTTGCAACGTCTCTCCCTCTTTTGTTTAACAATGCATTACACCTTTTCATGTTTTCTTGAGTACCGAATTAATCGACTCAGCAAGATTGGTGATCATGTGTCCCCATCGTTGGCTATCATCCCATGCAAGGATCAATTTTTCTTGCGGAATCTTGTTGAACCAATTAATTGATCGATCATCATTTGCTTCCTCCCTCAGATTGTTGTAGTGGTCATTGAACATGGGCTCTGTCCTTGCATATACTGGGTAGTTATAAACATATAATTTCAACATTGTCAATAATACAAAATTAAATTATATTTAATATGAAGAGAAAGAAGTTTGACACTCATTCGTATTTGATAATTAGTTTTTGATGTCATTGTTCTTGAACCTCATCATCTAATTCTATGCAACGTGTTGAATGCAGAACACAAGCACAAAATTATGCGTCATCCATCCACTATCACGTGGTTAACTCTTTGACAAGTGCACAAAATTGTTCAAGTAGTATTAAAATGGTAAATCTAAATGTCGAATCCACGGGAACTTTCATTGTACTCAGAGTTCGTATATGTCTAATTTTAAACAATTGTCAGACTAATTTTTGGTATTTGCAAGTGATAATGCATGTAAATATAAATTCAAGATAAAATAAATTACGAAACAAATTATATGCAAGAGAGAAAACACAAACACTCAAAGAGGTGAGTTGATAGTCGATTCACAATACAAAACATGTTGGGACTCAGTTAACTGAAACTACTTTTGACGCAATATTAAAGTTTTTCGCCATTTAACATTATTTTACGTATTACTTTTATCTCTTAACCTACTCTAATCATGATTCCTCATGTGAAAGAGCCTAAGTTACCTAAGTTCACTCTTAATCCCTCAAGAGCTACATCAAATAATTTGCATTAAGAGTAAAGAGGCATACTTTAGGCTAAAAAATATCATTCTATCCCTAGATATAGATTATCTAGATGTTCTTTTCTAGTTCTTAGGATCTAAACATTTTCCGATGCATAAAACTCATAACACTACATGCACATGGATGATCATACCACAAACATGACAATAAACCTAGAAAATAGACAACAACACAAAATAACATTAAATAAATAGTGATAATCAATACATCAAAGTGTTTGGTTTCTGAGAAATAAGAGACAATGGAAGGAAATTGAAGGAAATGGGAGAACAAGGGTGTAGAGCAAACTTCTATGGAGTTGATTATTCTCTCCTTTGTGCCCTAGGTTTCTCTCCTACTTGCTGAATTAATAGAATAGTGTTTATCCTCCCTTTTATCTTCAAAATGCAGCTCACTTGTGTTTTTCGATATTGGTTGTGCACTTAGCATACAAGTGCGCGCTAAGCGCTCATGCAGAGTCCAGCTAGATAAGTAGTCATGCGCTAAGCGAGTCTGTCGCGTTGAATGAGCCTATCGCGCTAAGCGAGCTTGTCGCGCTGAGTACACTACTCCAGATCCTCAAACCATCTTCCAAGTATCTGATGTGTAATCCTACAAAAAATTCAACTAACACACTATAAATTAACTAATATTAGCATCTATTGAATAAAAGCTTATAAAAAGCTAAATTCCTATGTTTTAATCACAAAAGAAGCGTTAAAAGAGGGGGGAAATAATTCTTATGTAATTTAAATGTACAATTTACGTATCCATAACAATTATCACACTCTTGAGTATACACTTTTTGTTGACTCGTACTTGTCTGAAATCAAAGACCATGTTGTGGGGTGACATGTCTTTTTAAATTTTGAGGAAGAAGAGTCATACTTCCACTGTTTCACCCTCGACAATGACAAAGGATGATCAAGAGGGTCCCTTTGTACTTACCACACAACCATCGACCTAAACCACGTGCTTTCAATATTGAACTTATCACTATATGGTCTCAAAGTCCAAAAAAGAAGATAGAATTTCACAAAATCTTCTAATGTTTGAGCTCCTTGTGGTGACATTGATAATGTTTCTTTATCCATGACCATCAACATCAACAACATCTTTAACCCAAGTTAATTGGGGTCAGTGGTAGATGAACCCAATGATAATTCAAAAATAAGACAAAAGAGAAAAAAAAATCTAAATTAAAAGAAGGGTGAAAGGAAGAAGGGAGAAAAGAAGAGGAAAAAAACTAAAATAAGGGAACGACTGGAACATAGAACTACTAATAAGTTTAACCCTTCACCAAACTTATAGTTTTTCTTCATTCCGCCCTAAAACATACCGTCCGCCAATCTATATCGTACTCCATTAGGTCTTATTTCACTACCTTTCCCTAGGTAAGTTTCGATCGACCTCTACCTCTCTTTGTGTCGAGCTCTTGGTAACAAACTCTTGTTCTTACGAGAACATCCAGTGGTCATCTCATAATGTGCTCAAATCATCTTTATCCACAATCATATCAGGAAGAAATTGTTATATAGTTTACAACAATCTCAGTGAATTGTGTAATGATCTTTTCCAATTGTTGCATATGTTTTTATATTCATGTATGATAATTAGCTCTAAATTTTTACACACGAGTACATGACAAATAAACTCTAAAAAGTAGTCCACTTTTACTCCACCACTTACACTAAGGCAAAAAAATAAAAATATTGCAGTTTAAAAAAAAATTGCGAAAATATTGTTGTTTGAAAAGTATTTAGGAATCTACTGCAGTCAATCACTGTTTGAAAAAAATTTGAGAATTCTCCTCTCAATTTCGAGTGCGTGGCCACCGATTTCGCCTCAATCGGACATCCCAGTCAAAAGTTATGACCTTTCGAAGTTTCTATGCATCGCGCCGCAAAATGACACGTGTCAACGCCTGACGAATCACGTCCTCTCTGGGCGTGACCGAGCTCCATTCATGTCGTCCTTGGATGTGATTAAACACGTCCACCTGGGACGTGATTGACTACAGTAGATTCCCAAATACTTTTCAAACAGCTATATTTTCGCAATTTTTTTTTTAAACTACAATATTTTTATTTTTTCCCCTTCCATTAAAGACGTTATTAATTTCATTCATTGACCAACAAGTCCGAAAAATTGATCAACGGTGATCCTCTTCTGAACGGCTATATATTCCAAGTGACACAATCCAACGGTACTCAACACTCCGTCGGTCACCGTCCTCCAGTGTTATTTTTTCCGGTAGCCGACCGCAGCAAATGACGACTTCTTTACTTCTTTTAAATATTAATTTATACACCACATTGCATTAAATTATGCACCGTACATGCAAATAGAAAATTTGCGTGAACTCCATATATATTTATATATGCACGGCATGCATAGAACATAAATACACACATCCATTCCGTGGGATCAAAATCTCCACATTACGCATCCAGGCTATCTTTTATGGATACAATATTAATTATATATAGGTTAGCACTTAACGTCTTTTACTCATTTCTTAGGTCAAGTACTCATGTTTTTGCTTAATTTCCATCTCTATGCATATTGCCTTTTCAATTTGTTTTACAATTTATCTAATATACATTTACGTTAATTAATTACTTGAAAGAAAGTTCTGATTATACGTTGTATTAATTAAACATTTAAAGTTTCTTTGTGTTCTACCCGATCCGAACTAAATTATTTGTTTTGATATAAAAAAAATGGATTGTGTTTTGAAACCATATTATCAAGCGGGGAACAAATAAGAGTTTCTTCCAAGAAGCAAAAGAGAATGACGAAAAACTCGAGAAATGTAGCAACCTATGCAGGTCTCATGAATCCTCCTTCTTCTTTTTACTATGATGAACAAAACCAGCTACCACCACTACTTCCTTTGCCCCCCAGTGTTTCTCCAAGTACTGTCAAGAGTGGAAAAAACAGAACCAGAAAATCAAAACAAATGCCAGAGGTGGAAGCTAAGAAGAAACCGACACAACCAACAGTGAAGAAGTTTCTTACTACTCCTGTCGTTTGCACGTCAACGGCAATAGCAGGTAATGAAAACGTGGATTTTGCAAGTTGGGTGTTCAATCTGTCACCGCCACCAAGCAGTTTGCCGGTGCCAAAGTTTTGTATGAGAAGATCAAAGCTCAGTTGTAATGCAGACGCTAATTAACACTTTATTAGTATCTATCTACCGATCTACGTACGTATCTCTTGTTTTTTTTTCCGATCTTCTTCTCTTTTTACAAGAGGAAGAGCCAATGCCAATGACTTGTTTTGTTTTCTTTATTGTGCACCGCCAATGTTTTTGAATTGGGGGTGCACAAAAATGAAGTTAATTCATTTCATGTAATGTTATATTCATTATGCTAAGTTCCATGACCCTTCTGTGAATTTTTTCCTCATGAGATATCATTGTCCTACTCACATGCTAAAAAGAAATCTCAACTTGTGTGCATTTGGTCTTGTATTGTAGTCCATTACCATTTTGGCTATCTATGGCTTTGATTGACGGCTGCTAAATATAGGATTTAAATCACCATCTCATAATGTGTCTCAACTCATACGATTGGACAGAAATATTATTGCAAAGATGGTTCAGTTCTGGTGGCGACCGGCTGTCTATAACTTGGAACCATAATAGGATACCCTGCTGCGTAGAAAATTGAGATTATTGAGCATAAGAAATAAAAAAAATAGTATGTGCAGCAACATAAATACGCTATATGCTTAAAGCCTTAAACACCGGAATGAGATTTGGATTTTTTCCTAATACACCCTCTCACGTCTAACACTTTGGTTTAATACGTGGATAATATGATGGATGATTCATTAATGGATCTAGGATAAACTTTGATATCATATTAAAATATGGGTTTGGATCTAACATAATCCCAAAAATTAGCTCATAGGATAGGATGAGGGTTGTCCCCCACTTATATACTCTATCTTGATACTATCTTTAGCATATTTGGAACTTGGATTTTTCCTTTGTACTTATAATTTAAATCCTTAATATATGTAAAATATGATAAATGTTGATCAATTGATTTTTTAATGGTATAAATTTTTTTTATTGAAAAAAATGGAAATTTATGGTTCTCTCAGCATATGTGATATATAATGCAATAAATTGAAGTTAAATTTGACTATATTGAAATACAAGTGTGAGATGAAGTTTTATGAATAAAAATGAAAAGATTGAAAACTATAGTAATTGATCATAAACTTAAACATTAAGATATAATAGATTAAATTATCATGTATTTGAGAACCTTTAATAAAAATTTCCCCACAACAAGTTTTATTTTGGTTGGATGCCTACTATATTTTGGAAGGGTAAATGTAGGTGTCTATTACATTATCTCAGCGCCTGTATTTTTTTGTTGAGGATAAAAATTGTTACATGTAAGCAAAGGTTAAAAACAAAATCATATACAAGAACCGTTCTTTCACATGAAAGACAGCTCATTATGTTCCAATGGTAAAATCTAATTACAAGAACAAAAGAAATATATATTTCATTGGAGTTAGTCTAAAAGGATCAATTCTCTCTGAGTGAACGCATTTTTATTGTTCTCACTTTTTCTTCTCCACTCTCCATTGAGAACTAAGTTCCTCTGTTGGTGATAAAAGAAAAGTTTAACAATATAAAAATAGAAGATTATGAATTTTTTTTAAAAAGCTTTTTTTTACCAGCACGAGGTACTCAAGTAATTTCTTCCTTGTATGGACTGGAAACTTGTCGTCTCTCTCCAATGAACCTCCTTCTTGACGTCAGATGAACACCGACGGAGGTGGATACTACAAAGACACTCAAACATAAGTTAGCTATTATTACAATATGATAAATGAGGCCAAAAAAATTTGGATGGAATAAAAATTGTCACAATAAGCAAAGAAAAATATCCATCAATGCTAAATAAATTGATAGATCGTCTTAAGGGATAATATTGTGCCTTTTAAGATGAGTGCGGCTCTGCATTAGGGAAATGTGCAGGTTGGGAATCAAGTCATCAGGACCTGTGAATTTGCAAAATGGCGTAACCACTGTTACGGACGATGCAGGAAAATAGGTTTACGATATGAGATATGAAAGACATCTCCAATCAAAATTTTTTAAGTTAATTTTTGTGATTTTTAAGGTAATGTTTGTGGTCACTATAGAGATATATTATAGTAAAAAATTTATATATAATTTTGTTTCAATAGTAAAAAAATTTAAAAAATTTCAAGAAATTCATATTTTTATACTTTTATTTTTATTTAATTATAATATTGTTATGCGTTAGATAAATATTATTTTTTATTATTAAAAAACAATTTCTTATAAAAATATATAAATCTTATTTTTAAGAAATTCTCTCCGTCACATATTGATTCTAATAGTTTCTTCATTTAAAAACTCTTTAAGAAACTTCAATTAAAAATGCTATAAGCATTCTAAATATAAAAAAATAGATATATTTTTTTTAATTGATCTGGAGTTAAATGAGTGATGAGCCAGGAAAGCAGACAGGCCAGATGATTTAAATCCAAAAATTTCTAAGAGTGAGATAGGCTAGGATATTATATTCACTTATCTTTTTTAATATTCACTTCTTTTTTAATCTTTTTTTTATTTTTAATCAAATTACTTAAATAATCTTTTTTTTTTCAAATTTTATTCTCTCTTTAGCACATTCTTTCTTTCATAGCAATAATATATCTCCCTCTTTCATCACACTCTATCTTTTCTTTCATTTTTTTCAACCTTATTCGATCTCTTCTGATCTTCTTTTATTTATCTCTTGTTCAATTTCTCGTTTAAACATTGAAATTTTTCATCCTTCAAAACTCCAATTTAGTATGTTTAGGCTCCAAACTAATTTTTTTCCTTGTTTTATTTTTGTTCACTCACATAACACCTTTAATGTCTCATTTTATATTTGCAACAACATATGCTA
Source organism: Glycine latifolia (assembly GCA_013407115.1). Taxonomy (NCBI): domain Eukaryota; kingdom Viridiplantae; phylum Streptophyta; class Magnoliopsida; order Fabales; family Fabaceae; genus Glycine; species Glycine latifolia. The sequence goes on from CM023957.1 coordinate 32,365,166, forward strand.
GATCTTAAATTTATCCAAGTTGATATAGTGGAGCGCCTCTTAAAGTTATCCAAATTGAGAGACCGATATCAACTATATGTTTGCTTCACTTCAATTGTTTCACTATTATATAATTTTTTCTTTATATAGGATTTAAATGGTCTTGATGTTCTGCTTAATTTTTTTAAATGTTTTATTAGCACTATGAAAAGTATTTTTCAAAACACAAGATAATATTCTAGAAATGACTTTTGGAACACAATCTTATTTTTAACATGTTGAAAAGTTCTATCTAGAATGCAAAAATAATATTTCTTGAAAATACTTTTCAGAATATTAAAAATAAAATTATGTTTCAAAAAGTCATTTCTAGAATATATTTTTCCATAAAGTTCATATCATAATAATGATTATGTATCAACGTTATGGGGATAGACTATAAAGATGATAAAAATAAAAATAGACTAATGAAGACGTACTTAGTAAAAAACAGAATTGGATATAGGAAAATCCTACCTTGATAATGTTTAAACTACACCTAAGTGAGCTCTTCTTCTTAACGCAAGATGTTAGGACATTTCAAGTGGCCCTACAAAATATTATTTGTCAGGGAGGTATCCGTCCATATAGTACACTTTTAGAATTTAGATATAAAAGTCACTTTAACTGAAAATTTACTAATTTAATATTTGAATTTTAGGTACTATTTGAAGCATAAAAAAATATTTCATTTTTAGGTAAAGGCCCCTAATAAATTTTAAGATGATATTAAAATTATCTTTAAAAAAGAATTTAAAGATTAAAAAATGACTAAAAATAGAAGCCCAAATAAAGAAAAGAGAGTCAGGCCCAAAAGATAACAGAAAATTAAAAATATATTTGAGATTTTTAAATTTTCTTAGAAAAAAAAAACTTTGGATAATTTATTTCACGAATTATTTCTTTAATTCTGAGAATTTTTTTTTTGAAATATAACATGAGAATGTTATTTTTAAATATTTAAATAAATATTATATATTCGACAATAATTATTTTATTACATAATAACAAGCATGCAAATAAATTTTTCTAATCTCATCTTACCGGAAATATAAAACAAACATGTCTCCTTATAAATGGGAATAAATTTTCCCAATCTCATTACCGGAAATAAACTAAAAAAATTACCTGTAAAACAAACATGTCTCCTTATAAGTGGGAATAAAATTTTTCATCATCTTTACAAGTGGGAACAAAACTTTCCTCTAACATTGACAGTTATCATACTTTTTCATAATTTTTAGTTGCAAACATATCATTTGTATGAAAGTTAAATAATAATCAAGTCTGTTTTATAAAACAATCGCGAATCTTATTCCTAAAAAATCAATAAGGGATTTCATTGAAAATATAAATTTTCATTTTTTAGATAAAATAAATATTTCATTTACTAAACATTTTTATAACGGCCAAATAATAATATTTCATTTGTTTAGATAAATAAAATATTTCATTTACTAAACATTGCTTAAGAAAAATGTTTGTTTTAGATGGAAAACTATGCTGGCACATCATTATAAATAGTTTTACAAATTGAACTACTAATCACACTTTTATGAACGTGTTTGGTGTCCACAAGTACTCTTATATGCATTTATAAGCAAAATATATGCATTTATAAGCAAAATGTACATATTAACTACAATACGGGTATGGTTAAGATGACTACAGACACATCTTAAATGACTTTAATCCTTCTGAGATGTTAATGTGTTATGTAGGTATGTGATGTGATATCCTTTAGAATCCATCAAAATATTAGACAATTAGCAAATCATGATTAAATATTTTTTTTAAAAACAAAATTTCAAGTTCTTGTCCCATTAATTTACTAATTGACAAAAAATATATAATCTAAATATATCAACGTAATAAATTTTGATTAATAAAATAATTTGTGTTATTATTGTTTATAAATTAATTACTATACTCTGCTTATTTCATTAAATTATTAAAATTCATAATAATTATATTACGCAAAAATAATATAATTTTTATTTAAGTTATATAAAATCAAGAAGTTGTGCTCGTTAGGTACATAAAAAAAACAAAAAAGTACAACTTAATTTTTATATAACTATATTAAAAGCTTTAAAGTAACTGTCCAAGACTATTATAAACAAGTGCATCACATATTGTAGACATTTAACTAAAATATTATACCAACTATTATCATGTTAATCGCCTGAATATTTAATTAATATGTTTAATGCCAAACAACTGCTAAACGCGGGTTGATCAAAACAAGATAATGACATGTTAGCTCAATGTAAATGAAGCTTGTGACATTTGAGTTTGGCAATGCTTCTTTCTGAAGTTTGAGGTCTTTTATAAATTAGCCAACACCAACAAAATAGAAAATGAGTATAGGAGCACACCATAAAATTTGATGTATTTGTGTATCTTCAATAAGGGCATAATTTTTTTTGTTATGTAAATGCAAGATATCTTCTAGTCGAATATTAAAAAATAATCTCACAAAATTCAAGTGATTAACTCAACAGGTAGCTGTTCGAAAAAGAAAAAAAAAAAACTAAACTGGTACACTTTCACATACACAGACCTAAAGATTCAACCCCACATATTTCTACCCTTAGTTATGGATCATTACTGTTTCGTAACTAGATATGAATGCAATAAACGGGCTCTTGAAGTCAAATCCTACATGACTACAACAAAGTTTCAGCTAGTTTTTCTACGATGGAAACTAACCCGCGTGGACTAGAAAAGCAAGTTAAAGAGAAAAGTTAATAAAGTTCATAAGTTGATTTTAATTACAGTATAAAATAAGTTTCGCTAATTTAAACTTATAAATTCATTTTAAGCTACCATCGAACACCTAAAATTATTTTAATGTAATAAAAAGTCTTGAATTTAAGTCTTACAATTATATTAAATATTCAGAAGAAGAATTTGTAGTCGATAATGTTCTTATAATACTCAAACGCAATTCTATTTCGACTCTCAGACACATGATTTATAAAAAAAATTCATTTTAAGTTATACTTGTATAAAAGAGCATAATGGGAACATTTCTCAACATTTCAATCTCATAATCCATAAATGACCTAAACAATAATAAATCAAGTGAGATTATGAACCTCGTTTGTGTAGAAGCATGGGCTCATGGAGTGACAAGTCAAATGATCAAAGATGGTGCTCTTAGAACCACAAAATCGGCACAAAGAGTTGTTGGCTTAATAACTAACGTAATTGCCACTCATTAACCATTTATCACCCTATGAATATTTTTCCAACAATTTAGTTATGGAACCGAAGAGTTCGTTGGCATAGTTAAACTTAACTACTTTATATTTATTGGCGGGAATAGACTACTACAACAGTAACCCCAACCGTACCTCACGAGCTCTCTATTTTGAGTCCTTAGCTACCTATCTATAACACTTACTACTTTTTATTTTTTTAGCTAAATCTATCACCAACAAATTGCACTAGCAAAGGAAATTATTCAATGGCAGAAGTGGAACTAGTCCCAGATTCACGTTTAGAACAAAATGTAACATCTAAAACAGACCAACAAACCAAAACCGAGAGTGTTTCGTTTTTTGGCTTGTTTGCTACAGCTGATGCAACTGACTGTGTCTTGATGTTCCTCGGAAGCGTCGGTTCGTGTGTCCATGGCGCTGCCCTTCCTGTTTTCTTCATTTTGTTCGGTCGCATGATCGACTCTTTGGGACATCTTTCTAATGATCCTCACAAATTGTCCTCGAGAATTTCTGAGGTGCTATTACCATCTTCTACCTATGTGTATCACTACTATTTTATTTTGTTATTGTACTTTTTAAGTGCATGATTATAAACCATGAGACTCTACTCTAACGTGTTTGTGTTAAACTTTTTTTTTTTATGTGTATATGTAATGAAGTAAATGTTGATTTCTTCTTCATTGCAGCATGCTTTGTATTTGGTCTATCTTGGAGGAGTTGTTCTAGTATCAGCTTGGATGGGTACATCTTATAACCTGGACCTCATTTCTTTCTTTCCAAGTAATGTTCTTGTTGGAAATCAAGTGTGACTAGTTACTAGTTAGTCTCACATTGACTACAAAAGGGCTCAACGAAGGATACACAAGAAATATTATGACCAATATAACTAGACTCAGTACATGATTACTATTTAATTACTACTATTTTTTTCAGGTGTTGCATTCTGGATGCAAACAGGGGAGAGGCAAACGGCACGATTGCGCTTGAAATATTTGCAGGCAGTGCTAAAGAAGGATATTAATTTCTTTGACAATGAAGCCAGGGATGCTAATATTATTTTCCACATCTCTAGTGACGCAATATTGGTACAAGATGCAATTGGAGACAAGGTACGTAACATAGTCAAAGAAGATATGTTGTTTAAGATTGTTAAGGCAAGCTTGGGGGATGGTTCTATATTTGATGATATGATATTGTTTATTGAACTCTGCAGACGGGTCATGCCATTCGTTACCTTTCTCAATTCATTGTTGGATTTGCCATTGGATTTACCTCGGTGTGGCAGCTCACACTACTCACCTTGGCTGTGGTTCCATTAATAGCTGTAGCTGGGGGAGCTTATACAATAATTATGTCTACTTTATCAGAAAAGGGTGAAGCAGCTTATGCTGAAGCTGGAAAGGTTGCAGAAGAGGTAAATCCATTTGTGAATTAAGATTTTATTGAGAGGTCATTTTTCAAATGTTAAATTGGTATCTTAACCATACTTTGCATAACCTTTTCTTCTTTTGTTTTTCAATTTTTGGGTGGATCAGGTAATTTCTCAAGTGCGTACTGTTTACTCATTTGTAGGAGAAGAGAAAGCAGTTGGTTCATACTCAAAGTCACTTGATAATGCTCTGAAGTTGGGCAAGAAGGGTGGTTTAGCAAAAGGAATTGGAGTAGGCTTCACATATGGGTTGTTATTTTGTGCTTGGGCATTGCTTCTATGGTATGCTAGCATACTAGTGAGGAGTCATAAGACAAATGGAGGCAAAGCGTTCACAACAATTATCAATGTCATCTTTAGTGGATTGTAAGTCCATCAAAACTGATTATGATCATGTGTAATATAACTCAAATAATATTGTTCTGGATTACAAACTTGACTTTTGCTCCTTTGAAGTGCTCTTGGTCAAGCTGCTCCAAACCTTGGTTCCATTGCCAAAGGGCGCGCCGCTGCAGGCAATATCATGAACATGATTGCGTCCACTTCAAGAAATTCTAAAAAGTTTGATGATGGCAATGTTGTCCCACAAGTAGCAGGGGAAATTGAATTTTGTGAGGTCTGCTTTGCTTACCCCTCAAGATCCAATATGATCTTTGAAAAATTGAGCTTCTCAGTGAGTGCTGGGAAGACCATAGCAATTGTAGGTCCAAGTGGTTCCGGAAAGAGCACGATTGTTTCGCTAATTCAACGGTTCTATGACCCCACTTCAGGTAATTAATATTACCATTTAAGAGTAGGTTATTCATTTGAAATTTCCATGGCCCTTTATGGGAATTAGGAACAAATAGAAGAGAGAGAGAGGCAAATGTAGTGACCAAAATCACCTATGCCAAACATACCCCACAACTTTGATTTAGTTAGTTAGTACAACCATTTTTGTTTGCAATGTACAGTTCAATGTTTAGGAGGAGAGGTTAATGCATTAATTTTCACTAGGTAAGATCCTGTTGGATGGATATGACCTAAAGAATCTTCAATTGAAATGGTTGAGAGAACAGATGGGCTTGGTTAGTCAAGAACCAGCACTATTTGCAACAACAATAGCTGGAAATATTTTATTTGGAAAAGAAGATGCAGACATGGATAAAGTCATACAAGCTGCCATGGCTGCAAATGCTCATTCTTTCATTCAAGGATTACCTGATGGTTATCAAACTCAGGTGAGTCTTGCAGTACCCACAGATGGGAAATACAAATCAAATTACTTCCAATGTCATAACTTTTTTACCAGTATACATGTGTAAATAAATTACCTTCATTAGCTTCATAATATATTTCTTCTACTAGAGATGAATTGGTTATTGAATATAAAAAAAGTTATATTGGCAAAATGACATGTTTTTCATTCAGGTTGGAGAAGGTGGCACCCAACTCTCTGGGGGCCAAAAGCAAAGAATTGCCATAGCAAGAGCAGTGCTAAGAAACCCAAAAGTATTGCTTTTAGATGAGGCAACAAGTGCTCTAGATGCTGAATCGGAGCTCATTGTCCAACAGGCATTGGAAAAAATAATGTCAAACAGAACAACAATAGTTGTTGCTCATAGATTATCCACCATACGCGATGTAGATACAATTGTTGTGTTGAAGAACGGCCAGGTGGTTGAAAGTGGGAGTCATTTGGAATTGATGTCTAACAACGGGGAGTATGTGAATCTGGTGAGTTTGCAAGCATCACAAAACCTCACAAACTCTAGATCAATATCTCGCTCCGAAAGTTCAAGAAATTCTAGTTTTAGAGAACCTTCAGACAATCTGACCTTAGAGGAGCAGTTGAAGTTGGATACAGCAGCAGAACTGCAATCAAGAGATCAACACTTGCCATCAAAGACTACTTCCACTCCATCAATTTTGGATTTACTGAAACTGAATGCTCCAGAGTGGCCCTATGCAGTACTTGGGTCAGTAGGTGCAATATTGGCTGGCATGGAAGCCCCTCTCTTTGCTCTTGGAATCACTCATATTTTGACTGCATTTTATTCTCCTCAGGGTTCTAAAATCAAGCAAGAAGTTGATCGGGTTGCTTTTATATTTCTTGGAGTAGCTGTTATTACTATACCTATTTATCTATTACTACACTACTTCTATACACTGATGGGAGAGCATCTCACTGCCCGTGTGCGTTTATTAATGTTCTCAGGTACTCAATGGCTGCAAAAGCATTGCTATTAGAATCACATGCATCATTTTAACTTCATCTTTGGACATGTTCTTTTTATGTTTTTTTTCATGTAACTAAAAGTATTGTAATTAATTTAACTTGCAGCTATCCTCAACAATGAAGTTGCATGGTTTGATAAGGATGAGAACAACACTGGCTCACTAACGGCCATGCTAGCTGCAGATGCAACATTAGTAAGAAGTGCTCTAGCTGACAGACTCTCAACCATTGTTCAAAATGTAGCTCTCACTGTAACAGCTTTTGTTATTGGCTTCACATTGAGTTGGAAACTAACAGCAGTGGTCGTAGCCTGCCTTCCCCTTCTCATAGGAGCTTCTATCACTGAGGTTAATCTCATAAAACCACTTCATTTACCATTTTATCTTTTATGATGCATATTTTATGATTCGTGCATCATTCTTTAGTGTTTAACCAACAGAATAGCTAAGTTGAAATTATTTATGCAGCAACTATTTCTCAAGGGGTTTGGAGGAGACTATGGCCATGCTTACTCTAGAGCAACTTCTTTGGCTCGTGAAGCTATTGCCAACATACGTACCGTTGCTGCTTTTGGCGCAGAAGATCGAATCTCAATCCAGTTTGCATCTGAACTGAACAAACCCAACAAACAAGCACTTCTACGTGGCCACATATCAGGTTTTGGCTATGGCATAACACAGCTATTGGCTTTCTGTTCCTATGCACTTGGCCTTTGGTATGCATCGGTTTTAATCAAGAAGAATGAGTCAAATTTTGGAGACATCATGAAGTCCTTCATGGTCTTAATCATCACTTCTCTGGCAATAGCAGAAACACTAGCTCTTACCCCAGACATTGTGAAGGGATCACAAGCACTGGGATCAGTTTTTGGCATTATCCAAAGGAGAACAGCCATCATCCCAAATGACACCAACTCAAAGATTGTAACTGATGTCAAAGGAGAGATAGAGTTTAGAAATGTTAGCTTCAAGTACCCTATGAGACCTGATATCACCATATTTCAGAACTTAAACCTCAGAGTCACAGCAGGTAAGAGTCTGGCAGTAGTGGGGCAAAGTGGTTCAGGGAAAAGCACAGTGGTTTCTTTGGTAATGAGATTTTATGACCCCGATTCGGGGTCAGTCCTGATAGATGAATGTGATATCAAAAGCCTAAACCTGAGATCCTTAAGGCTGAGAATAGGATTGGTTCAGCAAGAACCTGCTTTGTTCTCTACAACAGTGTATGAAAACATCAAGTATGGAAAAGAGGAGGCATCAGAAATAGAGGTAATGAAGGCAGCCAAAGCAGCAAATGCTCATGAATTCATCAGCAGAATGCCAGAAGGGTACAAAACCGAGGTTGGTGAGAGAGGGGTACAGTTGTCAGGAGGACAAAAACAAAGAGTGGCAATTGCTAGAGCTATTCTGAAAGATCCATCCATTCTTTTGTTGGATGAAGCAACAAGTGCACTTGACACAGTATCAGAGAGGCTAGTCCAAGAGGCTCTTGATAAACTTATGGAAGGTAGAACAACTATTTTGGTAGCTCACAGGCTATCAACTGTTCGCGATGCCGACAGCATTGCAGTGCTTCAAAATGGCAGGGTTGCTGAAATGGGAAGCCATGAGAGGCTGATGGCCAAATCCGGAAGCATCTACAAGCAATTGGTTAGTCTACAGCATGAAACACGCGACCAAGAAGACCATTCATGAATTATCCATTTATAATTTCCCAAGTAATTGTAGAAATTCGAAGTGTACTTGCAATTCGCAACTTGAATTGAGGCAAGGCCTAGTTCATTCTCAAGAACATGCCTGAAAGATGTTTTTTTTTCTTCATACGACAATTGTTTTCTGTTTATATACACCAGTCCTATGATAAAATTCAAAGCCTTTGATTGTTTGTTTGTTGCAAAATGTTACAACATTTGTAATTTCTTTCTGAATTTTACACTTTGGACCATTAAAATTTGTTCTTTTCTCATTTTCACTCCATCCTCCTCGCTAATAATTTCAAATCTCATGAAACTTCGATCAACAAGTTCTTTTAATCAAAATAAATTGGAGGGTACATAAAGATATCATGGATCCCTCCTTTTCACTAAGTGGTAGCTTTTCAGGGTTTCACCTTCTTCATTTATGCTAGGCATCATCAATAAAAGGACTACGTGCCAACCGTTTTGACAATTTCAGTGCTGATGTTGCCATTTCGGAAGCACCATTAACCCGAGGGTATGGGATACTGCTACTGCCACCCACCATTAAAGTCAACTATATTATATAGAATTTGCTTATCATTTTCAGCACATTGTATATGGTAGTTTGACTTATTGACTCACAAAAAATCAAGAGGACAAAAATAGATTAAGACCCTTGAGCAATTCAGAACCATGAGTCTTTGTACTTGCCTTTTATAAAGCAATGCCAGCCATGAAAATATTACTACGAAGGTGTAAGCCTTGAATATAAAGGGAACATCTGCCCAAGTGCCACAAATTGAGTAGCTTATTCCCTAAATGTCACAGCATGGAAATAATTTCCCACACTGCCACGGGACAGAAAACGCTGGGCACCATTGCGAGATATGGCAGCTGAGTTGGCGTTGCATTAGTGGCCAGGTAACTCGCTGGGCACTGTAGCGAGATACACCTGTCAGAAGCTGGTCCTAATTCGCCTGGAGAAGCAGCGGATTCCTTGGAAAACGCCACGTGTCAAACAGATTTTAAATCGCTTTGGGCTACAGCGAATTACCAGGCTTATTTTGTTGGTTGGGCCAGCGAACTTGCTCCTATATATACCCCTCCCTTTTCACAATAACGCAGACCAATACCTTCTTATTTTTAGAATCCAAGCACGAATCCGTAAAACCTTTCCAATCCTTTCCAATTTATTAGTTAATCTTCCACCCTTCCAAACACATTTTTGTATAAGTTTAATTATTTTGTAGTTGAATTTTTGATTACAAACGCATTATCGTCCATGCTTTGTCTATTATTTTGTAATTGAATTTTCAATTACAAATGCATTATCGTCCCTACTTTGTCTATTATTTTTTAGTTTAATTTTCAATTCAAAACATTTTATCTTAAAAGCTCTATTTTTTTTTAGTTGAATTGTCAATTCCGAAGACATTATCGTAAAAGGTATTTTTTTTTAGTTGAAATTTCAATTCGAAATACATTATCGCAAAAGCTCTGTTATTTTTTAGTTGAATTTTCAATTCGAAACACATAATCTTAAAAGTCCTATAATTTTTTAGTTTAATTTTGAATTCCAAACACATTATCGTAAAAGCTGTGTTATTTTTGAGTTTAATTTTTGCAAAATGAGTGGTAATAGAAATGGATTAATCACCATTGTATATTATAATGGGAGTAGATATGTTGGGCCTAATGGTCAAGTTTTTGAGGGAGAAAGTAAAATGTTTCGTATGCCCCTAGGATGTAGCCACCGCGATCTGATGAAAATGATTTACAAGAAGTTGAGATTACAACGCGGACAATCTGTTTCTCGATTGACTGCTAGATGTGCATCGGGCAACCCGGTGCAGTGGGTTGCTGTGGATCTTGTAGATGACGATGATGTAGCGTTAGTTACAGACGCATGCATATCAGACGGGGAAAACCCCAGATTTGTTGAATTGTATGCGGAATTAAATTGTGGTGGACAATCAAGCAGTCAACATTATGTCGAACCCATTGGGTCCATTGACATCAATAGAGAGCCGTTGGATTTGAATGAAGACAGATATGTTTTCCCATCACCACCACTACCAACCCAAACAACCCAACAAATGGATTGTGAAGATAGGGATATGTCGGCCGCAGCACCACCATCAAGTCAAGCAATGGAGAATGAAATGGTGCCGGGCTACGACCCAAGTTGGCCTATGGATAGTTCTGAGGACAGACGTAGATGGTGATTTTGATTCTGCTTTTCCAATTCCTTCTCCTGGCATTGTCGGAATGCAAGAGGCGGCTCCAGTCCCAGGTATGCATGCACATTGTTTTCTTAGTCATTAGTGTTAACAATTTTGCAGGTTTAATTTTGACAATGTGTTCAAAATCTCATTGATATAGGAGAGGGCAATGTTCCATTTTGGTCGGACACACGGCATTACACGAATATTAATTGGGCATACCCAGATCAGGAGTCTGATGACATGCAAGGAGCTTCAATACCTAACTGGCAAATGGGTCAACAGCTATATAAGGGCCAGGTCTTTCAAAGCAAGCATGCTGTTCAATTGGCAATAAAGCAATACTGTATGGTCGAGCATCGCACAACCGTAGTAAAAAAAAGTGATACGAAAAGGCTTATAATGGTTTGTGAAAATCATTATGACGGTTGTCCGTGGAGGATGAGGGCATACGAAAAAAAAAGGGTGGCACTGAATGGGTTGTAGGCATATGGAACAACCAACACACATGTGTCGGTCAGAATCTTTCCCAAGATCACAAGCAGCTTGACTCGAATTTGATATGTTCGATGATCTTAGGTACATAAAATACATTAAATTGAATGCCCAATTTTTCTAAAAAGGTATTAATATATTATTGTTTGTTAAAATGCAGAAATGATAAGGGAGGACCCTAGTGTTAAAATTGGGTTAATTCAAGAACGGATAGCAACAATGCTCGGATTTCATATATCGTACAAGAAGGCATGGAAGGCAAAGCAAAAGGCCATTGTGAAGGTTTTCGGGGATTGGGATGAGTCATACGCGTTATTGCCAAGGTGGTTGAGTTACATGTTAAATTTTTCTCCAGGGTCTGCCTACAAGCTGGATTTGAACGACCATTTTATTGATGGGCAACTGAATGGAAGTGCTAAGGTGTTCAAGAGGGTGTTTTGGACATTCAAACAGTGTTGCGATGCTTTCAATTATTGCAAACCAGTTATAAGTATTGATGGAACCCATTTGTATGGGAAATACCGGGGAACTTTGTTGATTGCAACGTCAGTGGACGGCAACAATTATGTCCTTCCAATTGCATTTGCGATTGTGTCCGTCGAGAATATCGACAACTGGTCATGGTTTTTGGCACTAATTCGGATACACGTGACGCAAAAAGACGGCATTTGTCTTATTTCAGATCGACATGCGGGCATACTCGCTGCGGTGAACAATCCCCAACTCGGATGGCAACCACCCAGGGCACACCATGTTTTTTGCATTCGCCATTTGGCGAGTAATTTTAACCACAAGTTCAACAATGTGATGTTGAAGAAACAATTGAAGAAATTAGGTATGTCTGAGTATACGACAATGTAATTACATTCTCTCAGAAAATTTATCTTATGACCTCATTTTCACCCCGTGTTTGTGTATGCAGCTTATACAACCTCGCGCTTGGATTTCGATGTGGGATTACAAACATTTGAAGAATCAAGCCCTCAAATAGCCGCATGGATTGATAATATCCCAAAGGAGAAGTGGAGTATAGCTTATGATGAACTGGGAATAAGGTATGGTCACATGACAACCAATCTTTCAGAGTGTTTTAACAAGGTACTTAAAGGAGCCAGAAGTCTTCCTATTACGTCCCTTGTGCGGTTCACATACAGTCGACTAGTAGCATACTTTGTCCAACATGGTCAAGAGGCTCGTGAGGATATGGCCAGCGGTAATCATTTCTCTAAATTAGCATGGCAAAAATATATGCGGATGGTTGAAAAATCTGCAACACACTACGTCACTTGTTATGACACACTTAGGACAACATTTGAGGTTCAAGAGACGTACAACATACGCACTCATGTGGGTGGTAAAAAATGGTCGGTCTCGTTAGGTGAACGAAATTGTCAATGTGGTGAGTTCACTGCCTTCAGGTTCCCGTGTAGTCATGTTATTGCAGCATGTCGATCCAGACACCACGATCCCAGACAATATGTGGATCCTGTGTATAGTGCCGCTTATCAGTGTCAAGTGTATTCTCCGCAGTGGTTCCCTATTGGAAATGAGGACTTCATACCACCAGCTGCACCGCCCATAGTTATACCAGATGTGTCTCTCAGACGTAAAAAAGGAAGGCCAAACAGTACACGCATACGCAATGAGATGGATTCGCGGGAAGGATCGACAACTCGTACAAGATGTGGTTTTTGTAAGGTTGTTGGTCACAGTAGGCGTTACTGCCCTTCACGTAGGCAAGACCAGTGATGTACCACTTGCTTATACTTGTAAAGAAAATTTATCTTAATGAATCTAAGTCCATTGTCCTTCATAGAACATCAAATAAAATAAAATGAATATAGTCCATTGTCCTTCATAAAACATCAAATAAAAATACAATTAAAGTCCAGCAAAGTTCTTTAAAGAAGCATACAAAAAAAATCAGTCGTCGTCTCAGTGGTCAGCATGGTATCCTGCACAACGGCTAATGTTATGCTCGTACGGTGACAGATTACATCGAAATCGCGCTCCCCTAACCGGATTTCGCCTAATGTTTTGGTCAGCGTGATCATCACCTTGGTCATCGTTGTGTTCATCTCCCCCGTCCATTGCAGCCAATATCTCGTCAGTCGAATACTGTCCGAAACTGGGAGAATGTATAAAGTGACCAGAAGGTGCCGTCGGAGTCGCCATAACCGACTCGTCCTCTGATGTCGGAGCTGTGGGCCTGTAACAGTCATCATGTGTGTCCGGTCCGGGTGTGAATTGAAACCCAGCTGAACTGGGGCCTCCTTCATACATCGGATACGCTGCATATGTGGAACCAGACTGCGTCGTCGACGATCCTGCAAACCAAGGCGGGTACTGTGACCCAGGAACATGATGGGGTGGCCACCAGTACTGCTGAGATGGGCCCGAAGGGTACCCTGGTGCAAAGAACATGCCAGCGGGACGCGGAGGAAGAGGCGGCACAATCAGAGGTGTGTCGGCAACTGGTGGAGTAGCGTGGTGAAGGGGTAACCCCTCGTTACGAGAACGCCGGTTTCTACGTACCACTGTAGGAGGGGCCTCGGTCTGACGCAACACGGGTGGAGGTGCAGCGTCTCCAGGATCAGTAATCCTGTCTAAACAATCGCATGCGGCCAGCATTCGAAGCGCCTCCTGGTAGACATGCGTCCTGTCGAACGGCCCCTCTGCCTCAGGTGAAACCATGTGAACAACAGTCTCGCATCGATCCGTCTGGACATCAAAAATTATTAATGAATCGAAAATTAAAATAAACTTGCAAGATACAAAATATTGTCTAACAAGCATACCACATGTGCATTTAACGCTGCTCTCCGGGTCATCCATCGACGGGTAACAGAGTAATACCACTGCATGTATTCACTGTTACCTGATAGGTACCCATCTCGGCGCATAGGTTGAACGTTCTGCAACACAAGCGAATCTCTGTCTACCCATTGGGCAATGAATAAAGCATGTCGCTGACGCCAATCAACATCTGTCTTTCCCGTAATAGTAATGGTCAGCAGCTCACTACAATTAATCGGATCATCTGGAATTGGCTGGTCAAACCCAAACTGACGGAGAACTCGATCCGGCTGCTGGTAGACGACAGTCTCGTAACAAATAAGAGGACAAACAGTCAATCATCTCCGAGCCATCTCAACCTCCGGTGGATGGACCATGTCTACAAGGTCATACGGCCTCCAACGTATGTCTCTCCTGCGCATTACATCAATATAATGTCGATATCTGCGAATGTTTGTATATACGGTTTGTCGTGTATCGTATACATTAAACCTGCAGCAACAACATTACTACATTAGCAACATATACACCCAATTATTAACGAAACCATGGAATATAAGCATAGGAAAAAATACCTGTGCGCATATATCTCGTGCTCTATGACATCCTGGTCTTCCACTGTCGGAAGGTTTGGAGAAATGGTCGGGAATCGCGTCCAAGCCCACAACTGCAACAACAAAGCACATCCACCCATCTCACGACGGCCTGGACGTGTCGCCTTACACAACTCCCTATATAAGGCTGCAAGAACGGCAGAGCCCCAACTGAATGTGCCTGTGCGATGGAAATCATCCAGAAATAACAAGTACCGCGCGGCCACGAAGCTCGAAGCGGTGTCAACAAACAACATACCGCCTAAAATGCGCAATATCAATGCACGAGTGTATCTTCGACGGCCTAATTCTGTGCCAGCGTGGACGGCATAATCATCAAACTGGTCTCGTAAATAGTGGAGGCCCAGAAACCCGCCTTGCAAATCTCGACCGGTAGTCGGCTCAACCCCTAACAGGTCACCAATAATAGCACGGAAGTTATGTCGTCCGTGACGGCCAGAAACAACACCACCATCAGTCGGCAGCCCCAACAAATGATGTACATCCTCCAGGGTGATTGTCACCTCACCCATCGTCATATGGAACGTACGTGTCTCTGGCCGCCATCGCTCGACAAGCGCTGACACAAGGTGGTGGTCGATCTAAAACATTCAAGTTACACAACACTAAATTAAGATATTCTAATTTTAACATACAATAAAATGAAAGCAACATATTAGAAGGTTACTCAACACTGATTATGCTTACCTCGTGATTCCGCAAACGCGCAACATGATAAAAAACCAGCCTCTCGGAGCCACGGATGGATCTCCTCAGGTATACCGTTATGATCGTGTGTCGCGGCATGTCTTACATTAAGTACACGCTCCGGCATGGTCGAATCACCCTGTGAATTCCACACGTATGTGGATATATGTTTCTCCTGTAGTGTAAGGAGAGTCCCTACTGATGGACCAGGGTCAATCACGCTCAACGGAGACTCAGTCGGTGGGGTCCGTCGGACATTTTCATCGTGATCCATCCTTCTGATACACAATTCTACAGAACAAATGCCTAACCAAAATAAAATATTGTATACGTTAATTTAAAAAATTAATATATTCAAAATAACTAACAAAAATAATCAATATATTCTAATTGCAGCCAATAATATACTAAATTAAAAACTAAAACTACAAAATAGTCAATATTGTAGAAATTTAACATAGAAAATACTAAATTGAAAAAATGAAAATTCAAAAACTAGTAAAAAAAAAGTAACACTACATATCCTCTAGCCTAAACATTTTTTTAAAACTAAAACTACAAAATAATCAATATATTCTAAATTTAACATATAAAATACTAAATTAAAACAAATAAAAATTAAAAAATTAGTAAAAAAAAATTAACATTACATATCCTCTAGCCTAAACATTTTTTAAAAACTAAAACTACAAAATAGTCAATATTGTAGAAATTTAACATAGAAAATACTAAATTGAAAAAATGAAAATTCAAAAACTAGTAAAAAAAAAGTAACACTACATATCCTCTAGCCTAAACATTTTTTTAAAACTAAAACTACAAAATAGTCAATATATTCTAAATTTAACATATAAAATACTAAATTAAAACAAATAAAAATTAAAAAACTAGTCAAAAAAAATTAACATTACATATCCTCTAGCCTAAACATTTTTTAAAAACTAAAACATTAAAATAATCAATATATTCTAAATTTAACGTATAAAATACTAAATTACAACAAATAAAAATTAAAAAACTAGTAAAAAAAAATTAATATTACATATCCTCTAGTCTAAACATTTTTTTAAAACTAAAACTACAAAATAATCAATATATTCTAAATTTAACATATAAAATACTAAATTAAAACAAATAAAAATTAAAAAACTAGTCAAAAAAACTAACATTACATATCTTCTAACCTAAAGTTTTAATCTTGGACCTAAATATTATTTAAAAACTTTGACTACATAAATAATCAAGATTTTCTAAATTTAATATACAAAATACTAAATTCAAACAAATAAAAATTAAAAAACTAGTTAAAAAAGAGCAAATACTAAATTAAAGTTTGAGTATTTAACAAACTAAAATTACATAAATAACAAATATATTCACAAATTAAAATTTAAATTACTTAATTACAAAAAATACAAATAAAAACTAACCTACAGGGAGCAAAAACGTGAAGAAAAGCTAGCAGGGGGTGGGGTAATGGGTGAAAATGACAACCCTTATATAGTGGGCCAATACGTAACCCGCAGGAACCCCCAGCGTTTTCCCCAGAACGTGACACGTGGCGCAATCCTATTGGTCCGTGCAATTCGCTCTGCATCCAGGCGATTTTCTCCACGCTTGACACGTGGCGCAATCACGGCGCGCCACGTAACTCGCTGAGCCCCCCAGCGTTTTACGTTGACTGTGCCACGTGGCCGCACAGTTCTCGCCCCCTGTCCCAGCGATTTCTGCCCGTGTCAGCGCCTTTGCTTTCGACGAATCAGGAGACGCCACGTGTCCATCGGAATGCGCTTTTGACTCCAGCGTTTTATGTGCCGTGGCAGTCTGGGAAATTGTTTTGCTGCTGTGGCATTCAGGGTATAAGCCACTTAAATTGTGGCAGTGTGGCAGTTGTTCCAATATAAAGAATTTAATTAGGATGGTGATCTTTACCCATTTTTGCACCTACTATAAACCGAGAAAATTATTAGTGTTTTGGGTATTCATTTCTGTGTTTCCGGAACCATGGCATCATGCCCCTGGTGTTACGGTAATTCTAGTTAGAACCAAGTGACATAAATTTTGAGATATAGAACAAAGTGACATAAATCTCTGATTGATCGCACTTCGTTGTCGGATCCTGATTCTACTTTTCACTTATACTTTGTCCGTAGTCGACCAATCCATTTGATTATCTTACTTAACTTCCTGTTTAGCTTCGATTATTTAAAGTTCCTATCCTAAGGATTTTCTTTGCTTCAAAGTTCACTTTACTTAATTATGTTATCAAATGCAATCTAATTCTCGGTATTTGTTTTAAGCCGAGGACATTTGATTCTTAAATTTCCTTTATTCATACGCCAACTCAGCATGAAATGGTTTGACTGGTGTCTGAGTCATCGGTCTTCCTCATTTTCATATAGAAACTCGATTGAACGCTATGCTGAAAATAATTTCTACTTAATTATAGAGAAAAGAGTGAAAGCCATCAAATTGATTTTTCATCAGTACAGTCAAGTTGTGGAAATTCCCTTGATGGTGCATGACAGAGTTCAAACTTGTATCTTGGTTGTACTCTGATGGTGCATGACTAGCTTGTTCTTACTAGGATATTAATAATCAACTATAATTAATTATTTTCTGCAATGACAAGGAAACATTTGAGGCAGCATTATTTATTTTAATGAATAAAAGACTTAAAAATGGAGCTTTCTCTAAAAGCAATAGTTTTCATTTTTAAGAAAACGAGACTATAAATTTTGAACCAAACACTACCTAATTCTCGTACTTTTCTTTTTTCTTTTTTTATTGGGGCAGGGGGTTGGTTGGTTGAAGTTATTTGATGTACACGTAAATACTTGTTCTCTCTTTAAGGGAGAAGAATCAACAAACTTGATTGGTGCTTCTTCCCAAAAGCAGCAGAGTTGTGTTGTGCAACACTTTTTTAACATTTATAAGTTGAGTGTTTCAGGTCGTTAGCGTGGACTTGCATGTGTTACTGTGATAACCAAATGTAAAAGCCGTCTTTGATACTGCCGTTAAAGTGGTTCTTCAACCACCAAAGGAAAAACAACAAAAAGAAGGAAAAAGAGGCAAAGAGCCTGTTCAATCCTTGATTTTTGTGTCACTAACTTGCGCGAGCCTATTTATTGTTTTATGTCAGCAATTGACGAGAAGTACTACCTGCCTAAGTGAATGTGATCGCATTCAGAGACCCAAATTCTTATTTCATCCATGATTTTTGTGGGTTTTGCATGTTCTAAGTTACCAGAATTTTGTCTCAAAATTGAAGAATGTGACCAATGGATAGAACACCTAATAGTTGAGTGGATGAGCTCTTGTGGTGCCATAGAAACCATGATTAGGAAAGATAAAATGCAATTTCAGGAAGGAATGGACACCTCAAGCTTTTATGAGTGTGGAAATATCCAATTTAGATGTGGCTTTAATGAAACATTAAATGCAAATACCAATCGTGCTTTATAATGACCTTGACGCCACTGCAAACATGAAAATGTAAAAGTAATGAACATTGAATTCATGCAGTTTTAATTAAACTGCACATGCTAATTGTACATTAAGAGTGATGTTATATACTTTATCCTCCTACTAATCTTCCCAATAAAAGTACTAAATGAAAATCTAAGTACATTTAATATCTTGCAGTATGAAATACATTCAATTATTTCTTCATTTAGCAAGTAGAAGAATTTGTAGGAAGATTATTCACTTCAAAATGAACTTGATGCCACTGCAAACCTTTTATAATGCACAAGTAGGGAACACTGATAAACCTTTTTTTTTTTTTGTTTTTCAAGATGAAGATGAACACACACAACATGTTTGGCTTTTCGTACAACTTCCCATTTGGGCATCCTGGATATGTTAGGCAGGGATTGAGACCTTGATGGGATCATATTTTTCACCCAGTATACCACCCTTCTCTTTTTGGAATTGGATGTACCTCAATGTGCTGGTAAAAAAGGAATCCGAAGCTGGAAGAGCTGATGCAGAGTCACTCTGCATCTCGGTTGTGATCAATTCTATAAGCCCTTGGATAGTAGAACTAGTGATCTGAGGGTTTCCTTTCTCAAAATAGTAAATGTACCTGAAACTCACTCTCATCCGTAAGTTAGAAAGTCATGAAGATAGTATAACAAGTAGTTTTATAGCAAAATGTGACCAACTTGTTCAGTATTTCAACAAAGAGCGTCACTGGACCACTGCTACCCCTTGCTGCATTGGCCATTTGTTGAGCAGCATTTGATATCCTTAAAGCACGCTTAAGGCAAAGCAATACCCTGTAATCAAACAGTCAACAGCCCACTCCAAGAGAATGAAACAGAAAAGACGAAAGATGACAATTTGAAGACTCTTCAGCATACAGTAAAGTTCTACCCCAAATTAATTTAAGCAATTCTAAACATGTGTATCAATTAGGCAGAGCCATAATTACATTTGACAAAACATGATGCAGAAGCATAAATACTTCACGAAACTTGATTCCATATTGTGGAAAGGAGATCATTATTTCAGAAAACATAAGAGGCAAAGATGCATGAAACAGATCAAACCATTCTAATTAAACCAATTTGAGTATTTACCAGCATACCTTTCTCCATCTTTAATACCATCTTGATCATCAACCCAAAAGAGATGAGAGCATGCATAAACTGCTCGGCACTGATCAGGTTTCTTCAAAAGCTTTGCTGAATACTGTGGAAAGATAGAACATCATTTTAGGCTTGGCATGAATACATAGAAAGAGATAAATAACATTTGCCACTATCCGTTTGTCTAATGGTCTTGAGAAAACTCATCACATGGCTGGCGTATGTAGAATTTTTTAACTAAGTTGGAAAGGCGGGGATGGAACAAAATAGAAAGAAAGGGATGACATGGACACTGGACTAGTTGCCTTCCCCAATCCTCCCATGTATGAGTTATTAGTGAAGGGGAATGGGAAAGGAAAGGTTTATTAATTGTAACATTTCAACCTAATCCTTATTTACTATTTTAAGTACCTTAGCAGAAGTTGAATGATTGCCCTGGTATTCCCTTTCCCTAAAAAAAATTTAAACCTCCAAGTGAGAGGGATTATTCCATCCCCATCATCACCCCTCATCCAAACAGACTCTTAAAGGGAAAAGGTTAAGGGTGAAAAAATGGGAAAAAGAATAACAGTAATATACCCCTGTGGCCTTGTGTGTTAATGTATCCCTGTTCTCAACGCCAAAGCCGTTCATTCTCTGAAGAGACCCAATAATTAAATGTATTGCGGTTACCTGGGCTTTGGAGTCCTAAAACCATTATAAACAGAGACAGATTAGTAAAGGCCATTTCTTAGTCATGTTAAGAAAATGTTAAAAGTGAACCGTTTTTATTAATAATTACCGCAATTTCTTCTTCATATAATACAAATGCCTGAGTGAAAAATTCATAAGCAACAGGCTCAAGGTCACAGTCATTAGCAGCCTGACATTAATAATAAGTGAGAGAGAAAAAAAATCACTGAAACAGTTGTGAAAAATGAGAGATTTGTCATAATCAAGATAAAGAGTCTAAACAATGTCAGGAAAATATTAAAATTCATGGTTGTATGACTATAGCCAAGTCCAGTGTGAGCATAGCCCTTAAAAACCATTTACCAATTCAGACTAAACCTTCAATTTAAGTGAGGAAAATGCCCTTTAAATATGTTTGGGTGGCAGAGAGTAAATTTGCAGGCCACAACATCATCTGAAAATCCCCCTTTCTGGGTCTTCTCAGAGTTGTTTGGAAATATATCGAGAAACAAAGGCAAAACCAATTAGATCATTCAAGTTTGGAGAGTGAAGCATACCTCAGCACATTGCAGATACAGTCTCAGGGCCAGTTCAGGAGATGATACAGAAGAAAGAGCTTCAATTATCTGTAACAAAATAACTATTATTTGTCCATCACATGATGGTAACAATATGGTGCATAGAGCATTGCATAAATATCATAAATGACTTGATAATTAATATATGCTACAAAATTATTCCTTGACAGTTTAATAAACAAATATTTTAGAGCTGTACACTTGTACTAATGAAGAGAGACAATTATTCTCCTCCAGACCTCCACTCCACTAAGATTATAAATTTTTAAATCACCTCATTTAAAAGCTGAAATATTTTTTTTGGTGTTGTAGGAACTTCTTCTCCCACTATATCTCCATCCTGCCCTTGCAATTGCCTGATCAACTGCAGCAAAATATGATTCAAGAAGGCAAAAAAGAAAGAGTTATTCATTCTCAAGTCTCAATAAGTAAACCCCCAATTACAGTTTCATACAATTTAAGTAAATATTTTCAGACCTTGTTGCCCCAGCTATCAAGTATCCAATTCGAAGTAGGAAACTCTTGATTTTTATAAATCTAATGGGTATAATATGCATCGCCATTAAAGCCACCACAAGGTTGCAAAGTAATATGAGGCTTAACCATTAAATCATAAATATAAGACCTCAAGATTTGAAGTTTAAGTTACTGCCACTGTACAATTATTGTAAGCATTTGTTGTTTCACATATATACTTAATCTCGAATCTCTGGTGCACATGGTTCATAGGATCCTAGTATAACCATCAGTGGCTTTATTATGGAATATGGACCTGACAAAACCAGGCAAGTCCATTCATATAATTTTCAAACAACCATCATATAGAATTCAACTCAAGAAGCATGTTAAAGATAGTAGAGATAAAACATTGAAAGAATATCATCGTCAAGAAAGAAAGATACCCTTAGTGCAGAAAATATCAGGGAAGGAACTATAAAAGGTAAGCGCCTTGGTCCTCCACTCATAATATGCTTCTTTACGGTACATATTATCTGAAGGTCAATGAGTCATGTTACATGAAGCACTTAATAGAGAAACACCAGTGAAATTCAATTTGACTATGAACACACTTATCATTACCTTAAACATTTCCTCTGGTTCATCATTATGAAGCATGTGTATGAGGCGAGCGACAGAATTTTGCTCCTCATTGAAATCTTCTTCATCAACCTGTGTACAAGATGGAAAAATATTTAAATTGGTCTGATATTGAGCAAATACTATATTTATGTAGGGAATAATAATAGATTATTTATTGCTTTGACATATAAAGAAATGTTGAATATATCAATTCAAAAATAACAGGTCCCATAGAACTATTGTATCCTTATAAAAAAAATCCCAAGATAATAACAATACTCAGACACACCTCATCCACAGTTGTTCCATCCAAGTCTGTTATAAGCCCTTTGATTAGTTCAAATAAAACTTCAACCTACAAAGGCATATTGAACACTGTTACATAAAGATAAAGTTGTTAAGTTGAGCCATAAGCAAAGTAACATACCTTATTGGCAGTAGAGATGCAAGTGTTATTCTTCATAATGCTTTGGATAATAACCATGGCCATAACTTTATTTGTTTCATGATCAAGATGATACATTACACGAGGATAATTGGAAAGTGTCAGGGCAGTCACAATATCATTGTATTTATCAAGTGGAGCACTTAAAAGTGCAACAACTTGCTTTGTTGCTCTATTGTCATCAAGCTTTGGGTTTCCAGAAAGCTTCTTGACACATGATCCCTGCACAAATTCCAGAAACGTTGCAGCTTAGCTAAAATGCAATTCCTGTCCATACCACATCTCACAAAAAGGATGTATTTGAAAGTAACATACCAGTACTTGGTCCACATAATCAAGTCGATCCGGATGAACACGGAGAGTAAATGTAAGAAGAGAAACATGCAAAGCTATTGCTCCCACGATAGGCATGTCGTCAACTTGTGCTTCTATCACCTGCAACCAAATGCAGGTTATATGGTCTTGAATTGCAGCTCCATAGTCCATACAATAAGGTATAACTAGTATTAGGCACAAAGAAGGGATAATGGGATATCACTCCTTTCTTTCTCTGCACTTTTCTTCCTATCAAATCAAATGACTATAATCAATATTTGGTTTTTCTCGTAGAAAGTTGAAAAGGATTTTTCCTTTTACACAGAAGATCAACTACCAAGTAAAGGCCGTTGGATCCACAAAGAAATTTTTAAAATGCACAAAAAAAAGAATCAATATAGCCTTGTTATATAGCCTCAGATTTATAAGTTACACCTAGCAGCCTAGCATAACCATGAAGATTAACCTTAAATTCAAAATACTTTTAACAGTGCACTTCCAACTTGTACAACTTCTGACATATGAATTCATAAAAAAAATTAAAGCAAGGAAAAGAAAGGCTAGTACAGAAATCCATACTAAAAGAATGTATCGAGGTATCGCTAAATGTACTAAATTATCAAAGGGAAAATATTTATCATGAAGGGGTAACAACCTTTGGACAACATCATCACATTTAGTCTGTTCATTGTCCATAACTTTATCAGGACATCGTTTTCTGTAGTTCTCCCAAAATAAGTATGAGTAAAAGTTGCAAACTGAAGGAAATCTGGCTTACCCTACCAATTGCTGTGCTTAATTTGGTAAATGCTTCCACTTGCAGAAATTCGGGCAATACCTGAGGCAGAAATGATATCAACAACACGTGGAAGCTTAATTTTTTACAAATGGTGCATAAGACTTACTTCAGTACTAGAAGCAGCATAATTTGACAACCTGTCCATTAACTGTGATAACACTGTCTTGATGTCTACTGTGGGCTGCAAATAAATCAAGTCAGTCATAGAGGAGATAAAAATGGCTTTCAGCTTTAAGAAAATCAGAGATAAATAGAACAGAATTGATCTATGAGAAGCTTTTCTGTTGCTTCACTATTCACTAATAATAGAATCCCACATATATTCTAAAAGAAAGTCACATGGGTGAACCACTGCCATCCAGTAAATTCCTTGATCATCCATGCAAGGAAACCTACCACCAGCCAGATACAATTAAGAAACAAAAAAATAAACTAGGCCGTGTTTGGATGGAGAATTCTAAATTTTCAGAAATCAAAATACATAAAATCAAATTTTGTCAAGTTAATTTTCTCATTTGAAAAATGATGTATTTGGATAACTAGAAGTGAAATTGAAATTCCCTCCATCAAAAAGATTAGACTCTGCACCAATATTATCATTCCTTGTATACCCATATACCCATTCGTTATTGTTGTCCATGACACTCATCTCTCTCAAGCATCTCATCAAACAGTTACATCAACATCCATCACACAATAACAATGATTGGTTAATAACAAAGTCAACCCAAATAATTACCAAAAACAACAATGACAATTACAGCTTCCATATCTGGACTAGGAATGTTGTCAAATGATTGGTAGGCATAGCAAATGTCTGATGATTCATTGACCTTGTAAATTAATAGCTTGAAGCCAGAATCTATGATAGTTGAGATAAGTACAAAATGAAACGATGTGCATTGAAGGATGATAGAGAGATGGAGAAAGAGACAATTCATCTTGTACTGAGTCGGGTAACAATAGAGATTGAAGATCAAATGCACGAACTGAGAATAAATTGTGGGGGGTGGGGGACTAGGAAAATATGTATCAATTTCAATTTTAGATATGGAGCTGTTTGAACATATGCTGCATACTCGGATAAAAGGCGCAGAGGTGAAGTGACCACAATGAAGCTTAAAGAAGTATGAAAGAAAGAAGACAGTTTTTTTTTAACAACCAAAAAATTACATTTAGAAAGAACATGTGATAGATGCCACAAGCAGTGCCATCTTATAAACGTGTTTGCATGGTTACAAGACATTTAAAATAGAGTGCAGTCTGTTCTTGATGAATTTTTGAAAATCCACTTCATCAAAATGCACTCCTAAAATGCTTAAGAGATTTTAAAATTCACTAGTTTAGTATCCAATTATAATATTTTAATTTATTAGTCTTAAAAATTGCATTGACTCCTAATATCTCTTTATTTAAAATTTAAATACACTCTATGTCCAATTGTCCACATGTGATTAATCATATCATGTGCAATTT
Source organism: Glycine latifolia (assembly GCA_013407115.1). Classification (NCBI taxonomy): domain Eukaryota; kingdom Viridiplantae; phylum Streptophyta; class Magnoliopsida; order Fabales; family Fabaceae; genus Glycine; species Glycine latifolia. The sequence continues at coordinate 32,390,507 of CM023957.1, forward strand.
AGTTATGCACCAAACTGAAGGTGTTATCAAAATCCAATTGAATAGGTCAGTAGTCACCATTCCAAATAGCCTAAACTTATGAGCAATCAAATGTAAAACCCTTAAGAAGGGTTCAATATAATACAACAAAGTTAAAATCACAAGTATATTAGGCCTCTACAAGGTTGACCAGTCACCACTATTATAATTTCTAAAATCCCAAGCACAAAAAAGAACATATATTTCCAATCTACTTTACCCACCTGCAATTGAGGGCAAGCACCTAACAAAGTCTCAAGTGTCTGCAAATGGTACTCATCTGGAAAAACCTGTATTATGCACTCCATAAGATAAAATTGGGCAAGCTCATCTTTACAATTGACAACCTGTTCAAGCCAATTTAAACAGCTGAGAGACAATATAACATCAAGCGTTACAATAAGAGAAAAATTATATTTTGGGGAGAAAATGTACTTTGTTAGACCTGCTCTAAGACACTAGGAAGGACGGTGTCTTTGTACATCTCAAGGTCCACACCCTCTATCTGACTCAGAACATGTAGATTTTTCCCTACCTAATAATTTCAGAAAAGGAAATCACATAACTTATCTATCGAAATGTGTAACACATTGCTTCATCAGGAGATAGTATCATATTTTTATATTACAAGATCACGAAGCTCGTTCCTTTCTTTTTCCCTCTTCTCCCTTATCCGAGCAGGTCCCTGCAGACCAGAACGGGCAATTGAAGGCCTCAGCTCAGGATCACCAAAGATTAAGGCATGACTCACAAGCACCATAACACCTGCATGGCCAGAAATCATGTCCTCATGATTTATTTTTACCTCTATGGCTATGGCATGCAAGTACTGTGGTGCTATGCATCTCATAAAATAAGATTAGAAAAGAGTTAAAGAAGTTGAACGAACCTGATGCTGCAACTGCAACCGAACCCAAAGCTTATTCATTTCTGTGAAATTCTGTAGAACAAATTCAACTGCATCCATCACACTATTAGATTCCCTGCAGGACAACAGAGGCACCTTTCAATATCCATTATTTTAATTCTTATCCACCCAGTCCAAACATAATACAAAAATATAATTTTCCAAATTGAAAATTGAAACCAAATACACATAGGAATTAAATTTAAAAAGAAAAAAGAAAAAAACTATTTTTCAGTTACTTTCTAATTACCACCTACTATTAAATTAAAGAACAATTGTAGGAGAATGTAACAACATTACTCCACATTAAAATGATAAGATGCACAAGACATTCAAAAACATTAATTCATCACCAACCAAATAATAATAACCTTACCTCTCTTCATATTCATAGCCAATATCAGGCAACTTATCTTTACTGACTTGAGAAAGATAACTCCTCAAAAATAGACCACGAATCGGATGTTGAACAGCGCGACACATCTCCACTAGATCTTTAAGAACATCCTTTACCGGAGCATCCTTGCATCTGAGGTAAACGGATCCTACCGTGCAAAGGAGATACCTGGCAGTAAATTAAGATCAAATCATAAGCAGGAGCACTGGCATTTGATAAGCAACAATAAAATAAAATAAAGTTGCAAAAATTTTGAGAGAAAAAAACACTCACAGTCTAGGCAATATATTTCCAGCGTGCTGAACAAGCTCGTAGAGATCAACTATGGAAACGCCGTGTCTGCTTTCGTCTTTGAAGAAAATCTCCAGCCTCCGAAGCTCATCGAAGGCTCTCATATCTGAATTGAATAAGGGAACAACGCCGAATCGAAATGAATAATATTTGCAGTGAGAGAGCTTAGAAGTTGGAATTGGAAAAAGTGGTATTTATTATTACTTACAGAGTTCGTAGTATTTGTGAGGTGAGAGCCTGGAAGTTCGAAGCTCGGATAGCATTTGCGCGGAGTATTTGAGAGCGTCTCTGAGATTGTTATCGTCCTGCGAGAGAGAGAGAGAGAGAGAGAGAGAAAATCATGAAGAATTGAGAAATTAGGGTAAGGAAATGCTGCGGTGAATAGCGAAGACCACCAACCAGTGCGCGATGCATGAAGAATGCGTTGTGCTGAATGCCGGCGATCCCCTCGGCGAGCCATTTCTCTTCGTCCTCGAATCCCTGTGCTATCATTGCTCTTCCAATTGCCTCAGATCGCACCTCGGCTACAGACTGGGGTTTCAGACGTTGAATTGAATCACTGGTGAAGATGATTGACGCCAATAATAAAGTTAAACCACGATGATGAATTGACAAATTGAAAAATAAACTGTAATTTTGGGTACCCAATTAAATTTAGATTTCAATTTTCTCTTAATTTTTAGTTAGTTCTTTTAAATATTTTTTACAGCAGCTAATCATATGGATGATAACTTATTTGATTTTTTTTGCATTAAAAAAATCTTAATTGACCTTTATAATAGTAGTACGGTACCTTTTTTTTAGATCAGTAGTACGGTACCTAATTAATTAGTAGTAGTGTAAAAATTTATACATTTACTAAACCATGGTTTTAAAGCTTACTATCCCATATGTCAAAATCTCTGTAAAAAATAGTAACGCTTTTAATCCTTAATAATGTTGATGACCTAAATTATACTAGAAATTACAGCCTTCCCCACATAATATTGTCCATAGATCAAATGACTTCGTAAATAGTATTTTATGATTACATTGCATTTGCTTGGGGTAAACATTTTTATATGCGCATCGCCATAAGCATGGGAAACATGTTTCATGTCTAACCTCATCAAATATTTCATACTATTTAAATTTCCCGGAGACACGTTAAATTGAATTACATATTTTTCAATGTTACTTGTATAGTTCCATTTGCTCCCAACCCATTTCAGTGAAGTGAATGATTTTTTAATATAATCGTGAGCACTTGCTAAAAAACTGTTTAGTATTTATATGTTATGTACATTCTACAAATGCTACTAACGTCCGATATGGAAGACAAAAAATTACATGAATCATGTTTGGAACATATAACGCAATACGTTTGCCCATATACCATGTAATTGTTTTTCTCTTTCAAAATAGCAATAAGCACCGGTTATCATTTAGAACACAGCTCGAGGCTACTTTCAAACTACCACCTATTGTCAAAAAAATTCAAAAGAATCAAAATGGAACTGCGTATGGCAACGCATATATTTCGACCTCAGGCAAGTATTGTGCACGAGGCCACAGAGAATTTGAAAGCTGGAAGACATCAGAATCAAACTTCTGTTTCTTTGAGACGGGCCTTGCCTCTGTCGGTTCCGAACTAAATAACCAATCTTCATCTACCGAGTCCAATGCATCATACGTTAGTGGAGGAATCTGTAACAAAGACTCGTACAAAGATTCCACTTTAAGAATTCCATCATCAGCTGCAGTATCTATGACCATAGCATCAGCAACTGCATTATCTGTGACCATAGCATCAGCAACTGTATTATCTGTGACCATAGCATCTCCATGAACCAAATTCTGCAACGCTTTGCAATGTTTAGAATCAGAGATTCCAGTAACACGTTTGGGCTCTGTAATCTTGACACTTTTCAAGTGACGATCACTTACAAGGGTATTTTTAGTGACCACATCATCTCCATGAACTGAATTCTGCTTCGCTTTGCAGTTTCTAGAATCAGAATTTCCAAGAACCCGTTTCAGCTCTGTAATCCTGAGACATTGATCACTTCCAACGGGATTTTTAGTGACCATAGCATCTCCATGAACTAAATTCTGCTTCGCTTGACCATGTCTAGAATCAGACCTTCCAATAACCCGTTTGGGCTCTGTAATCATTAGACGATGTTGTGACTGACGATCACTTACAAGAGTATTCTTAGTGACCACAGCATCTCCATGAACTGAATTCTGCATCGCTTTGCCATGTCTAGAATCAGAGTTTCCAAGAACCCGTTTTGGCTCTGTAATCCTGAGACATTGTGACTGAGGATCACTTCCAAGGGTAGTTTTAGTGAAGGAGTCTGCAATTGCCCCCACACCTCCAGAAGAAGACCCTACTTGCAATTTTGATTTGGACCCCACTTGCAATTTTGATTTGGATTTCGTTTCTTCGGGTTCTCTATGCTTCCTCAAAGGAAGTCGAATTTTAATAGCAGGTCCTGTTTCAAAGAAAGACCAAATCAGATTTACAACCCAAATTCGACAACATACAAACAATAAAATGACCAGTTTCAAAGCTTCCTCACCATGATCATGAGTTGATTGTGGGGAGCTCCTTTTTCTTTTGCTGCTTTGAGTACTGTCAGACAAACAGCAAGGCTCCACAGAAGTAACAGGTTGGTCAAATTCCTCTGTAATTCCACTCCTCTCAAGTTGTTCATTCTCAAAGTCTTCACCCTTTTGCAACTTTCCATCTGCTTTGGTTTCCTTCAGTTCGCTGATGAGCTTGAACTTTTTGCCATCATCAGTGCCATGAGAGGTTGTTGTTGTTCCTTCTTTAAGTTTAATTTCTTTCTCCTCTTTCCTTCTCTCTTTCTTTTCCTTCTTCTCCCTTTTCTTCTCTTTCTTTTCCCTTTTCTTCTCTTTCTTCTCCCTCTTCTTCTCCTTCCGGTCCTTCTCTGCTTTCTCCATCTCCTCTCGGAGCTTTAGAGCACCAGAATAACATTTTCAAATAGAGGATAGGGAAGAAGTCCAAAGAAACAAACATGCTATGCAAGCATTTCAATCTTGCTTCACCATGCAATTCAAGAACAAGAACTATTTCATATCTCTTTAAGAATCTTTTGGTAGTCAAGAACAATCTTTTCAACAATTGTAAGAACAATAATTATTCATATTTCATTTAATATCTCTTACATTTAGAAGACAGTAGCAATCACCATGCCACACAATAGTAAAAGAAGCTCAGAGTTACTTCTACAAATGGATGAGAATCGAAGATTACCCAAATCACCCACTAATCAAGATGACCGAGTTTCATATGATCTCCCATGCAGTGATCTTTATACAAAAAACGGATCCAAAATTTGAATTCACCATTTAAATAACAGACTATTAGTTTTAGAAAAAGCATTTCGATTTTTTTTAGGCAATTATAATCACATAGGTGAAAAAGACCCACTAAATATTAAAAACAATTGTTAGCGACAGGAAAGAACCGCATGCAATTTAAAATCCTTATAAAAACCGAAACCCTTTTCTCGGTCTCACCAAATAACATCTGTTTTCTAGTTACCCAAAATAAAACCCTAAACAATTAAAAGGTTTTCAGTAAAAGGCACAGGAGCAACAGATCTTTGCTCACAAGAAGGCCAAATCTCGGTTATAGGGTTCGATCAAAACACATCTAAACGGCAGCGTTTGGTCCTATTTTAACCTAATCGCAAAAGGGGTGGCAGTTTTATGCAATAAACAACATGTATGCGCACGAACGCAAAATCGAAACGGCTCAACAAACCTTAATCGATTCGATCAAGGCGTCGCCACGTGCCCCATACCCAGGAGGGGGGAAAGGGAAGCAACGAGACATCTTCGATGGATTATCCGAAAAATATAAAACGTTCGGTTCGTTCTTTTCAGGGTTTTCCTCAAATAGCCGGCTACGGAAGCGAATCGAGAAGCGAAAAGGTCCGATTTGGGAGAAAGGAGGAGAAAGAAAACCTAGGATCGAAAGCTTCTACTATTCTCTGGCTGGCGACTATGGCCTGTGGTGCTCCACAGAAAAAAATTGAAACCCTAAGATCTGAATCGCCTCAGCCAAATAAGATAAATGATAGAAGCCAAGGATTGTATTTATAGTCAGGGAAACCGACTTCAAGTTACCACACGGTTTCGTGATGTCTACGCGGCCACGCGTATTGCTGCTTTTACGATATTGCCCTCGTCACAATATCAATTCCAATTATTTTCAAATTAATCATTTATCTTTTGCTGAATACTATCAAATAATATAAACAAATAATTAGCTTTAAAACAATTAATTAAGAGATAATTTATATATTATCATAAAGGTAAATATTAAAAAAAAGGTAAATGATCATATGTAAAAATATAAACATTTGATAATACAAAAAAAATACTATATTTCTTCCTAAATATAAAACTTTTTTTCAATTTATTTGCTGATTTTTATAAGATTTTTTAAAGTTATCTTTACATTAATTTTTTTTTACACAAATATTTTTATTCATTTTATAATAAAGAGTGTATTGTATTAAGATTTTAAAAGATTATTTTCATGCAATAAAAGATTTTTTTAAGTTATCTTTACATTAATTATTTCATGACACAAATATCGTTAATTACTTTGTAATAAAGAAATTGGATTAAGATGTTAAAAGGTTATTTTTATATAAAAATTATTTTTTAAATGTTTTTTTACATTAATTAATTTTTATACAAATATCCTTAATTACTTTATAATAAACAATACATTGAATTAAGATTTTGAAAGATTAGTCTTATATAAAAATGTCTTACAAATTTTAAAAGATTATATAAGAATTTTATGACTTATCAAATTTTAAAAAATATTTTTATGATTAAAATGTTATAATTTGAATTTTAATAGAATTATGTTTTGAAAATTTTAAAAATTTAAAAAGATTTTATAAATTTATACTATATGAAAAGAATTCAGCATTAGTCTTCTTATCATCTTCCTTACGACTCCATCAGTATGAAAGCTCCATCACGTGCTTACACTTTTCCCTGATACATTGACACCCGTCTTCACTTTTACCCTAAGTAAAAGCATTTGATTTTTCGGTTAAATTTCATTATTTGATAATACTGAACATGAAAAAGAGTTATGTGTTGGTTCAATTAAAAGCAAAAAATAAATGTATTGTACATTAATTTTTTTTATTAGGCAATAAATAGAAATTATATTAAAACACATGAGTATAAGAAATACTAGACAAAATTAGCGGAAAGCTGAATAACTAATTGCTAGTTAAAAGTTCAAAAACTAGTTTATTAGAATTGTTTGATAAGACTAACTCTAACGGAAAAGTGTAAAATAAGAGAAAAATAATAAAATTATGATTTATTTAAAAAAATAATAAGGAAAATGAATCATTATTATTATATACATAATTATTTTGTATCATTTATAGCATTTATATTGTTATTCTCCACATCACAACATTTTTCTCATCTCATTGTGTCTTGTTTAACATGTATAACTTTGACCAAATTTATTACCTAATAAATCATTGTTTTTAAACCAATTTGGATGGAAAATCAACACTAAAGTCGATTTGAGTTTAATATCATATCAAACATGTTATTGATCATGTGTTGACTTCATTAAACCAATCAAAACCTATAAAAAATTGTATTAACTTGGTATGAACCGATTTGAGTGAACCAAATTAATTGGATTTTTATATTTTTTTCATTTTTGTGTCCTTTATGTAATAAGATGCAACAATTTTCTTGATAGGTACATGCACATTAGCTAGAGTTAGGCATACGGGTAAGCCTGTCTCATGAAGCCCGCATTCTTAATCGGATTTCTTTTTTATGAGTCCGCACCCACCTCACATAGTTTGAGGACTTAGCAGACCGATTTGTGTTTGACAAAAAAAATAAAAAATAAAATAAATTTTTAAAATGTAATATTTGACCTATTTTAAAAACTACCTATGAATTGTCTAATAAAAAAATTATTTGTCCAAAATGGTAACATAATTTGCATCTTAAGCTACCTAAAAATCATTTTTTACATCATATTTACTTAATCTATAATTTTATACTAAATCAAAATATTATATCATCATTCACCAATTATGAAACCATGTAGAAAGACTTAAATTTTATACTTTTTTATTTTACTTTGTTTACACCTTATTTATTACTATTATATTTTTATATTAAAATGAAAAAGACCCATGAGGCTTGTGAATATAACCTATTGAACCCGCAAGTTAAGCAGAATGGACTAAAAAACCCATAATTTAAACAAGTTCAAATTATCAAGATTCATATATCATGCAAGTTGTAGGTTTCATAGGTGACTCACGAGTTCAAGTCCATTTGTCCAACTCTAACAATGGGTAGTTATCTTGATCTGAATATGTTACGGATATTTTATATTGGGCCAAAGGCCAAAAGGCCCAAGGTAAATATAAAACAAGTTATTAAAGGAAAGACCAAAGAAGATTAAAATCCTAAATATTCACAGAATCAAAGAAGATACAGGAGGTTATTTTTACAACAAATATCCAATATATCTGCTCATCCTTTAGAAGATCGTGACCAAGAATAGGACCAGTTTCCTCATTTGTCTGCAGGTCAGTAAATATAAAAAGCCCCTCTCCCCTTTGGTGAAAGGTACACACATATTCTGACTCTCTCTTTCCCTTTCACACAAGCACACACTACACACCACTTGTGTCGTGTTGTTTGCTGTGATCTTCATCTTCCTTTGGGTGCTTCAACTTCCATAGCATTCAGAGAGAGAGAGAAAACCTTGATCATACATTAAGACCCAGTTTTATTATTGGACCTCCGTTTGCAACGAACGGAACAGAATACTTATACTTGAAGATAAAAAACACCTTTTTATAAATGTGATGTCAAACGAGATTATGTTGACCTTGAGAGAAGTCTCTAGAGCATAGTGACTTTTATTTATCAAATTAGGTGATTTCATAAAAAATTATATATCAAATTAGGTTATTGTAAAAACTATTTAACAAAATATTTGATTTTGACTTCACATCAATTATAATTATAATTGATGTAGAAAAGTGATTTTCTGCATCGATTATAATCATAATTGACGTAGAAAGTCAATTTTTTTATTTTAATTATAATTTTAACTTATTTCAAAAGTTAAAATTATTCATTTTAATAAAATAATTTTCTAAATTTGATATATAATTTTAGAAATAATATAATTTGATAAAAATAAATGAGACATAATAGAGCCATGCATGACACTACAAGAATGTGAGTTGTAGACTCGTTAGTCGCGTCTGGATCCTCTCCATTTTAAGGAGAACTGAAAATCTCCATTTCCTGTTTAAAACAATAATGACACGAGGATTGAATTTTTTAATGGATGAGATTTAACATCAATTTATTACTTTTTTTTGTGGGGTTTTCTGAAATTATATGGACTACATATTTTTTTCTATGCCGGAATAAAAAATAGATTTATTAAGATTAAAAACATGATTAAATTTCGTAATTTTTTATTGAATATAATTAGGATCTTAATCTCTCTAATGATATTGAAGCTTAACCTTAATTTTTTTCTTAAAATGAAAGTGAACATAACATTTTGACTTTTGATAAAAGTCAACCCCTCAACTACTAAAGAGAACAACTTGTTCCAAGTAGTTAATCGGAGCTCAACTACTAAAGTGAATATGAACCCCTTACTACTCCTTCAATCCTTCAATTCAACCCTCTTACCAGTCACCAACACCAACATCAACCTCTGTTCCTCCGATCTTATTATCCACCCTACGATCACCATCAAGCGGCTCCACTTTACCCTCCTCCTCCCAATCCACCGTACTCCGCTCCCGTCTATGGGAGGCAGAACGAAGACGTTTAGGGAGAGAGAGTGCTTGCCTACGATGGCGGGAAGATGGAACCGTACGGGGCGCGAGGTTCGGCGCCAAAATTGTCTTCCACTTGGTCAAGTTTTGACGATTACGGGATGGCCATCGGTGGTGGTGGTGGTGCTCCCCCCCCCCCTGCGACGGCGACGAGCAAAGTTGTTAAAGCGGTGCCGAAGGTAGACGCCGAGGGAGACGCGAAGAGCGGAGTGCAGAAGTTTCGGGTGAAGCTGTTGGTGGAAAATGGTGGTCAGAGCACTATTGATGTTCTCTGTCAGGTATGTATGAAGTATGAGCATAGTAAATGTACTGATTTATTGAATAGTGGAAAGATTCAAGACATCAGCATGAACAGAATTAGTAATCGGATGAGGGAATTCCTCGATCCAGAACTGTTAACATTCTAACCCTCTCATCAGCAATTTGAAACCAGTGTAGCAGCCAATCTCTGAGAGAGTTAACATTCTGATTCAGCCTTATGGGAAAGGTCTTGTTAAAATGGAAATGAAAATTATAAAATGTAGTATACAATACTTTTTTGATAAATTTATTGTTAATAAATTGGAGGATGTTGTAGTGTAGGAAGGTTAAAATTATTTCCAGTTTTAAGATTTATTTTGAAAATATTTCCTATAACACAATCAAACACATCTTCTCCATCATTTCCTATTTTTAATGAAGATGAAAATAGAAATTGAGGAAACCAAACCGGGGTCTTTATATATTTTTTGGTGTACAACGAGGGAGTATTATGGTTCGCAACAACTTTGGATTTAGTCATATGGAACATCATCCTCGGTTCAATACTGTATTAGGCTAGCCACTCTAAATGCCATGATTGACAATGTCTATTTAACAGTTTCCAAGAAGAATATGGATATGGCTTCTCATAAGTATTACAAACAACTCTTCTTCGAATTTTTTAGGGGTAGTGGCAGGTTCTAACTTAGAAGTGGAAGGTTTATTCTAAATTTCTAAAGATTAAATCCAGACAATAATAATGTTCCTCTTTTTCCAATTGGTAAAAGTTAATCAAACAAACATGGAGCCATTACATTATGAAAACAAAGAGAGAAAAAATATTGACATAGATGCAACAAGAGTAATTGCAGAATTTAATTAGAAGATAAAAGTTATTTGTTGAAACATATAAACACACATGCAGAGGCAGCCTTCAGAACTGAATATTGCTAACACAAAAGGCAATACCAAACTTAAATGACAAACATCCACTCCCAAAAGGTTTAGCTTCTAACAGGAAAATAATACTTCAACATACCTTTGGATATGGTAGTGTTTGGTAGTGGAATAGAATGAAATGAAACCAAGAAAAATAATTTTGAAATTTTACCTTCCTTTCCCTGCTACTTCCATTGTTCCAAACAGGGGGTAAAAGAGAGATAAAAAGAGAGGAGAAATAAGTGATTGATATGATTGGTGATGTGATGTGGAAAGAAGAGTCAAATAGAGAGAAATGAGAGATGTTAAGATGTTTATGGGGCATTTGTAATGAGTGGATATCTGAAAATCATCATCCTTCCTGATATAATTATTTGAAAAAACAAAAAGAGAATATGTTAGAAGATATGTGTGTGTGTTTTGGCATTTTGATGGTTAGTAAGGGTGATCAATTTTATTTTTCATTTATTGCTAAAAGCTTTCACCTGGGATAAAGCTTATGTTGTTGTTGTGGTATTCTTGTATTACACTTGCATCCAGAGTTAGAATCCCATAGGTATACAGGAACCTACCTTTTCTTGAATCTCTATTCCGAAGGGATTTAGCATAATTTTTTATATGTATTCATTAAACTATTTTCTGTTTTTCACTACCATGGTGGTTGATCTGAATTAGTGATTTTGTCAATGTTAATTCTTTCAGATTGGTTTGGATGGAATTCGTATGCTGGATCCAAATACTAGTTGAACATTGAGAATATATCTACTTGAGAACATAACAAGATGTGAGGTAAGCTTGTTTATTTACTTTGTGAAATTTTGAATAGATATTTTGAAATTAATTTGTAGTCAACCTCAATATAATGTTTTCTAATTGATCTATGGCTTTATGCAGAAATTCGATTCAATTACCTTTGCACTTTGGTCAAAGAGCTCGGTGGATGTTGAGCCAAGACGAATAAGATTGCAGTCCAATTGTTATACTACCAACACACTTTTGGATACAGTTACTGCTGCTACCATACAGGTATACAGAGAAATTCATCTTTCCTGTATGCTAGTATATGTATTTTGCTGATAAATTAGATTATTAGACTGGGAATTTGTAAATATCTGCTGGAAGACACTGGTTTTGTTTCAAGTTACCGGGGGACAGGACTTGGTTTTAGTTACTTGCTTTGTGTAAGTTATGATCAGTGTACATTCAAGGTCTTTATTATTTTTATTTTTTTACCCATGACATTTAGTATTACCATTTGATGATATTTATTGTATTTGGTGCCACTTACCTGCCTCAACTTTTTCTCCCTAATTGGCCTCATCATTTGTTCTTTATCAAAAGGTTAAAGATTTCAAGCACCAACTCTGAAGATATGCGCTGCCTCTTTGTTTCCTTTTTTTCTTTTTATTACGTATTTACTGTGTTGTTTCTAACATCTATCCTAATACTCTATAAATTGCAGCTTTTTGCTTTGCATCAAAATATGACCTGTCCTTTGAATTAAAGCATAGTGCAGGTTTAGGCCTGGGAATTATCAATGAACATGAGTTTTATTAAGATCCAAACAACTCTCTTGATAATTTTGATGATATGTAATTTTTAAAAATATCATGTTGAACCTTTTTATTTTGCAAATGGCCTTCTAATTGTGCTAACTGGCAAATAATATTTGTGTCCCAATCCCAAATCCACAGTAGTACCAGATTACCAGCAAGTGTTTGTTGTAGAATTTGCGTATTTGACTTTTAAGTTTTAACATGTAGTGCATGCGGAAGTTCAACGCCATCCTCTTATTTCTGTATTAGTTCTAATAGTTTAGTAGTTGTATAGAATAAATTGTTATACACAAGATGAAATATGGGGTTAATAACATTGGTTCATACACCATAAAACTGACAAATTCAAATGTTTTATACCATGTCTATTGTACGGCATCTAATTCATCACTTCCTTTTTTTTTTATGATAGGCAAATGTTAGTTTGTTAGTTTTATTAGAAATGTCAGTTGGAGGATTCGAACTCGCAACCTCTCCCCCCTCCCTTCACCCTTCCCCAACCACTGGACCAACCTTATATCTCCTTCATCACTTCCTATTGATATTGTTCCTTGGCCATTTCCTAATTTATAAATCCCTTGCCAAAAATTTCTAGTTAATATCTTCTAGTCTTTTTCCCTTAGTCCATGGACTCATCAAGTTGGACTATCAAATCATTTCTACCATGTCTCTTGCAATGATATAAAACTCATCACTTCTTTTGACATTGTTCCTAGCTAGTTCTTTATTATTTTCAATCCTATATAAAGATATTCTAGTTTGAATCTTTTTCTCTTTTGGATCCTTGGTTACATATACTTCTCAAGTTCTTTATAATCATTTTTCAATGTTTGGGGGGGGGGGGGGGGGGG
>CM023957.1:32403697-32414940 GCA_013407115.1 Glycine latifolia
TTTTTTTTTTTTTGTAATGGAAAGAAAACATAATTTGCAGCTAGGGTGGGGGGGGGGGTAATACATGTCATGATCTTCTCTCGTTTTCTCGAGGCAGTTCAAGGAAATGGGTGGAAGCAGTAAGCCTTCCGAATCATTGAGAACAAACGAACGGCCTACAGAAAAAAAAGAGGATTTGGTGATTGGATGAATTTGATTAAACCTGCCGATGAAGAGAAGGATCATTGGGTAACAGTAGATGCAAATTATGTTTTCTTTTTCTTTTTTCCCCTTCCCCTTACCAGATTTGGCTCCTTTAAAGTGAATGGGCACTATAAAGGATAAAGTGCAGAGATATAACTGTTGATTGAAAAAACAATGCTTGAAATTATGATAAAATACATGCACATGTAAAATAAACTATGAAATTTTTAAAATATACTCCATTGATTTTCCAATCAACAGTTATAATTTCACAGCTTACCTTCAGAAGTGCATCCCTCATTTTAAAGGAGCCAAATTCCCTCTTACCCTTCCCCTAAAATGGCTTGTAGGGCTTTAGCCGAAATTTTTTGGTTGAACTATTTATTTAATTACTAAGATGCAATGTTATTATATATTGCTGCTTGGTTATGATTGTTGGGACAAGGGTGTATTGCTGTTTCCATTATTTTTACAAGAAAAACAACCAAGCCTTTCTCACTACGTGAGGTCAGCTAGATGAGTCAAATGACGTCATAATGTTTTATTGTAAATTATCGCTATGGTCTAACTATTAACCCAAAAAATCTTCTTAATGGTTTCACCTATACTTTTTTTCTTGATCTTCCTTTGTCTCTAGTGTTTGGGCTATCCTCCATAGTGTTTGGGCTACCCTCCATAGTGTTTAGGCGAGCCCTGACACAGCGGTAAAGTTGTGTCTTGGTGACTTGTTGGTCATGGGTTCGAATTCGGAAACAATCTCTTTGCATATACAAGGGTAAAGCTGTGTTACTTGTATTAAAGTATGTTCTCGGGACTTTTACTTTTAAGCTAGGCTTGTTGTTCTTCATGCTAAACTTACATTTCATATACTTGGTGTTACTTTTGAGCAAAATCCATGAGTTTTCAAAGCTTGTCCCTATTTCTCTAATTTCCATTTATTTCCTCACTTGATTCTTCAACTTGAATTATATCGTCTTATAAAAAGCATGCATCATAGCACTGTCTCTTGGATGTGCTAAGTTAGCATGCCAAAGACCAAAATAAAGAGGTAAGGACTCAAAGTTGACCCTTGACCCAGCCCTATGGTTGTTGGAAAATTTTAAATTTGTTGTGACCCAATCTTGTGTTCTCACCATATTCATGACTCCCTTATACATATCCTTGATTGCTCAAGTATTGCACATAGGAACTCTGGCCTTCCACAAAATTTGACACTGTTTTCCCTCATCAATTTAATTTTTAGGCTAAAATGCATTTTTTGTCCCCCTATTTTTTTAAATTTGCGATTTTAGTCCCCCTACATTTTAATTGAGACATTTCATCTCCACTTTTAAAAAGTTCGCAATTTTAGTCCTCCATTTTTTAATTGAGCATTTTGTCTCCCACTTTTAAAAAATTTGCAACTTTAATCCTTGTGCCCAATTTCAAACATTGATCTATGCCCTCTGTAAACGTTGAATGACACGTGTCTATTAATTACCCATATGAAAAATATTTTTTTTAATTATTTAATTGCTAACAAACTTAATTTATCAAAAAAATAATTAAAAAAGTACACATTTAAGTCTGAAATTGAAAAAGGGGACTAAAATCCCAGATTTTTTAAAAAGTGGGGGATGAAATGTCTCAATTAAAAAATAGGGAAACTAAAACTGCGGATTTAGAAAAATGGGAGGACGAAAATTACATTTTAGCCTAATTTTTACAATTGCTAATGTGTTTGTACTTGTAACCCTTGGAAAGTGCAAATTGTCTAAATGTCACTTGATCTTAATGAAGATGAAATCTACATCAACTTAAACTACACTCAGTTTTTCATTTTTGCTTGTACTCAATTGGAGTTCTTATGAGGTTCAATTTATGCATAGGTCTCAGATAAAGCAGTCTCAAAATGTACAGCATGCGGAGTAGATTTTGGGGCTTTTGTTTGCAGGGTTGATCTCCTGTTTCTTTTAATTATGTTTTATATTTTGTGTGGTTTGGGTGCTAATGTTTGATCATCTATGCTTCGGACAGCATCACTGTAGGAACTGTGGGGATATTTTTTGTGGCAAATGCACACGTGGTAGAATTGCTCTTACTTCTGATGAGGATGCTCAGCAAGTACGAGTTTGTGATCGATGCATGGTATGTGCAGTGCTTGTTGACTTCCCTCTTCATCCCCTCCCCATCCCATCAACTGATGCATGATTTATGTTGCCTTTGCAATCTGAGATTGAATTCCTCTGGATGGAAAATTCAATTCATGTTTCTTTGTCCTTCTTGAATGGGTCTTTTATCCCCTATTTCTCTCCATTTTTCAATTGCTCTAGTGTAGTCAATGTTAGAAACTGTGGAAGCTATGTCGCTATGCATTATATTTTCAAAATTTGTTTATGGGCATTGCAAAATGTGGAATGTTATACTCCGTTTTCTGTTTAGGCTGAAGTGACTCTAAGGCTGAGTAATGCTAAAGAGTCATCAAGTAAACCTGTATTGCAGAGTCATGAGAATCTTGCAAAGAAACTTCAGGTAAATAACAGTGGCATGGTGTAATGTTTGATAGTGTTATTTTTATTTGCTATTGAAGGTTTTAATTTGCTTTAGTTACGTGGTTAAACATACATTTGTGAGCAAGTATCCATCAGATGGTGATTTATTTTGTTGAATTCTGGGTAGGATGAGCTAGAAAGGAATAGAAGGATATCAGGTACATATTATAATTTGAGTCCAAATCTGGAGCCTGGGCTGCAAAACTTGCTGTATAGTTTAGATTCATGAATTGTCAAAGAAGGTGACACAATTTTAGCGAGAATCTTTTATGTGGGTGATTTAATTAGAGTTGCAGGATTATATATTTAAGATAATTAAGATATGGAAAATAATGTTCGTGGCTCATTAAGTGGCGGCATCTTTCACAGGCTCTAAGTCTGATGGATCTGGAAGACGAATGAAAGAAGTTGCATGTCTTATTTGCACTATCCATCTTCAGGTTGGAAATCCGTTGATTAACTTTGCAGGAATCTATCCTCACTTCACTCCCACACGCATCATAATGAAGGGCTTTTTGTGGAAATTGTTGCAGGTCCAGGTACCAACCTTTGGTTCAGAGACCATCGAGTGTGGAGTTTGTCAGCACCATTTCTTGTGACTGCTCGTTGAGTTGAGAT
Source organism: Glycine latifolia (assembly GCA_013407115.1). Classification (NCBI taxonomy): domain Eukaryota; kingdom Viridiplantae; phylum Streptophyta; class Magnoliopsida; order Fabales; family Fabaceae; genus Glycine; species Glycine latifolia. Next base: position 32,407,030 of record CM023957.1, read on the forward strand.
GACACTGATACATATGAAGGTGTCTATCCAAGGGTTTAATGTTCGATTATTTTAGTGTTCTATCTCTTGCACGTGAATAATAGATGCACTTATTTATCTTGCTTTCTCTTTGGGGGTCTTAGTTTGGGGTGTACATGATTACCTTTTCTAGTCCTCTTGAAAAGCTGTTTCAATTTGTATAAAGTAGTTGCCGAACATATATGTATAGCCGTGTCGATTTCATTGTAATTTGTGAGTTCACTGGTTTGAAACGATATAGTAGTTCTGTCAATATTTTCGAGGATCAGTAATTTTAACTGTTTGGAAGGTCAACCGATTTGCAACTATAGTGATGATGGCAATTATATGTCTTATATAATGGATTAGCCGAATTTAAATAGTCGTAATATCAATGCACAATATTACAACAGTATTTTCGAAACACAATGAAATTCTTAATTCATGTTTTTGAATTTTGATGGCTGATGGAGTCGCAGCATTTTGAAATAGCTACAACCGACTGGATTAGTTTTAAAGAAGCTTCACAACTACAATACTACATCGCATTCTTGGTCTTGACTCTTAAGTTAAACTTTAGTCGTGGATGTATTTGTTTGCTCCACAAAACAATGACTTGAAATTTTGATAGGGAAAGTATATCAATTTGTTGTAACTTTTAACATTCTACTGGCAGGGAATTAAATGCATTTCTGATTGCTTTATGCTTTTCGTATGTCCTTTGAACACACGGCCAGCTCTAAAAAGGGAATACTTGATGCAAGTTCACAAGTCATTTCTTGCTTATTTAGGCTTTCAGCACTAATTAAAAAAGCTGAAGATACTCGGTTCCCATGGCTTTCTGAACCCGAGATTCAAAAGAAGCTAGCTCAATATGTGAATATGGATGGTGGTTTTCTCTGGTGTCGCAATTTCACCATCCGAGCCACAGCTGTCGATAGTTGAGGATAACCATCCAATTACAAGTTTCTGTGAATGATAGCTGATTAAGCATTGAATTGTGGCTGCTTTGTCCCCACACAAAACCCTGTAGCTCTATTTATTTCGTATGTCAAAATTCGTAATATTCTAATAATGTTTTATTTCAATGCTACGTTGAAAATGGATCTGGATTACTTGCCGTTAGGTTTCACTTTTTTTTTTCTTTTATTGATTTGTAAAGATTGAAAAATAAAATTAAGGGTTGAGATTCAAGTTTCCTTCTTTCTATCTGATGACAAAGAATCCTCATCCCTTGAAAATCACTTATGATAAAAGTACTTGCCGGCCAATAAATTTAGCTTTAGGATTTTTTTTTTCTTTTTTACAAACGGATTTAACTTATTCTTACCTTAATGGTATGCTTTGTTTAATTAGGAAAAGGAAAAATGCTAGTAATGTATTCTTCAACACTCTTTTAAACACATATTTTATTGTTAATTCAAATTTATTAAAAATTATAAAATTAAGACTTAAGAGAGATTCATTAAATAAATAAAATGAAACCCTTAATATTGTATTTTCTAATGAATTTTAATCAATACGAGAATATATAAAAAAATGCGTTAGTATTTTTCTTAGAGAAAAAAATGTTATAACACATTCTTTGACATTTTTTTAACATAGTTTATTACTGTAAGAAAAGAAAATAAATGAAAAGTATATTTACCCATACAATCCTACGAGTTGTATTAGTATCTACATTTATACCAAAATGACTGTTAGATGTAGATAAAAAGGCTATCAAATTTTATTCTAAGAAAAAATAAATAATAATTTTAACATGTGAAAACAAACGAAGCAATTATGTATATGACTAATTACATGCTTATAATGTATAAATGTTATTAGAGAAAATAACAAATAAAATAAAAAAATCCATGAGAAAATTAACTGTATAAATGTATAAAATAATAATTTTTTGTTTTTCTATATTTTTCTTATAGATTTTATTTTATTTCTAAATTAATTTTTTAAAAATTTTTAATTTTACTAATTTATATATATTAATTTATAAAAATATAATTTATCTAGAATAACAAAATGCATATATTTAAGTACTCAATATAAATATAATTTATTTAAACATTTATAAAAATATAATTTATCTAGAATAACATTTAAGAAAAATGCATATATTTTAATATTTGGTATAAATATAATTTAGTTAAATATTTATGAAAAATACATATATTTAAGTGATTTAATTTTTTACCTAAATAAATTAATTAAATAAAACATGTTCAAGAATGAATATAATAATGAAATTAACAATTTTAATTCATAAATCTTATACTTTTTTTTCCTTAAAGAAACTTGGTGAATAATGTTGCTTTATTTTTTTTTACTTCTATTGATCTTTTGTGCCTAAATATATCTAAAATATTAAAATTAAGTGAACCTAAAAATAATAAAAAGACCAAGATAAAACAAACAAAAAGAGAACTAATTAAATTTCATATATAATGAATAATTATACTTTTTTATGCATGAATAATTACAATATAAATAAAAAAATTGATTTAGTGAAAATAATTAGAGTTATTTAGTGAAAATAAAAAAAGTGATTTGAATTATCCAAAATAATAAAATAACAATGTAGTATTAAGATAAAAAAAGTGTGAGCATATAGATAATTAAAAAGAAAAAAGACAAATTTAGAAAAACAAAAAAAAAATAAAAGAAATAACAAAAAATTTCAAAAACAAAAAAAAAAACTCAATTCTTATTTTGAACTGAGTTCTTAAGAAAAAACAAAAATCTAATATAAAAATGGGTTCTCCAAAAATTGATTACTAAATTAAGGAAAAAAAATAGTGTTGTTCACGTTAAGAAATTGGAACCAATTTCTTAATGTGAATAGTATTTTATATCATTGGAATAAATATTTTTTGAATTGTATTATTTAGATAAATATTTTATTTTTTTGGTATTATTTGGATGAAAAATTCCATCTGACGTTTCAACTTAATACACAGAAATAAAAAATATTACCTATGAGCTAATAGGCCGACTTGATTGCCTACGTTTTTGTCATTATAACATTATTATTGAGATCCTGAACTTTAACTTTGGGTTAGCTGTTAGCACTTAGCACAGTTAATTCTCTTTAATAGTATATTTTTAAACACTAACATATCAAAATGCAGGCGAAACTACTATATTTAACAAGTATTACTAATTTAACTATTTATTAAGTTTTATATTCAAATATTACGATGACTCTAACGATTACAACTTATATCCAGTTTGTGTTACATCAAGTTTAGGGGGAGAAATGAACAGTGTGTATCTTGTAGTACATCTTGTGCCTACAATGAATGAATTTTTTATTGCTGATTAAAAAAAAGGGAAAAATGACGCCTCACTCAATCAACCTTCGAGTTATTCCCAATGATACTTTGAACTAAATTTTATTGAGTTTTAATTTGGGCTCTTTAATTAGTATTAATTGTAATTTTATTAAAATCACATGCCTATTTTTTAAAATAATTAACTTTTCTATAGTTATTATTTTTTACATTATAATCTAATCCTAGATTATTTACATATGATAAAATTATTGATTTTTTAATAATTCATTTAGAAGTCATTGATTTGTAATTGCTTGATAGTGTATTTTTTTAAATGTGTCAAAATTAGACTTTTTATATATAACTGTCGGTGATTAGAAATACTAGCTTTAAAAATATTAAAAAAATATCATAAACATATTTTTTAAAAATTTATGGAAATGCACCAATTAACGCATTATGGAAATTATCAAATAACTTGCATTAGATTATCAAGTTGTCTTACGACTAGGACATGCGTCCATATGCATATTGGAGTAATATTTATTTCTTTCCATAGTGATTATACCTGATGGTTATGTTACAACTTACAACTAATAACAATATGACAACGACAAACCTTTATACCAAAAAAAGATGTTCCTATGATAAAAATATATAGTTGAACTATCAGAAGCTTCTTTTTCTTAATATATATAGACTTATATATTATTTATATAATATATAATATAATTTTCTTCTATTTTTAACATGTGATACATTATCAAGTTGTAGTAATACGATGTAACAATATTAAATATTAATTGTTAAATTTATTTCTTTCGATATTTATTTAAGTTGATGGTTATGTTACAACGTACAGCTAATAACAGTATGACAGAGACCAACCTTATGCTCGAAAGAGTTGTTTCAATGATAAGCATAGTTGAACTTGAATTATGAGAAACCTTTTCTCAATAAACTTATATTATTTATATAGTACTGTTTTTTTCCTATATTTCTTTTTGACATTAGGTATTTTATCTCATATTTTTCTTCTCATCTTTCTAATTTTTTTATTGTATAGAAACTTGTACCAAAATATATAAATATATTTCTTTCCTTGTGATACTAGATTTCGTTTCCTAATATGTTCATGAATATACATTAGAATGTTAATATATGTATATATCTTCTTAAATGTTTTTAATCATTTAAAAAAAACAAATATTTAATGGGTTTTATGCTTTTGAAATAATAATATTTTTAATAAAATTCTATTTTTAAATTCTTAACATATCATGGAATACATTAAAAAAAATTGAGTTTGTCAGGAAAACAAGAGAAACTTGTGAGAAGGAATAGTCTATATAACCATTAAATGGGACGCAATGAGCTAAATGTTAAACAAAAATTAGAACCAGAGTAAACTTCAAGGTCAAAGTTCAAAACACAGTTTGAAAACAAAAACTAGTACAATACTGAATACCCTTACTATTACACGGATTAGATTTGTTTTTATGCATGTTTTTTTAAAATCATTTGTGTATTTATAATTAAAAAGGCACACTATATAAGACTAATATGCTTGTTTAAAAATCACAAATTTTTGACTCGACAATATGAATATACCACAATTCATTTTCTCTTTTCTTTTTTGCCAAACAACCACAATTCATTTTCAAATAAATGAATTTTTCACAAATTCCCTAGTTGTATTATTGGGGGTAAAGTAATCACACTGCATGCCATATATATGTCTTCTTTCCGCGTGCATTAATGAGGTAAGTACAGTTTAATTTCACCAATAGTCCATTCTTACGTGAGCAAACAAATTCTTAAGCTTAACAAAATATAATATAACAAATCCAAGGATTGAGTTGCCAAACAATTTCAACCACAATATATCATTAGTAATCGATCTACGAGAAATATTTATTTTGATGAATAGAAGATAATGAAAAGAACACCACTGGCACAAATTAATGATATTGATCCAGTATTTTTCCCACTTTGAACGAGGTCTGCATTACCATAATTTACCCAATGCATTCATCAATGGGTATCAAGATATTGATATATGCTTTTGAATAGAATGTAGCATAATGTGTTTGCTGAGCCATGATGATGGTTAAATCTAATTAGGAACCCTAAATAAACAAGAAAAACACCAAAATTATTACATAGAAATAACAAGAAAAATTATAATAAGCTCAAAACAAATCTAAATAATTTTTTTGGGGTAAGAAATGATCCCAGCGCGCCAAGTAAACTTAGATCATTCATGAAATAAAATTTTGGACCTAAATAATGGAATATATATAGTTTTTATTTTCCTGACAATGAGTTTAGGCATGCTCGAGAAATTACTCATACATTTTGCGGATATGCATGGATATATAGTATTCAATCCACCTCAAATGTAAATACAGTATCAATCTAGCTAGTTCCCTAATCCCTATTCCCTACCCATTATTAGTACGTACGATGAAAATTATTATTGCATGTTTAATATTGATACTTTAATGACGAGCCACTTATTTGGACTTGTGGTGTCACCTAACTTTAAGAATCCCAGCACTACACTTGACCCATACAAATTGCAACCATTTAATAACATATATTTAACTAAATTTAATAATATTTACTGCTTTCATGTCATTTTATTTATTGTTTAAGGTAATGTATACATTTCCTCATTTTTATCGTTTTTAAAAAGTAATTACTTATACTAATTCGCATTTTTCATGATAAAACAGTTTTATCCGATTAAAATATCCTTTTTTTATAATTAATTAATTGTATTATATAGTGATAACTGAACTAACCAGATGGACAGCCCAAAACATGGAACTGACATTTAAATAAATAAATAGGAAATCAACGTTGGATTTACGGAAGTAGACACCTTAAGAGAAATAAAAAGAGAAAAAAATATAAATGAGTGATAATATTAATGATATAAACAACACAAAAAGAAATAAATAGAAATGAGATACGATTTGTAAATTTGGAGTGTTTAAATATAATTTATTAACCATTATTTTTTTAAACCACCATAATTATGAACTTTATTGTTATTAGTAAATTATTTCTGTTTTAAATTATTCTTTATTTTATAATATATAAAATATTAATTATTTTTCTAATAATGTTCTCAATAAATAAATGTTTTAGAAAATGTATAGCTATAACTATAAAATACAATTAATTAATTATAAAATAAGGATATTTTAATCAGATAAAATTATTTTATCATGATTCATGAGACATCAAAGCAGTAAATATTATTATATATATATATATATATATATATATATATATATATATATATATGTTATTAAATGGTTGCAATTTGTTATCTCCTGCAATGGTCATATGTAGTCATTTTTTAAAATTAGGGACTCATCCTTCCTTCCTACTTCATTTTGCTGGAGGTTGTCCTACTAGGTTTTTTGGCCAAATCACGATAGCGTGATTTCCACTTTTGATTAGTTTCTTTATTATCAGGGTTTCAACATTAACACTTGTAAACTATTGTTTCCTGTTGTTGTGGATTAATTGTCTCATCAAAAACACTAGCAAATGTTAGAGCCCAAAAATAGTGCAGAACATAGCGAAAACATAATGCTATGCTGTTTGCTGGTTGAAAATAATCAAAATATGGTAAGAAAAAGGTAAAAGAAGCAATAAAATTTTCATTTTGTGGATGCAACCTTCAAAATGGAAAAATAGATACATCTGAGGCATATAAAATACACTAGACAAAGAACATTGCATTGACCAAACCCAACCTTAAATTAGGCACCACAAATAAAGGCCTACTGGGACAATGTTATGTCACAGTCGTAGAGTGTGACCCACTTGAGGGTTTAACTTCCTACACCCAACAAATTTCTAATACACCCAGTACTTATTTGTGAAATACCACAAATATCCTTCTTGATTACTTTAATAAAACAAAAGCATTCAAAGGCCATTTGATTTTTCTAATACACCAGTCCTCTGTGTTTTCGCGGCTCTTCTCCTTCTCCTTCAAACCTGCGATTTTGATTCTCCGGCGCATTCAACGGTGTGCGGTACTTGTCTGTGGCTGTGGACGGAGCTGGTGGTGGTCGGCAAAGCTGTTCTGGTTTCCGGCGTGACGAGGTAAGTGACCTTTGGCTCGGAGTCGTTTGGGTTTTGGATTCTTACGGATCTTGAATCCGTAAGCTGTACAGTATACGGATTACGGATCCGTATTAAGGAATGTGAGCCCCGTTGCCTTACGGATTGCCAATCCGTGGGAGTATTTGCTTAAATTTTTTTTAAAAATGAATGAACTTAACTGCTTTAATGCTTTAATGAATTGCTATGTGTTTGGTATGGAATTGGTATGGTTGAATGATTAGTAAAGTATGTTGTGTAATGGTATGGACTTGTTAGATTATTTTTTATCCTCGACATGTGTATGGTTTGATCGACTATTAGATAATGTGTAATATTATGAGTAAAATGAACTCTTTAAATGAATTGTTATGTGAAAAGCTTGTTGTCTAATGGTATGGACATGCTACATTGGTTTTGATCTCGACATGCATACTATGGTTTGATCCACATTTGTTACGTTATTTGAAATGTGATGAGCAAATTGAACTGTTTTAATAAATTGAACTATGAAAAA
>CM023957.1:32414950-32439618 GCA_013407115.1 Glycine latifolia
CATGTTGTGTAATGGTATGGACATGCTACATTGGTTTTGATCCTCGACATGCATACTATGGTTTGATCCACATTTGTTAGGTTATTTGAAATGTGATGAGCAAATTATACTGTTTTAATAAATTGAACTGTGAAAACCATGTTGTGTAATGGTATGGACATGCTACATTGGTTTTGATCCTCGACATGCATACTATGGTTTGATCCACATTTATTAGGTTATTTGAAATGTGATGAGGAAATTGAACTGTTTTAATAAATTGAACTGTGAAAACCATGTTGTGTAATGGTATGGACTTGTTACATTGGTTTTGATCCACATGTGAAGTGCATGTTGTCTAATGGTATGGAGCTGGTAGTTGGTTTTTAATCTACTTGTTAGGTTTCGTTATCTGAAAGGATTATGTTTATCCAAATGGGTATGATTGTAATGTAACTACTTGGTTTCAATGTCAGATTATGGCTAAGACTATAGGATTACGGCGGGCTTTGGCAAGAGATGCTAGTGAAGAAGAACCCGCTGTACGACGAAGACCGACAGCATCAGCACGGAGACAACGCTAGAGGACTGGTGTTGTTGAGGACGTGCCTGCAGAGGTAGCCGCTGAGGATGTTGACCATGGTGCACCTGTTCAGGCTGAGGCTTAGGCTGAGGTCGAGGGAAGCATGGATGCCTCTGATGTTGCCGGATTTCCTGGTGGGCCCCAGGACACTTCAGTGTTGAGTCATTACGATGAACATATTGCACCTAGGATTTGGAGGGGAGAGGTATGATTGTATTTAAACATATTTGAATTTGAGAATTGTTTTGGACATTAGGGTATGTGTATGTAACTTACCACTAATACAGGAACGGCCTGAGCTGAAGTTGGCATCCCATGGGAGGAAGGTTCAGAAGTTTGGCCGGCCTGCGCCTGAGATTGAAGGGTTGGTGGCAGGTACAGGATTAAGCCCACTGATCACCTGTTCGGTAGATACAGGTGACCGGGGTTTAATCTCGGCATTTGTGGAGAGGTGGCATAAGGAGACTAGCAGTTTCCATTTGCCGATCGGAGAGATGACGATCACGTTGGACGACGTGGCGTCTCTATTTCATCTTCCGGTGATGGGTGCGCTACAGACGTACGATGTTTTGGACATTGATGAGGCGATTGCGTTACTAGTGGACTTGCTTGAGGTGACCCATGACCAGGCTGCAGCAGAGACGAAACAGTGCCATGGAGCTTATGTTCGTCTGTCATGATTACGGGAGTTATATGATGAGAGGTGTCAGCAGCTGCAGTGGACGGTGGCAGCCAGAGCTTATTTGCTCCACTTGGTTGGTTGCACGATTTTTGCTAACAAGAGTGCCACACATATTGGTGTGGTATTCTTGGAGGCATTTCGTGATCTTCACCAGTCTGGCGGGTTCAGTTGGGGTGCAGCTGCACTCCAACACATGTACGATAACTTGAACTACGCCTGTCAGCATCATGGAAAGCATCTTGCTGGTTATATTAGTCTGCTTCAGGTAAATTTTGTATTATATAAGTTAATATTTGTTAGCTGTTTAATGTTTTGGTTGAATTTCAACTGCTTATTTGTGTTTGGTTGTTTTGGTTACTTAAGTGTTGGGTCTACGAGCACTTTCCTAGTGTTGGCAGCATGATTGCGGATGAGGACTATGTAGAGAGCCAGCCACGGGCATGTCGCTGGAAGCCGGGGAAGGCGTTACCTGTCACTTCCTATCGAAGGCGACTGGATAGGTTGACGACCGACGATGTCTGTTGGACTCCATACACCGATCATCGTCCGGTCCGTCCCTTTGAGGTCATCTGTCTATACTCAGGCCATATTTGATGGGGTCCTTACTGTGTCAGGTACCATCCAAAGAGGGCACTCAGACAATTTGGCTTCATTCAGACCATCCCCATTCTGCTGAGCTTGCCCACCCCGTCAGATGAAGAGGTGGATGACACCTGGCTTCATTACGCCGATCATCTGACTATCACAGGACCCCCTTCCAGTTACCCCGGGCAGTGCGATGCAGCATATATGGACTGGTTCTACCAGATATCGCATCCTTTCATGTGCCCGCCTCAGCCTGGGGAAGTTAGAGCGCCTCCTCCCGTGCCAGTTCCCGCAGATGATTCACCAGCTTCTATGGCAGACCCCACGGGCGACGTTGCAGCTGATCAGCCTGACATGCCTCGACATGCAGTGGTAACACAAATAAAACTTCAATCTTGATGGTTAAAAATGTTTAATCTGTTATGATTACAATGACCGCTAACACAGGTTGTCTAATTTTTTTGCAGGGCGCATGCCAAACCATTGCAGAGAGGTTACAGAGGCTTATAGATCTTCGCATGGTGACCGCTGGCACCGATGTATACGACACTGTGGATGACTGTATTAGAGTAGCCCGCAGTGTCTGCGATGATCGGAGAGTGTATGTGCGCTCAAGACGTCGTAGGTCTACATCGCGTGGAGATTGATTTGTTACATTATTTGTATTGTCGAAACATATATATTAACATTATTGTATTGTTCAAACATTTAATTTCATATATGTACATGCTTTGAACATTATCCATCTGCGACAATATTTTGTTTTGCGAAATAAAAGTACTAAGACAGTTACACAATAGCATAACCCTCTGCCATTTAGTTTAACACACACGAAAACACTACGTAAAGTCAAAATGTATGCCAGTGTTGACATCCCCTGTCAGAACTCAGATCAACATAAGCTGGTGACAATGTTGTCAAGCTGGTATACTTCTGCAGTCGACTAATGTAACTAGATGGCCACTCTTTTGCTTGAGGCTGACAATGTCTTGACCATAATAAAGCAACTGATGACATAGGACAGCCATCTCGCAATGCAACCTGAACACAAACCGTTTTATTGTTAATAACATCTGTTATAAGTATGTACACAATTAAAATGATTGGAAACACATAAAACGACATTAGTTATACCTGAACAAAATGGTTTCCATATACATGACCGATACAAATGACGCGATGTACCGCGGGATCTCTAGGCGGTTGGCTTCTAAGCGGGAAAAAAGTCATACTTTGTTGCTTAGAAAGACAAACAAGAACCAGGTTATAACGTGAAGCAATTACATAACCCATGTCCGTAACATCCATCCATTTATCCTGTGTTACCTGCATTTTGACAAAGTATAAGTGTTATGCACGACAACAATATGGAAATATTATCACACCAACACAAGTCACATTTACCATTGAGAATCCGTCAACAAGTAGTGACCTCTTTAAGTCCTCAAATCTTTGTAACCCACCAAACAATAGAATATAGTCTTCAGACCATTCGTTAAGTTCCTTAAGCAAATGGTTACGAACCACAGGCCATCCATCTTCACCAAAACCCAGTTGAGCCGCAATAACCCGATATCCACAATTACCATCGGCTTTAACATCACATACACCAATAATGTAATTTCTCATGCATGGAAGGAACTGATCCAGCATTGGAATATCACCCATCGATAAAGGACCTGAAGATGTTGAAGCAGCCTTTGGTACAGAGGAGCAACTATCATGCTGAGAATGTAATGTGTCGATGTACTCAAAGTACGATGGATCTCGCTTGGTTGATCTTTCGTGCTTCGTAAGGTTTTTCTTTTGAGCCCCTTTTGTCTTGACCTTTTCAGGAGGAGGACACATTGATGTTTGATCAGGATATGCTATTTCTTTCAATTTAGACTTAAGAGTAACTTTGCCACACAAGTCAAGACTTTCAAATCGGTTCGATATCGCTTCCATCTCTTCTTTGATGGTCACCTCCATGTCATCAACACCTGAGTCCGACATATGCAATCTCCGCCAAAACATGTGTACCGTGCCCAGTGGTATGCTGCCAAGATTATACTTTGCTAACTCACATGCACAAGGCAAACCATGCGTACTTCTTAACACACATCCACAACGAGAACTATCTACACCTACATGCTTAACTCGGTCAAACTCTGCGGCAATTTCATTTAACGCATACCTGGAAACCATGCCTACGAGTCTTTTGTATAACGTGGTTTTAAACATATGTCCAACAACATGTGTGCTTGTCTCAAAAGAAGCCTTAATGTCATTGTGTTGCAACGTGATCATGTTGTTCATCGCATCCCATACATTACACAGATCTCCAAGACTGTCCTGCAGTAGTCGCTTTAAGGTCCAATGGGCAGACTCAACCCTGTAGTAAACGGTTAAAATAACACCGGTTAACTAAATCATGACCATGCAGATTAACGTAATTGTAAACATTCTATTGTAAAGCATTTACCTGTTCGTAGTGGTGTGGCCAAAATGCATGACTTTATTAGTCCATGCTGTGACAAATCGTTCTTTGTGAGGGATCAACCACGTGTCTTTCACATATTGAACAAATATTGGCCATGGTGCACAAACACATTCAAACTTCATCAGACACTCATCCCATTCATTTTGAAAAGCACAATCTACAAGACTTCCCCATGCTTCCATGACATACTCCCATGAATTGTTTTGTCCCACGAGCGTTTTACATTTTGCCTTGACATTCTTGTCAATGTGGAACCGACACAACAAGTTCATTGTGCCAGGGAAAACATCTTTGATCGCATTCATCAGGGCTATATCTCTGTCTGTGACAATGACATTAGGGAAAAATTCACTCTTCAAAAAAAGCCCTCTAAATCGTTCAAGAGCCCATACAAGATTGTTCGTACGTTCGCCCTCCAAATATGCAAAGACAGCTGAAAAAGTCATCCCGGTAGGTGTCACTCCGACTATGTCAACCAAAGGGAGTCTATACCTATTTGTTTTGTATGTACTATCAATCAGGAAAACTAAATGACATGAATTTATCAACTTGACTGCATCCGGATGTGCCCAGAACATGTCTCGGACAACATTTTCGTCCTTCACTCTATGCCAGTGGACATACATATCACGATGAAGAAGCTTCATTAAATGTTGCATTTCAGTATTGTTGCCTCTTATAGAAGTACGGTATGCATATCTTGCATTGTACACTTGTTTCATTGTTGTATAACTTTTAGGATTGTGATCTTTTAAAGTCAACATAATATTCTTCGGTTTAACCCTCGACTTAGTCATATCAGCAACAATTACCTTCTCTTCCTCAGTTAAACGACCAGCATATGGATGTCCAGTTAATGACTTAGCCAAACAATGGTTGTGTAACCCGCAGATTAACTTGACCATCCACCCTTCACCACCTACGACGGGTTTTCCTCGTAACTTAAAAGGACAACCGCATTTTCTGCTGCTAGTGGTCATGCGTACTAAATCTTTGTTGAATGCTCTATAGTTTCCACTCCTTTCACAACCTATCAAAATAAATGAGGTCCTTCCCCTCTTACCAGTTGCTGTGTCAGACCTCATTATCACAGCTACAAAACCAATCTCATATGCAACACTACGAGCCCATTGCAATACCTCGTCACGAGAATTAAACACCTACAACATTTCAGAATACATGCTCAATCTCATGAAATTAATTTTTTACTGACATTCAATATGCTACTTTATCACATAAATACCTTTGAAGTCTTAAATGCATCAGAACAATCAATCATAGAGTTCTCATTCTCAAATGCAAACGGTTCACCTCTGTTGTCTTCACCCATATTATTTTCTTCCGCCATAATATCATCATGCATCCAATCATCGTTATCCATCTTAATAAACAAACAAATTCAAAACAAATAATCATTAACAAAAAATATGGTTATATTCATTTCACAACTTTGTGATTAATTCAAAACAAATTTTCCTCATAATTCAAAAGTTAATGGTTATTTTAATTCAAAGAGGAAAAATACAATAATTATTAATTCCTTTTAACAAAAACAACTCAAAATAACCAAAAAAAAAACCCAAAATCAAAACAAACAGAAAAAAAAGCCATACGGATTGCCTCCTACGGATTGCCAATCCGTACCACTCCTACGGATTCGCAATCCGTATGGTTTCTGCTACAGTGATTAGTTGCAGAACGTACCTCCGACGACGGCAGCGGCCAATGGAAGCTCCACCAATGCTAACCACGACCTCCCGAACCAAACCAACCACGCAAGAGGCACCAACACGCAGCCAACAACCAACAGTGAAGACGCGAAGAAGCAAAAGGAGCATGGAAGAAGAAAATGAAGAAAAAACCTGCTGGGTGTATGTTAAAAAGCATCAAGGGTAGTATTGCCATTTTTTAAAAATTGCTGGGTGTATTAGAAATTTGTTGGGTGTAGGAAGTTAAACCCCCCACTTGAGCGGTGGAGGCCCAATCCAAATTGATGGAGTGAATATGCAGGGCCCAGGCAAGGCTGCTGCTGACCAACTGTTTCGACTGCCATATCATCAATGTACACTCTTTTTTCAGCCAATTAATCAAACTTCACAGTTGATTCTCAGTCAAATATTCAAACCAATGGGCCTTGGATCTAGCAAAATGAGCTAATTTCTCACAATCTCATGAATTAAGATTTGAATTCTCGTTAACAAAAATATTCATATTTAATGTTTATAGCACCTTGAATAAGATTATCTTCAAATGAAAAGACATGTAAAAAACAAAAAATATATTTAAAATATAATTGCAATGTGAATACCAAAAGTAAAAGGACAATAATTTTTTATATTGAAAGAGTGATAGGGAAACTTTACATACTGGAACCCCTTACAGGCACTAGTCATGCATGATGTTACTTAGAGGCAATGGCTTATATATAGAGAGATTCTTTTGGTAGATGAAATCCGACTCCTGTTTCATCCAAGGAACTCCTATTTATAGACTTATATTTGATGTCTAATTTTGTGTTTGTTTTAGCGTTGAGATCCACGTTCAAGTTTCAACGTGATGAATCTAAAAATTTATTGCAGTCACATTGATCCTACGTTCAAAAGGATGCAAACGTTAAACTAAACACTATAAATCCTAATATGTCGACACATGATGGCATACTAGTATTCACTAAGCTTAATTAAATTAATCTTGATAGTACTTGTTTCATGAAATCAACTTGCAAAGTGCTTCAAAATCATTTTCTTCTCGAAGATGGTATTTGTTGCCTTGATTCCATTCAAATTCCTTATTTATTAGACATCTTGTCATTATCGATTAACCTTAACTCTTCATAAAGTTCTTTCGAAGTAAATATTATTACACCTCTTTTACATCTTCTCGATTTTTATAAATAAAAAATATTCTCAAAACTTTTTAAAGACACAGCAAAAACTTTCTCTTCATCACCAACACATACTGCCAAAATGTTTATGTTTGAAATACTAAACTTTCAAAGAAAAATAAACCTCTTTAAATTTTTTTTTCTGACTTTTCTTTTCTAGATGGACCATGATCATGATATTGGAGGGAGAATATCTGAGGGAGGTGAGGATTACCACTCTGATCATTACCATGTCTAGGTAAGTTGTAACTTCCCTCTCCTATGATCATAAGTAAGCTTGTGGATTGAATTAGATTGATTTTTTTTATCAAAAAATCTGATTTCAACCATTTTAGTTTTGTTCCTTAATGATCTAATTGGTTTAGTTTTAAAATTAAATTTAATCAAATTATTTTGGTTTGGATTATATTAGTTTTCAACTTTTGAAAAAAAGTCTACAAATATTTTAAAAAATAAACACAAATTAATCCAACAAAAAATGCCGTATCTCATATATATAACTCGTAACATGGTTTAAAATTCACATTAAAATTATAAGTTAAAGATAATTTTGCAATATGTCAAAGAAAAAACACACAATGGATTACATATTCCAAGTTCATACAAGTTATTGAATATATGAACATGTAACTAATTGTGAAATAATCTTGAATACGTACACGACAAAGTTTGGTTCAGTTTGGATTAGATTTATTTTTAACATAGGATCCAAGATCTCTCAGAGTAAAAGTGAAAGGAGATGAAAGATGTTCTTTGACACATTATGTTTGATTTTTTTTTTTTAGAGTGAAATTTATATAAAACCTTTCAAATCTTGTGAAGTGTTCCTAAGAGAGGTTCACGTATTTAATGTCTAACAGTGTCTCAAATGGCTTTGAAAGAAGACACTTGTGAAGCAAAAATAAAATCTTGTGAATTTGATTTTTTTTGTAACGAAATTATCTACCTAGTAATAATTAAACATGGAAAATGAAAATTGCTTGTTGGTACGAAAGAGTAACGCATGAATTCACATACCAATTGTTGTGATCATTATTTTGACTCTTTTTTATTTATTTTTATTTTTCAATTTATTATTTATATCCAATAAAATTCAAATGCTTGTGTTTTCGTACTATATATATAGTTAGCAGCACTCATTAAAACTATGTCATTATCATTTCAAATAATAAAAAGAAAAAGAATGATGGCTTTTGCCTCTCTATGTGCTGCATGGATCCCTCAAATCATATGTGCTCTTCTAAGTAGCATCACTAAGAACTTATGATCGTACTTTCTGGATCGTGGGATAACGGAGAGGCGCAGGCTTGGTGGATGTTTGATATGTGTTGTATGATATATATGATACAATGGAGTAATTTTTTAAGGCTCATGTGGGTTGAAATATATGATTATGTATGGGCTATCATGTGTAATGACTCTTGGTTTAGCACATCTTGTGACCAACTTTCTTCTTAATTATTAGTAACAATATACTTGTTTGCTGTTCAAAAAATGATGGCTTTTGTCAAAATTAGTTTACTTAATTGACCTGTTATTGTTTTTGCTACATGTACCTACAAGCCAACCAGAGAACAATTAATTGCCCGTCCTCCATGCAATAAATTAATGAGCTTAAAGGTAAAGGACACGATTTGTATAAATTATTTTACTTTAAAATAGGATAATACTAATAAGCATTTTAAAGATATTAATTAAAATATTAAGAGTGTAGATTTTTTATATTATAAAACTTGTTTTTTACTTTGTTGAATTAATGAAATAAAAACCTCTAGCATATATTGTACTAATGGTCCATCCTATCTTAATAAAAATTCTTTTTCGTTACAAAAATAAATAAATAAATAACAACAAATATTATTTCCATGAAAAATTGAGTACGTAGGATACTAAAAATTTTCTTCTCTATAAATAAGATTGTGGTTATTAATTAGTTCTCCAATACTAGCTAGCTCGCCCAAACTGAAGTAGCCATGGTTATGGTTCATCTCACTAAGCTACTTTCTTCTTCTTGCTCTCATTTTCTCCCTTCTTCTTCCTTGGTGCTTCGTTTGTCATTATTAATATTACTAGTTTCATGCAAAACAATTAAGGGTTTGGTGAAACTACCAGCAGGTGCGTCGGTTCCAGCAGTGTTTGTGTTTGGAGATTCGGTGGTGGATACAGGCAACAACAACAACAGAACAACATCGTTTGCTCGCTCGAATTTCCCTCCATATGGGAAAGACTTTCAAGGTGGCATCCCAACTGGTCGATTTAGCAACGGAAAGGTTCCATCAGACCTTATAGGTACGTACTCTCTCTTCTCGATCTCTGTGCATCTAGTCTACTTGTGCTACATCATATCTTCACTTTTTTAGAACGCATGAATGGATACACATGGTGCAACATTTCTATGAGGATCCTTAAATGCCAAACACAATATACCCCTAAAATTAATTTCCTAACAACAAAAGATATGATAAGAAGAGATAAAATAAATTGTAAATTTGATGGTTAAGATAAAAAAAAAAGAAAAAAAATATCATGGATTCGACTTTTAATATTAACAAAATTAACATTTAACAATAAAACAATGATCTAAATGAAAATAAGAAAAAGAGACATGGGAGTATTGGCGTGAGAAATGCGAGTGAGGAAGTCTTCCCTTAGTCACTTTGGATAAAAGTGGAAAATTTGACTTACGTGTATAAGTGAGAAGAGTTTACAAATCCATGACTTAAGTTTTAAAAATAATTGTAGTGTTAAATTTATTTATATGATTGTTTTGTGACTATTTTTTTATATGAAAGGTTCGTGACTCATTGAGAAATTAAATGTGAGTGAAGTCTCACATTTGGATAAAAATGGACAAATTAACTTACGTATAAGTGACAAGAATTTACAAATCTTAAGTAATGACTTAAGCTTTAAAAATAATTGTAGCACTGTTAAATTTATTTATATTGGTTCGTGATTCATTCACACAGATCTCTATCAAAATCATGAGAGCATGAGCTAGAGTGAAGGGAGAAAGAGAAAGCAGAAAAAGAATAAAAAATATTTTCTTCAAATGTTTTTTTTATTAACATTATCTTTGTTCTTTATTAAATTTAATGATAAATAATCATTTTAATTTCCATCGTTGATCACAATGAGATATGAAATAATTTTTAAAGTTTAGATAAAAAAAGTTAAAAAGTTTGATTTTTTTTAATAAGAATGTAATAAACATTAGTTTGCGTGTCTTTAGCAATGTCGTGAAATGTGAAGAATCAATATTCTACACACTAAATCATAATTAGCAGAAACATAACTTTGTTAATTATTTGGAAAAAATATATATATGTGGAGATATATTATGTAATTCTTATAACATATAGTTGTGCACTTTTTCTCTCTTTATTATATTAGTCATCTTAATTATCACACACTTTTCTTTCCTCTCTCATCTTTTTTTCTTCTTTCTTCTTTCTTCTTTCTTCTTTATAGCTCTCATCTCTCTTTGTTATAAAACAACTTGTATGAATTTATTGTATAAATATACTAGTTCAAAGTAACATGCCCTGCGCCCATTTCACTTACCTGAGACACGTGAAGGATTCGCTTATTACTATCAATATCTGGACACTAACTCACCCTACTGGCATGACACTGACCGACATAATAAAAGAGAACATTAAAAATATTGAGAAGGACTTCTGGTAGCTTATCTGCTCTTGTATTTTAGTCAGAGATGCTACAGTGAAGAGAAGAAACTCTTATATTCTAATAAATAATGCCTTGTTTGATTGTAGTGACAATAAAGACAAAGAAATACAAGAAATATATTTTTATTGCTTAATACTTTGGTTACAGAGAAAAATGAAGTAAAAAATATTCTAAAAACCTATTTTTTTATAGAGAAATAAGAGAATAAAAGAAAAACAACACTACTATATTAAAATAACATAAAAATAATTTAAAATTTTAAGCCGAAAAAATTATCAACTTTTTCTATTTTTCTTTTCTTTTCTTTTTATATCTTATAATTTTATCTTATCTTCATATAAAACAATTTACTCACGGGAAAAAATTTAAAAATATATGTTCGCCTAAACAACTTTGAAAGTATAAAGGGTTTAACCGTTTAATTCTAATTTTCCACTTTTTAGTTTAAAATGTGTATAATTCTGGCCTCTCAATTTTTTAGAGTTAATTAAGGTTTAATTTTAAAATTAGGAAAATTTAGTCCCTTGGTCATTATTATTATTTATTTAAAATCCTGAAATTTTTATTTTCTTGGGAATTTAACGAAGCATTGAGATGTGAAAGATTTTTTTAAAAAAATTGGATTAAAATAATTTAGTAAAAAAGTTAATAAATTTTCCGAAGGAACTTATAATAAAATATGTTAATATTTGAAGAGGGGAATTTGAATTTTTAAATTAATAAAATTCGAAGGAATTTATAAGAAATGGTGTTAATATCTGAAAAGGGGAAGTTGGTTTTTTATTTTAAGTAACATTTGATGTTTTGAATTAAAAACAATTTAATCAGTTCTTGTAAATTTTTTGGGTAAAAAAATAATAATATAAGAATTCTAAATAGAAAAAAATCAACAAAGGAATAAGTTTATTAAATAGAAATTAACCGACACTTTGACTTTGACTTGCTGAGGCGTAGCAAGTAGTAACTCTTGTTGCCAATACTAGAGTATCAGTTCTGCTTTTTTTACAACTGCTTTTTCGTTTTTATCTTTTTTTCCCCTACTTTATTCATTACATATTTAATTCTTTTAACAACTTTAAATCCTTTCACTATATTTTCTTTCTTGTTTTACACGATAAGTATTTTTTTGTTTTCAAGATATTAAACATATTCTTTTATAAAAAAATGATAG
Source organism: Glycine latifolia (assembly GCA_013407115.1). Lineage (NCBI taxonomy): Eukaryota > Viridiplantae > Streptophyta > Magnoliopsida > Fabales > Fabaceae > Glycine > Glycine latifolia. The sequence continues at coordinate 32,427,007 of CM023957.1, forward strand.
AAAAATTATATGAAGACATATCATTATTTCCCCCCTAACTTTTATCTCTCTTCTTTTCTACTGATTTCACAAGTCATACTAACGTGTACTTTACAGTGTTTATTGGCCTAGGTTGAGTTTTTAATTCTCGGCCCTCAAAGTTCCAGGCATGCTGGGATCAGGATATCTGACAAATTAATACATGTTATTGATTATGGGACCGGATGGTAGTAATAATACATATATTAAAATTATAAATTTAATAACTGATATTATTGACTTTGGATTTTAGAGTATTTTTTTCCTCTCGTTATATGGTTATGCATGTGAGTGGGACTTGCTGGTAACATATATAATAAAATCATTACATAAAAAATTATTATTATTTCGTTAGTGCAAGTAGTTTGATATTTAAGTTCTTTAATTAAGATATACGGTTGATTTCCAACATATGTATGAAATTGCAAAGAAAAATTAATTAGATGTCAAATAATAAACTTGAGAACTTTTTTCTGATGTCAAATAGTAAACTTGAGAACTGATACTATATTTACTTGATCATTTAGCTGGTAGTAACTAGCTAGTAAGATTATTTTACATGTGCGTGCATTCTTGCTGAGTTTTTTTTTTCTTTTTCTTTTTGTATTGCAACAAAACAGTTGAAGAGTTGGGCATTAAGGAGCTTTTGCCAGCATATTTGAAACCCAATCTCCAATCTAGTGATTTGATCACAGGGGTCTGTTTTGCTTCAGGTGGCTCAGGCTACGACCCTTTGACATCAATATTAGAGGTACTATATATATGTACCCTATTTAACTTGAAATAAAATAAAGCATATTTTCAATTGTATTCTTGTACTATTTTGTCATCTAATAAAGAACTTGTTGATTATAACCAGTCGTCTATGCCATTAACTGGGCAAGTGGATTTGTTGAAAGAATACATAGGGAAACTAAAAGGGCTGGTTGGAGAGGACAGAGCAAAGTTTATCTTAACCAACAGTCTATTCGTTGTAGTAGCAGGCAGCAGTGACATTTCTAATACCTATCGCACTAGATCTCTGCTCTATGATCTTCCTGCTTACGCTGATCTTTTGGTCAACTCAGCCTCTAATTTCTTGACGGTAAGATATATAGTGCATGTATTAGTGACTGTTTTGTTTAAATTATTAAAACAAATAACTACACTATAAACATAAAGTTAGTTCAAGCCTCAGTTCATAATCCTAATGGCACACTTAAAAAATCTCTATATTAATAGATAGTGATTTTAAAAAATCTATATATTAATAGATAGTGATTTTTTTAATAAATATTAATTGCTAATTTTTATTAATAGGAGAATTAAACCTGACACATTTTTTCTTTTTTTACCACTCAATTAATTTTATACCTCCATATTAATAAATAATGACTTTATCTTTGTCAATATAACTTTTATTTAATAAAAATTTAATTGTCGATATAAGTGGAATAAATTTATACCAATAATATGATGTATTATACTATTATGTTATCTCTCTCCCTTTTTTATATTGTTGGACTGTATAACAAAAAGAAAAAGACAAGATTTGTAAAATCCCGTATGCATCCGGCGTATTAACAATTACTTAATCAGATAAACGTAATAATTAATTTAATTAAGTTCCACGGAAGCATTTTTCAAAACCATATCTCTTGATTCATTATGTATGGTAAGTAACTTCAATTTAATATACAAATTCAATACACTATAGCCAGCCTCATCAATCCAAAATAACATAAAGAAAGACAGATGCATCAATAATATCTATACAGATATAACAGGAGAATAAACCACATGTCTCAATATGGTATAACATATATACATCATCTCAACCACCACTGTGGCGATACAAAAGAATAGGCATCCATTGCCATGTTCTCACATATTACATCCTCCAAGAGGACATACAAAATCAACAGTGTTTACTCATCATAAACATAAACATGAACATCACATGTGTACACACACATCTTCCCTGAACCAGGGGTACAAAATACATCAACATAACAAATGAGCCACCATACTCTCAAAATGCTGCCAAGCAGCTACACAGGGACTGTCTCTACTGGGGCCTCCCGCCCTGAGACCTATCATCTCTGCCAGATGAATCACCTGCAAAAACATAATCCCCACACGAGGTGTGATACACATCTCAGTAAGCTCAGGATTCTTGGAGGCTTCTCCCCCTCCCTAGCTCACTTCCATGATACACAACATCAAAGGCATCACAATGACTAGTCTCCCGGCCCTCACAACAATACATAGCCATCATCTAGCTCTAATGTATATCTGCGGTATTACGTCCGCCAAAGATGCATCATCATCAGCATCTGGGACTCTCAGTCCCCAGTGTGAGAACAGAACTCACATCCGTGCCATCCCATCGGAAACTACCCCTTTACACATGGATGCACGTATATGACACCTCCGAGGATAGACTTCAACCGTGACGGGACCACCTATCTCTTGGTCTTAAGGGATCATCATCACCCTTTACGTGAGCAACCCAAACTAGGAGTTGCGCTCTACTCCTAGGGAGGTCCATATCTATCTAACTGGCCAGAAGATCTATTCAACAGATAACCATCCACACAATCATAGAATCATGCATACATATTATCATGAGAAAACTGTAACAACCAATTCAATGCACATGCATCATGTATGCAACCATCACTCCCTCAGAGTGTGGTGGAACACAAGCAGTGGAAAACACTCCCAAGAACCACGAACTTACCTGGCAAAGCCGTGCTCTACTGCTCAATCCGTGAACTATGGCCTCCACCACTGACACCCTCGGTGTCACGCCCTATAAAAAGGCACACAAGCATGAATCAACAATCATCCTATTCGTACAAGCATTTAATTATACCAAAACATACGGAAAACAGAATTTTCTTCATAAAAATTATGCAGATTGTGTACCCACTTCGAAAATCCATAAATCCCTGTAGAAAGCTCCTAAAATCAAGGGAATTTAGAGGCATCTAGATCTATCTCTCATCTTTCAAACGAAACTGGTTTCATCCGATTCCATAAACCACAGCCTCTGTAGCAATCAAAATACCAGAACTGTCATGCACTAAAACAGTGCTGACAGCAACATACCAGCCCAAACAACCATTTTCAAACGACAGCCAACATCATATTACTCATCCAAATGACCTGAATTTTTACAGGTGTAAAGTACACATACCCATCTTTCTATTGCCACTGAAATCACTCAATTTGGATCATCCTAGACTGATTTATGATTTCTGCAAGATTGACCTTTGCAGCAGAAAAATCTGCTAAAAACAGAGTATAACAGCCTGTTATACTCTGCACCATAAATTCTGAGGACCTCCAAAAAATAGCACGAAAATTCCAGAATATACCTAACTCTCTTAGCTTTCGAATGGCACCAATTTTAGACCATTTGGATGCCGATAGCTCCGGTTATGCAGAAAACACCAGAACTGACCAGATTGGTGTTCTTGGCTGTCATGAACTAGCATGTATGTTTCATGCATGAAATATCATTTCAACTTAAAATCAACTTCTACACACTCCAAATCATACTCTAAAACTGTCTCACCCTTCCAATACTCAACATTTATCAATCTCACTCCAAACCCTAACCCTAACCTTAAGAATCAAGGAGAAATAGGAGGAGATTACCAACCTTAGAGTGCAATAGGTCAAATGGAAGGTGGACCAGCTCTTGCTAGCTTCTAATTTCGGTTTAGCTGCTTCAAACGAAGTGGGCAGCTCCTAGCTTCACTATTTTCCCAAATTGCTCACAGTCAATACTCAACAACAATGAATGACAAAGAGAAAAGCTTCCTATCTTGCTTAATTGGAGTTTTCAGCCACCAAACAAGAAGAAGTGAAGAGCAAAGATGCTTGGGTGTGAAGGAGAAGTATGGTCATGTAGGTAGAAGAAGAAGAAATGAGGACAATGCTGGTCATACACAGTTTTTAAACATAAGGAGGGGGTGCATTCAGCAATTCACACCCTAACTCCTATACAAAGACCAAAATGTCATTCGTTTCGTTAATCCGTTTAATTAAACAATTATCATCCAATTTACCTTAATTAAAACTAGAGACATTACAAGATTCAAGTGAGACCCATATGTATTTTTTTTCCAACATTTATTACGTCAAATTTATAATATTTGCTTCAAAGTGTCACGCATTGAAAGCTCTATAACGCCAAACATGCTATGTTTTTTTTTGTGTGGCTATATTGTCTGGGAATTCAAATCCAACATATTAATAGATAATTTTATTGAATAAAAATTAACATATATTATTGATACTATAAATCGACAATATTTACATTAATATTTTGTTACATAAAAAATTATACTAATAAAAATAATACTAAAAGTTAATATTTTTGTTGTTGATAAGTGATAAATTATTTTAATACTAGGATATATTAATTCAGAACTGTTGTGTGGAATCATATCACCAGAAAAGCCAATCATGTTGCAGATGAATTGGCTAAACAAGCTTTAAATCTTAGTTCTGATTTTGAAGTTCTGGAGTGTGGATCCTGATCCTATTTTGTTCCCCAGAGGGCGTTTAGTTCTATGGGTCGTATTTCACAAAAAAAAAAAACAAAAAAACAAAAAAAATCACGTACATTCGTGGATCTTTAATGCTGCTATATGTATTGATTCATTGAATTTATTAACTGACCAAAACCTTTTCTTTTGTCCTGGTGTATGAATTGAAAGGAAATAAATGAGCTGGGTGCACGGAGGATTGCAGTATTCAGTGCACCCCCAATTGGGTGTTTGCCATTTCAGAGAACAGTGGGCGGAGGATTGGAAAAAAGATGTGCAGAAAGGCCCAATAACTTGGCCCAATTATTTAACACCAAATTGTCAAAGGAGCTTGATTCCCTCAACCGAAAGTTTCCCAATAGCAGGAATGTTTTCGTCAATGTTTACGACCCTCTACTTGACATCATCTCCAATTACCAAAAACATGGTACTAATTCTTAAACTCACAATGTTTCTACTCATGCCTTAAAATTAAATTAGCTAGAGTTTTATCTATGATAAAATAAGTTTTTCGTTTTTATATTCTTTTAATCTTATTTTCAGTTTCGAACTTTCATAAGTTGATTTCTAAACTTTATAAAAATTATATTTTTAATCCCTGCTTATATCCTATAGTTAAAAAACATGCAAGTAAGCCCATGGACTAAAAACATTCTTTTTATATAGTCTAATAACTAAATTGAACGATGTGAAAGTCCAAAAGCTAAAAATATATTTTAATTTTTAGGATAATCTAATCATCAATGCGCAGGAAACTCATTTGCACACTAATTAAAATGTTAAAGGTGGATAGATTTCACTTTGTTAATTGAGCTAACAATTAAAAATATTAATTAATATACATTATATAGTAAAAGGATATATTTGCTTAAAAAAAAAAGCAAAAGGATATATCAGTTGAAGTTGAAGAGTATAATCATGATTTTTCTTAAATAAGTTTTGTAAAATGTTTCCTTCTCCGATGGCACAGGCTATAAAGTGGGAGACACAGGATGCTGTGGCACAGGCAGAATAGAGGTTGCAATACTATGCAACCGTTTCGATTCCACCTGTCCTAATGTTCACGATTATGTCTTTTGGGACAGTTTTCATCCTACAGAAAGCGTTTACAAGAGGCTCATATCTTCTATTCTTCAAAAATATGTGTACCAATTCAAGTGAGCTGTTATTTTTATGAAATAAAGCCTCAAACTTGTGGGTGGCTGAAGGCTTAGTTAATTTGGCACTTGGTTGGTAGATCCGAATAACTAAGTTAGTGTGTATGACTAGTTTGTTAGAATTATGTCGATTAATATTATTTTATTATTAAATTAAATGTCATATTATTAATATTAATTATGAAAATATGTTTTGTGGTATTTTAATTTATGAATATTATTTGGATTTATTATGCGAGTGAGTTTATGATATGTTCTTGGTGTTCAAACGAAGAGTTTTATTCTCGTCTTATAATTATAAAATTATTAATTTATTAGATAATTTCTGTGACACAATAATGTTTTGGAGATTCTAGTCGTTACGTATAGACAAGTTTTCCCTAAATTGTTATTTGTGATTCTTTTCAAGATAATATGTGTGAAATTTATCTCCCCTTTAGGTAATCATCACGATCTAATGGTTGTGATTAAAGTTTGCTAATTTCTTAGCACAAAAACTTATCTTTTTTCTTCATTTTGCCAAAAATTAGGCAAAATAATTTAGGATTTTTTTATCGTAGGATGTTGTAAATTTATGTATACCTTGAATTAAAATGTTTGTATATCTTTATTGATTTATTTAATTAGGTTGCAATTTTTTTAACTCATTTATATTGTTGTTTTCGATCAAATTCTATTATCAATAAATTGTTTATTTGAATAATATTGAACTCAATTTTTAAAGTAAGATTTCATGTTTGAATTATTGATAAAGTTGAATGTGACTTTGTGACAATTACATAATTAAAAAAATCCATTATGCACAGATGTGCTAATGATTCTTAAGATTAGACCAGGGCTTCTATAGTATTGCCCTTTTTGCAAACAAAACTCACTGAAAATTTTTCTTTTCATTCTCAAAATTGAGAGAATTCCTTACTCATTTTAGTCATCGTATTTTTGGGCGAAAATCACTTTGAATCATGCTCAATTTTGACTTGTTTTTAAATGATTCTGGAGTTTATAATGTATACAACTATTTATATGATGGACATATCTCATTGTGCATATTAAAATAATTTTATTGTTTTTCCACTAACTATTATGCCTGCCTTTTTTTAATAACTTTGAATGAGATAAATTTTCAGAACTAGAACAAATTTATGGATTTGTGATTGTGTTTGATCATTGTCAATATTGACTTAGTTTTAAGAGAAAAGAGCCTCCAATTATTACTATTGAGTCTAGTGCTGTCATGGGAGGTTTTCTGAGAGATATGAACACTTAAACAAAGTGTGTCTGATGGTGACAAAATTCACCACAAAAAAGCCTATCAGACAGAGCATTTCAAATAATCCTAGTGCTAAGACTTTTTTAAAATCCGTTGATGAAAAGCTTAAGCCTTTTTTTATTTTTTATTATTATTAGAAATTTAGGACTTTTTATAAGGCTTAGAAAAGTCTTTATATGATAACGTCATACATGATAGTCATCGGTGTTCGTGAACATATATGCTAAAGATGACATTATATTTTACAGATTGAAGATGACATATTTATATTATTTATTCTTTTTTATCAAATGGACTGTTATTTTTGTTATTCATGACATATTATATACAATTTTTACAAATATTACGAAAATTAGTTTTCATCAATGATTTTTTTTCATGAGAAGACTGATGGGCGGTGAGAAAAGAAAAAATGGTGGATAAAATGTGCAATCGCCCACTTTATTTTCTACTTCGATCTCTTGGGCCGACGTGAGCATTTCCTTGGGTCCGGTTATGCCTTTTAGGGCTGTTGTATACTGCACTCTCATGTACTTTTTTTCATTATGAAAAACTCATTCCAGATTTAAAATTTGTATTTTAGAATGAATTTTGCCAAATATAATGAGAAGTGCAGGATGTAACAGCTAGAATGTATGAAGCAAATGTCTCATTTCAGCTCTTGTTTCTTACACTCTCACTGGTATCTTGTATTTCTTATTGCATTTTGTAAAATCCATTCCAAAATATGCAATAGGAAGTGAAATGCAGGGGGACCTACGGCTGGTCTTGGGGTGGCCTTGGCCCCCCTAAATTTTCTTAATTTGGTTTTTTATTACTATATAATGCTAAAAAAAAGTTAATATTAGGTAGTTATTTTTATTTAGGAAACTTAATTAAGTACCTAAATAATAACATTTTTATGATTTAATAAAATATTATATTCTGCAGAAATAATTTATAACATTTTAGAGATAATTGTATTTTTTCTTTTTCATGATAAAATACTATATAGTTTTCCTTTTATTTATTTTATTATTATTTTAAAAGTTATAAATAATTCTAGCTTGTAATCAAATGGTTGTATTAATCTTTGTTAATGGCTAATGGACTAAACTCTAAAATTCCTACTCTAGCTGACTTGTTGCTGGATGTCTTAATTAACTTACTTGACCCCTAATCATGTACTATAAGTGTAACAAATTAAATCATCTTCAATATATGTAGTGAGTTAATGAAGTGAACTAACAAGAGTATCATTAAATATGAAGACATGAAATTAATAATTCAAACCACACTGACCACATGAATAGATAATAATACTAGTAACAATATAACAGTAATAAACAATGACAATCTATTCCCAAACATAAGAGGAGATTTTGTTTAAAAATAACTATTGGAAGAACATGTCCTTGGACAAATTTCAACGAAACTCTTGTAACAATTCTTTTAATCCATATCCAGTATTCAGCATGATCCTACTAAGCACATGCATGGAAGTGGACTGATTGTGACGATGGGGTCATTTGCATGACTTGTGTTCCTACAAGAGAGAACAAAGACGTGTTAGTAGAGAGATTGTCTGATAGAAATTAAGTGATTTCTTTTGCGAATTAGATGCAATCAACATCTAGCATCTAACTTGACGGCAAATAGACAAGTGCTTAAAACGTCTTTATTATTATATACGACACATTATTAATCAGAATCCCATTAAGTAAGTGATTATAATTTTTTTATTCTAAATATTACAAAAAAGTTAACTTAAGTGACAAATCAATTTACATATAAATTTTAAAGTTTTGTCACTAAAATTTTACTGACATTCATATTAGTGACAAGTATTGCACATTTGTCATTAAATTTAGTAACTGATAAATTATTTTCTTATATGCCAAAGATTTCATTACTAATAGCAATGTTTAGGTTGAGCGTAAGATGTGTCAAACTCAAAACACACAATACAAAAGTAGCACAGTCAAAGTAGCTTAGTGCTGCTGGATCAAAATACATGCTAATTTTAATTAGCCAACTTCCCTTCTAACAGTGACCACCTATTAGAAATTAAAAAAATGACCTACCATCAAATATAACTAACCGTACATTACCATAATAAAAAGAACCTATGAGAAAGGCACAACTCTTTTAAGGAGAGAAACAATCAAGTCAAGTGTGAGGCAACCACAAAGTCAAATTGAATACTGCTTTGTGGTCACTGATTCAACTACTCCAACTAAATCATTAAAATGAAACTCAATTGAGCCAGAACAGAAAATCCATGTAACCAGGAATTAAAGTTACTTTTATACCCTTTTGAATTGCATAAAGATCCCCAAAATCAATTTGCTGTGGGTCATGAGGAACTCCCGCTGATTTTACTCGTAATTACACCTCCATCGACTTTCCAGTAAGACACTTGCTTCACATGCTTTTGCAACTTTATGTTGAGAATAAATGTGTATATTTAACATCTAATTCATCATATTATTAATTTTAGTAAAAAATTATTCTTTATTTTATTATCATATTTATTATTTTTATTAAATTTTTAATTTGACATGTCCTTGATTAAAATTAAAGACTTATTATCATGATAGATGTTATGATAATGAGAAATAAATCCTTTATAATTTTAATCTAAATTATTCTTGATTATAAGATTATTGTGAATATGATATCGATAATCCAAATAGATTAATATATATGTAATCATCTTTATTGAATAAAAATTAATAAATCTCATTTATTAAATTATATATATAGGTGATGTACATGTGAATGTCATCATTGAACTGACTTAATTAAAAATTCATTAATATTACCTTGATATATCAATAGGAAGTTCTTAAAAATAAATATAATAGTTTCCTTTGACATGAAATTATTATAGTAATTAATAAGTTATTTATTATGTTTTAATTACAGATACCTAATGCCTTAGGACACTATTTAAATGAATATTGGATATGATTAAATACTAGTAGAATTAATGATTAATTAAGAAATAATTTATCAACTCTAGGTAATGAGTTTGAGCTCTACGATATAATTAAGACCTCCGCTAGGGCAACTGAATTAAAGAAGGAAAAAGTTTCTTAAGTCATTCATCGATTAAATGTGTTTGACAATAATATTATACTCTAGAGTTAACCTGAGCTGTAAACGATGGAAAAAAATATTACATTATTTTTCTATTAGTTCTTGAAGGTAAAAGATGTTACTTCATGCTATCTAAACATTGAGGAGTGTTATTAGATATCTACCTTGATGATTAATTTATTACCGATTTAGTATTGATCCTACTGGGTCACATACAAATAAGTGTTCCAATCTTTGCAAAAGAAAAAATAATTTATTTGATAATTAAATTAGAAAATTTAATTTAATCAAATAAATATTTTAGTGAAATATTATTATATCTTTGCTAGCACCAAGAATGAAATTAATATAAAAAGGAGTATTATAAGAATAATATTCTATTGCTACATATCAAGATCAGATCATGTAATTAATTATTGTAATTAGTCATGTGATTAATTGTGAATTATCTTTGTCTTATATCATTAAGCTTCTTAAAATAAAAGATATGAGATTGTTTTTGTTTTTATAAAGATAAGAAATATTAAATTATTTTAAATCTTTCCTATTTCTCTTTGAGACAAAAGGCCCAACTTCATATCTTTTTTAACATTATAAAGAAGATTATTCTTTAGAGTTCCACTCATCAAAGAGTTGATAGTAGAAATTGGTTTAGGTGAGAATACACTTAGAGTCATCATACTATTGAAAAAAAAAAATCTGTTGCTTCAAGAACATACATCTGAGTACATAAATCTATTTTTCTATATTTATTATGTGTTGTATATTTTGAATATAAAATAAATCCTTATTTTCCATTGCAAGTATTGAAAAGACTTCTATGTAACTTTTAATTTCTATAACATTTATCACGAGTACTCACCCAGCTAGAGAGATGATAATGAAATTCACACTTAATTTTATTTCACTCCCACGAATAGAACTTCATCTATTTTACTATTTCTTTGATGTCTCTTTTACTCATCAAGAAAATAAGTGAGTTTTAGGCCAATCAAATTATCATTAGGAAAATCACACATGGAACACCATTTCAACAAGTGAATGATTATGAATTCAGTGATTGCGGATTAGAAAGGAATACTTAGTTTATTTTATGAAAGTCTTACATTGACGTGTAAAATTATTACTTATGATAGGTGGAAAGCTTATGTTCTCATTAATATTTATATGATTCAGTCATTTTCCTTTTTTTAGTTTTTTTTTCTTCATTCCTTTCCTCCTCCTTTCACCTTCTTTTATTTTAGTTTATTTTTCTTTTCTTTTTCTTATTTCCCCTTTTTGTCCCTCTCCCTTTCTCTTTCTTTGTCTTATTTCCAATCTATCATTGGATTCATCTATAACCGACTTTAATTAACTAAGGTTAAATGCATTGTTGATGTTGATAGTTACAAATACAATTGACACCTAACTTAATGTAGTATATCCATCATTTTATTTATTTGATAATTCTACACTATAATTACTCTCATGAAAATGATGTGTAATAATAAAATTTAGGCTTAAATGTATTTTTTTTCAACTCATCTTTCATATTTTTTGAATTTTTATTTTGTGAATTTTATCATCAAATTATGAAATTTTTATTGCCATTTAACTTTTAAAATTTTACTTATTTTATCAATTAATTTTTTAAACAAAAGTGTTTAATTATATAATATAGGGATAAAATGATTAAAATTTTGAAAAATTGGTGGTCAAACGCAAATTTTAAAAGTCGAATATTTTTTTAACGAAAAAATGTATAAAATTTCTAAAATTGAGTGACAAAATGTACAAATTTCATATTTTGAGGGCAAAAATGTGATAACGTCAAAGATAAGTAGACAATGTGCATCCTAAAGTTTAATTGTAGGCGGTAGCTTATAACATTTATGATTAGATTTGGGTGAAATATACGAAGTGTGAAAACAGAAGTTTTATAATAAAAATGTAAGGTGACTTTGGGTTTCTAAATGAAATAATTTAATTATTGATTAAATTACTTCATTTCATTTCAAATAGGATAGATGATATAATTTGAAATATGATCGAATACATGGGTATAAACATAAGACAACGAAGCTCTTGATAATGAATGAACAACATGATTGGCTTGACTCTTACAAAACTCACCAATGAGTTTGGAATAAGTTATAACAAAGGTTTAGATTGAGATAATGATGTTGAAATTTGTTGTGTTATTTAAATTAAAGTGTCTGAAATTCCATCAACAGCCCGTTTGGAATCTGATTCCACTAGTAGAGTTGGAGTTCTTATAATATACTTTTTATTTTTTATTTTTAAGAAAGATATTCGTCTATTGAAAATTTGAAGTAAACTGATTCCCCGATATGTTTGGCTCAACGTACAGTACTACATCGGCGTCGTCGGAGAATAACATCATTTTGTTCTTCTTAAGCTTTTATCATTTGAATGGCAATCATTATAAGAATTTTAATAAAAAAAAGGTTAAGTAGTGTGGGTTTACTTGTATTTTTATTTGTTATTTTAACTTTTTTTATTATAAAACACTCATCTCATTTTTAATCTGTTTCCTATTTTTAAA
>CM023957.1:32440018-32455271 GCA_013407115.1 Glycine latifolia
CTGAAAATGATATTTATTAATAAAATTGATGATTACACACGACTATACCTGTAACTACTCTCACATGAAAACGATGTGTAATAATAAAATTTAGGCTTAAATGTATTTTTTTCCAATTCATTTTCATATTATGTGAATTTTATCTTCAAATTATGAAATTTTTATTGCCATATAACTTTTAAAATTTTACTTATTTTACCAATTAATTTTTCAAACAAAAGTATTTAATTATATAATACAGGGATAAAATGCTTAAAATTTTGAAAACTTGGTGGTCATATGCAAATTTTAAAAGTTGATTAAAAAAAGTTTAATAATAAAATGAATACAATTTCTAAAATTAAATGACAAAATGTACAAATTTCATATTTTATCGTAAGAAATATAAGTAGAAGAAGTGCATGTCTAAAATTTTAATTGTAAATGGTAGCTTATAACATTTATGATTAGATTTGGGTGAAATATAAGAAGTGTGAAAACGGAGGTTTTACAATAAAAATGTAAGGTGACTTTGGATTTCTAAACGAAACATTTTAATTATTGATTAAATTACTTCATTTCATTTCAAATAGGACAGGGGATATAATTTGAAATATGATCAAATACACGGTTATAAACATAAGACAACGAAATTCTTGATAATGAATGAACAACATTGTCTCCTACAAGACTCACCAATGAATTTGGAATAAATCGTAACAAAGGTTTAAACTTTGATATAATGATGTTGAAATTTGTTGTATTATTCAAATTAAAGTGTCTGAACTTCCACCAACAACCAGTTTGCAATCTGATTCCACCGGTACCGTTGGAGTTCTTAGAATATACTTTAATTTTTTATTTTTTATTTTTAAGAAAGAAAGATACTCCTCTATTGAAAATTTGAAGTAAACTAATTCCCCGATATGTTTGGTTCAACGTATCGACTTTGTCGGAGAGTAACATCCTTTTGTTCTTCTCACGTTTTTATCATTTGAATGACAATCATTATAAGTAGTGTGGGTTTACTTGTATTTTTATTTGTTATTTTAACTTTTTTATTATAAAACACTCATCTCATTTTTAATCTGTTTCCTATTTTTAAAGATTTATACAAAAAATATAAAAGAAAAGGTATTTTTAGTCCTGTCCTTTCTGCACATATCTTTAAAAATAAAAAACAGATTGAAAACAAAATAATATTTTTATAATTAAAAAATAAAAACAAATGAACTTATTTTGTTACCACAGCCACACAAATCAGTCCCATATGACAAGTGAACTTGTTTGATTCTGAATTTAGTTATTTTCATAAATATGAGAAATATCATGGTTTTTGAATGGTGAATACTGAACTTGACCCTTAACGAAAATGAAGGAAAGTGGTTGCTGGATTGGGGTGCCATTTGAATGAAGTCAATGAACATGAACAGTCCCTTGCAAATAATGAGTTCACTATTTAATTAATGCTTTTATCGTTAAAAAATATAAGAAAATTAAGAAAAAAGAGACTGCTAAGTAAGAGTGACTTGGTTGAGAGTGAAAAACGTTATGTTTTATTTGATAAGAAAAAAAGTGAAAGACAATAAATTAGAAAGGAAAGCAAATACAACTAATATTTTTTTTCTGCGTGGTTGGACAAAAAATTGACTTGTAGAAACAAAATTTTAAGATAATACTTGGATAGAAATTTTGCTTTTTATTTAAGAAAACAGAAACTAAAAGTGAAAGTAGGTCCGGTTAAAATTTTAAAAATATTTTCAAAAATAAGTTTAAAATTGAAAATAATATATTAACGTTTTCAATATTTTTTTTGAAAAAATAAAAACAGGATGACAACATAATAAATATTTGCTTTGAAAATAAAAATAAACATATTTTTTAAATTTTTAAATGAAAACTATTTTCAAAAAATAGAATAGAAAATAACATTCAAATCAAAGGTTACTTGTCTATTTTCATTCCAATTCAAATTTTAAATTTTTCATTCTTTCCTTATTTTTCTTCCATTCTACTAAACAAACCATTAGTCTCAATATAACAATGTTGCAGTATTAATCTTATGTTTAGTAAAAGAGAAAAAAAAAGGGATAAGAAAATACATATAACGAAACGTTTTTTTTATTTGGTGGAAAGAAAGTATTAGAAAAAAAGAGAAATTAATTGACTCATAAAAATAAAAATAAAAATTTTCCTTTTTTATTTTATTTTCAATTCAAATTTCAATTTTTTTTTAGTCTTTTTGTTTTTGTTTCTTCCAACCAACCAGAACATAACGGATAGTATTAGTTTTGTCTTTGTGTTTTTTAACTTTTAAGATCATCTCTCAAATGTATTGCCATTATCTTTGATGTTGTAGTTTTTAATACTAAAAACTACTGTTTTCAATTATTATATGAGAAAATACTTTTTAATTTGTACTATCTAGTACTTCCTTTCAAACCAGCTAGTGAAGAAAGAGGGCTTCAACTGTTGATCTTATATGAACTCAAAAAATGAGATGAAGTGAGTATTATAAAATAATTCATAATTTAAAATCAAATTCAAAACAAAATATGGAGATAAGAGATAAAGAAGACACAATCAATTTTAATATGGAAAATCTAATTGGGTAAAAAATCATGGCGTCCAAATTAAATAATCAATTCAATGAACAATTTCACTATGATAATTTTGTATATAAGAGTTTAGTTTCCTAGTATACCCTTACACAACAATTATCTCAGCTAGTATCCTTGTTTTCCAGCAAAAAGCTCTTATCTCAATTCACCAAGAAAATAAAGACATATCCTTGTTTCCTAGCCAGAAGTCACACGTCTCTATTCACGAAGAATAGAGACAGAATCGGTATCCCAGTTTCCCAGATGTGACCTCTTCCAAAGTCAAGAAGAAGAATACAATAAAATGGTTACCTTTACGATTCTATTCATTAATCAAATAGGTACATTTAAATCCTAATAGAGAGTTGAAGAATCGGACTTGTCAAATGTTTCTATATGATCTCACAACAATTCTCTAAATGATGCAAATATAAACTCTCTAAAGCTCTAATATTATTTGGAATGGAATGCATACTCTAAATACAAACAAAATGTTTCTATTTATACTAATTTAAGCATATGATTTGAACCAATTTTTGAATGCAATCCTAAAAATATTTTATCATATTATCGAATGCAATCTTAAAATTATTCTATTATATTATGCAATGAAATCTTACAAATATTCTATCCTATTTTTAAATGCAATATTAAAAAATATTCTATCCTATTTTTGAATGCAATCTTAAAGAAAAAAAATAATCTTATTATGCAATGCAATCTTAAATATATTCTATTATATTATGCAATGCAAACTTAAAAATATTCTATCCTATTTTTGAATGCAATCTTAAAAAATATTCTATCCTATTTTTGAATGCAATCTTAAAAAAAAAAATCTTATTATGTAATGCAATCTTAAATATATTCTATTATATTATGCAATGCAAACTTAAAAATATTCTATCCTATTTTTGAATGCAATATTAAAAAATATTCTATCCTATTTTTGAATGCAATCTTAAAAAATATTTTATCTTATTATGCAATGCAATCTTAAGACAAATATATTGACAAGATCAATATTCTAATCTCCTTACATAAAATTTAATAAAAATAAATAGAATTTTTTTTTAATTCCATGTCATCTTGAATAATATCAATCTTCATGATTATTCCTATAATTTTCTCAATTATGTTGATATTCATAAATCCAAAATATCAGTAATATCAAATAATTATCATCAGTGTAATAAATCTAATAATGTAACATTTATTATTTGTTATCATTAAAATTTTATAAATCTTTTTATGTATTAGGGATTCAACAAATATCAACATCGGTGACATCTTTATTTGAAAGTAATTTAGGTTGGTTGTTCCAGCTAATTATTAGCTGGACAAAAGTAATAATGATTTTCTTGAATTAGAATTGACTTAAAATACGAGGAATTGTCTTTTGACCTCTTTCAAGTTTGTTAATAGTCTTGCATTAAATTAGATAAGAAACTTAAAAAACACATACTAGGATTGACTCGGTCAATCAATATTGCTACTATTACAATATACTATCTCTTTTAAATTTACAATTTGATCTCTACCACTTTCTCTTAATCTTATAGTATACAAGACATGAAGTAGTTAATTATAATATTACTTTTAAAAGAAAGGAGGGCGCGCAGCCTCCTCGATCCTCATATCAGTCTGTCATTTTAGACGTAAAACAATATTGAATAAATAAATATTTAAAATTAAAAGATAAAGAATTTGCTCATTAATGGCTTGACAGAATCATCGAACTACAATGATAAGTGGCGTTTGCTTGAATATATGCAATAAATGAGCTAAAACAAAGAAGGATACACTAATGTTGTCATACACTTTATGGTGTAACTGTGAAAGATCTGAATTACAAGTGTATAAGATGCTAAGTTTGATCATCCTTATCTTTATTATTTCAGAAAAAAGAAGCTCAACCAACAAGTAGAGACAAACCCCAGCTACATAAATATATGGGTCTTTTTATGAAGCTCCCTTTTCCTCCTCATCTTGCAGCTTCCTCACTGTTCCATTTCCTATTATTATTATTATTGATTTTTAATATTGTGGGTAAAACAAGGGCAGTTGTGAAACTTCCACCAAATGTTTCAGTTCCAGCAGTGTTGGTGTTTGGAGATTCGATCGTGGACACTGGCAACAACAACAACTTGGGAACAACGGCTCGGTGCAATTACCCACCATATGGTAAAGATTTTAAGGGAGGTACACCAACTGGTCGATTTAGCAACGGAAAGGTTCCATCTGACTTTATAGGTACGTACGTGTGCTATCTATATATATTAAGTTATTTTCATAAACGGATAATTTTTAGCAACATGTTTGACAAAATAATATTGTTAAAATTTCCATGTGTGATAATGTATACATCTCTTTTTTTTCCCCTTCCTTCCCATATATATGTTTGGAAAATATATAGTTTTGTGGGCTAAAACATGCTTATAACGTTACAATCATTAATAGTTACTACTATAAAGAGAATCAAAGTGATATGTTTGGGCTCTTCAAATAGATAGTTCCACATATATAAAACGCGAGCTAAATTTTGAGTTCAGGTAATACTTTGATACAAATTAATTACTATTACTATTAAGCTAGCTTTCAGTATTAATTAATTTTGATGAAAATAGCTTATGCACATATCATTTATTTTTTTACTTTTCATCAAATGACAATATTATCTAATCACATATATATGTACTTGTTAAAAATTATATGAATAGTAATTTTTAATTGACTGATTATATAAAATTTCCTATACTAATAATATACAGAAATTAATTAAACTGTTATTGATTTGTTATTTGTGTATGTACTACTGATATAATTTACGGGGCCTAGTAGTCAAAAGCCGAAACAACTGATGTGAATTTTTTTGAGTGACAGTTGTGATTTAATTTGTTTGGATGAGACTAAGGAATAAGGAGTACCTAAAGAATAATGGTTAAAAAATATTTAACAAAATTTTTATTATTTTTAATCATTTAAAAAGTAATTAGTAGATAGCAGTAATTAACTTTTAGAGTAAATTACACTCGTATATTTTATTTTTTCCTCAAATTTCACTTGATATCTCTTCATTTTTTCACATTACTTTTACCCCCTCTATTAACACCAACGTCAATTAAAATATGTGAGTATACAAAATTGTCCTTACATTTTAATTGTAAAACCCAAATTATCCTTTCCAAATTAGTTTCAGAATTTATGATTCATGTTTCATTCCTCCTCACCATTCGTGAGTACTGTTCATCCTCATCTTGTTGACGAGTTCTTCTTCAGCGTCCAAGGTACGTGAGTACCTCTTTCTCTCACGATGTTCAAGTTTCATTCCTCTTCACCATGCGCGAGTTCTTCACCGTTCCTATTCCAGTTCGTGAATTCTCCATTGTTCATCTTCTAGTTTGCAACGTTCATGAGCGTCTTCATTTGTCTTCCTCTTCGACGTTCACGAGCGCTCTGTTTCTCTTCCTGTTCCATGATTTCTGTTCACACTAGGGTTATACTTGTAAGTGACCACTGGACCTTATATATAGGTTATTTTTTAAGATTATTTATTTAATTTTGATTGTTTATTGTTGCCTATTTCTGAATGAGGTTTCAATGAGAGATCAGTTTGGGACCACTTATGATTTTTAAAATCATTTGTCTATTATTTTTGATTAAAATAATGTTGATGTTTGGGAGAACAGGAAACACAATGGATGAACTAGAAATCATTTGTTTATTATTGTTGATTAAAATAATGTTGATGTTTGGAATCACAGGAAACATAATGGATGAACTGGAATACATAGAATACATGACTTGTGAACAACATTGCTAATGATTTAGACTTGTCAATATGTCACCCTTTTATTTTATGATTTTGGTTCTATTGCTAGTGGTAAAATTCTCCCTCTTAAGATTGATCATGATGTGCTGAAAATGTTTGTTGAGAATTAAAAGTCAATTCATATGTAAGTTAGTAGAACAAAAGATGAGAAGAAGGTGTTAACATTGCATACTAACAAAGTGAGTTCATATCCAACAAAAAATTGAGTTTACGTCCAATTACACAAAAAAAGAAGAAGCAAAAGTATTAAAATATTTTCAGGTTGAGAGGAAGAAGATGAAGATATTTTAAACATAAATTTTAATTAAAAGTCATGTGACTAACATGTGTCTAATTTCTGTTATATTATTAAATGGTGTTTAGGAAAGAGGAGATCTAGATATAATGTAAACTAAACAATTAAGGGGTTTTTTGTAGGGTACAAAAAAGAAGAAGTATCTGATGAAATTTAAGCAAAACACACGAGGTGTGAGTATAATTTACTCTAACTTTTATGTTTCTACGTATATAATAAATAATTTTTATTTTAGTTTTTTAAAGAGTGAACCTTACTTGAAGTCTATTTTTTCCTTGGTGAAGTCAGTGATATTAAATGGCGGTGGGTATTGGCTTCAAATAAAATACTGTATCTTAGTATTATTTTGTGTTGTATCAGCTGAAGAATTGGGCATTAAAGAGTATGTACCAGCATACTTGGATCCACATCTCCAACCTGGAGAATTGGCCACCGGTGTGTGCTTTGCATCTGGTGGTGCAGGATACGATCCTTTTACATCGCAATCATCGGTACGCATAATATTAATATATATTTTCATCCCCAAATTAATTATTTTCTCTTGAAAAATTAATTAATTAGTATTTCTAATTTCTAATTAATTAAGTTTGTGACATTCATTATTATGATATGATAATGAATTATCAGTCGGCTATACCTTTATCGGGTCAACTAGACTTGTTCAAAGAATACATAGGCAAACTACGAGGAGTGGTTGGAGAAGACAGAGCAAACTTCATCTTAGGCAACAGTCTTTATGTTGTGGTATCTGGCAGCAATGACATTTCTAATACTTACTTTTTGACCCGTATTAGACAACTGCAATATGATTTTCCTGCATACGCTGATTTTTTGCTCAGCTCAGCTTCTGATTTCTTCAAGGTATGATTACGTTTCATGACTTTCATCCAAGCTAACATAACTCAAGCCTCGAGGCAATTACAACTACATACTAGCCAGTCACATTTTTCTGTCATATTTTCATATTAATCCACCTATATTTTATAAAAATATTGCATAACTAGTAAACATATTTAGTTGTTTAGATAGGAATAGTACAAGAACAAAATCTTAACTCATTAAGTAGATTGATTATATAAATCAATCAATGTTATTCAATATAATTAAGAATTAAAGTTTCAAAAGTATTATTATGATTTATTCTAACGTTCTTTTTGATCTGTCTCTTTTTCTTTTTTTCGAATTAAAAATCATAAAATCTATTCTTTTAATTGACCTCTTGTGATTTTTTTTATACATTTCCAAACCATCTATCTTAACTGATTTATTATCATCTTTTCTTCAATAGGTGCTACACCAATTAGATAAGAATTAATATTTTTATTTATTTAATTAGCAACTAGATCGATAAAATACATTATAAAGAAAAATTCAGAATTATTCACATCTATATTAAATCACATAGTAGGGTTATTTCCACACACCACAAAAATAGATTTTTCAGAGATAATGCAATTAACAAGTACGAATGGATAGTTAACCACATAATCCATTACGAGTGATGGCTGAGATACACATATATACTATATTTTTTTTATAGTCACATTTTAGAATATTTTTATTCTATTATAAATTTATCTATGAACTTTATGAAATATTAAATATTTTTAAAGTTTATCTTTATTTCCTAAATATATCCTATTTAATTATTCTACACTTTCCTACAAGGCAAGTGTATGTTTTTTCACTTTTCTAATAATAATAAACTCTAATAATATTAATGAGACATTAGAAAAAAATAAGAGAATTGAAAATATTAAATATTTCTTTTCATGAGTTCAAGACTATTAGCTAATTTTAGCAATTTTCTTAATTTTTGTGAATTAGGTGAAAATGACTTATAATAAGAAATAAATATTGCCATATCTTTCTAAAATATTCTCTTGATAACATTTTTAGTACTCTATGAACAGTTATTAAATAAAAAAGTAAATATATTTGTTAATTTAATATTTTCTAAACAATAAAAAAAGTTTAGTACCTTAAGAAATGATATTTAAAACTATTCATCATGGCATAGCTTATCACCCACTTATTAAAGCAGTTTTTTCAATATATCTTTGTTTTACACCGTTTTTAGTCACCATTGATGCATAATATTCATCAATTTCTCTGTAACTAATCTATGTTGAGAAACATGTCTGACTATGTTTGTGGGTTATTCTCTCCCAATCATATTTTCTCTATCTTCAATGCCCAAACTTGAGACCTTATTAAAGTAGATTGAGACCAGTACTATTTGAACTAATGACTTGGTCATTTTACACATGGATTAAACCACATCATTGTGTTCTACAAAAAACTAATTCTTCACATAGGCCATTTAGATCTGAATCCTTTTAATAGTTTTACTTAAGACTTTTCCTTGGTTTTCCTGTACCTTAATTATTGGGCTATCCCTCATTGGACCAACTCTTCTAATTAACTAGGGCTTTTATTGGTCTTCTCACAGTTCAAGAACGTCTTGGGTACATAAAAGAGATATAAAATGTAAAAAAATAAAATAAAAAATAAAAATACACCTGTTTAGATGTCATAGTTGAAGGAGGATCATGATACGGATCTACTAATGCTATTTTACCACCATACTTATCGGCAGAAGATCTCTAAATATCAGGAACAGCTTTCCACTCGTTTGAGGCCACACCGCCATTACCAGAGTAATGAACTTTCTAGAAAGGGGCAGCCCCTTCTTGTCAGCGGTTTCTCTGTTTACATGCAAAAGCGTGTGGTTGGAACTCGAAAGAAGAAAAATAACAACATAAGCATTGATATCCAACATCCTATAGACACACACAACTCCTTTATATCATATCATAGTTTATATATCAAATTTCATTGACCTTGAACCTCAAATATCAGGCAAAATACAAATTTCACACCAAAATTTAAAAACTCCATAGTACTTATATGCCAGAATTCATTGACTTTGAACTTTAAATATTTTCCCCTAAAATATTTGCCCCGACACTAAAATTAAAAGAATAAATATATAACGAGCAAGAGCAAACAGCGAATGAATGATGTTAGCATGTGGAGCAGCGAAGAAGCAGTAATTACCTCGGATTGAAGTTGGCAAAAGACGGGTCGGTGAAGATTGATCCTGGAGAAGTTGCTGCGAGCAAAGAAGAAAGGAAGCACATGCGCAACAGAATAAGAGAAGGTGGACGCATAGCTGGAGCAGAATAAGAAGCAAGGGGTTGACGTATAATCCAAAGACAACATAATTCGTTATTAAACTTTTGCAGAATATATGATTTGGATCTTAACTGTTATATAGGCTAATATGTCAGAATACAAATTTTTAAATAATCCAAGAACTATAAAGAAAAAAACCTGATAAGCATGAGCCAAACAGATTATTTGTGAGTAAAAAAAAAAAAAGAACTCCCCTGGCCTAAATGCACAAAGTTAATGATAAATGGAGGAACATATATTGTGGATGGCATAGTTGGGCCAACAACCAAGGCATTTTGGGGTCCTCCTTTCTGAGAATCCTTTGGAATCTCCTGGACCTGATAAATAATAAGAAACAATATCAACGTGATGAGCACTAACAACATGGTTCTCTTAATTATTATTATTGAGGAATACTTACATGGAAAAATGCTGAAAAAACTATATGCTAGAGGGCACATTAACCTCTTGCTTTCAAATGTAAAAGCCATGTACATCATAATATCATAACACACACAAGGGGGAAAAAGAAAAGCATCGGATCAAGAATTAAGAGTTATGTAAAGGCACATACAACGGGAGTTGGCATTTATTAAATACAGAATCCTAAAATGATCTATTTTTCATAAACATTTTTCTAACAGTGATTACAACAAGGATGTCAATTTCAAATCTGCTACAGCGTTGAGAAAAAAACGCACAAACACACAGAAACCCTACACTCACACTGATGTGATAAAGACAATGGCAATGCCGCAAGAAGCTATATAAGTTAATCACATACACCAAAAAGATGGCTGAGAAATTGGAACCATCCTAAAACCAATTCCAATAACTTTCCTATAACAAATCCATACACTCACACCAGTAAGTTACCTGGAAGAGCAAGAGTGTTAGAGGGCCCTGAATCCTGTATGGCAGAACTAACTTGACGAGGAGGTTGATTAGCAGTGCTTTTGATTCCACCAATCTTGTCATTTAGGGTTTTAGGAGAAAAATCCAACGGCAACAAGTCTACTACTAATTTCAAACTAAACAAAACTCACAAGCATTATAAAGATTAGGAATTTGAGATTCAGTAACTAACCTTGTGGCTAGTGCGGATTTTGTTGCTGCACGAGAAAATTAGAAGCATCAATCAGCGTTGGTTGGTGTGTGAGAGAGATTACAGAGAGAGTAAGGAAAAGGGAAAAGAAGCGAAACCTTTCGGCATAGGGAGGAACGAGGTGTCCGTGAATGGGAGAGAAGATATGGATAGCGCGCTTCAGAGACTTGAACCTTAGTTTTTCGGCGACTGTGGCTCCACGGGCTCCACCTCCATCGACGGCGTCTTTAAACTTTCCCAGTCTACGACAGTTTTCATCAAAACCGTCTCGTATTAAGTGGCTTTAGACGGTTTTACCTAAAACCATTACACTTATTTACAAAAATGTCACCTAATATTTGTTAACAGTTATTCACACATTGTAAAAAGCTTTTTGTTTAATAGTGACCACTTGAATAATCAAAATAAGAAGTTTTTCTTATTACCCTCTCTTTCTCTTAATAAATGTCTCGTAAAATGAAAAAGTAAATTTTAAAAATAAGTGACATTTTAGTTTTTTTAATATATTTTTAATTAATTTCTTTTTCTATTAATACTCCTAATAAATATCATTTTAATTTTTTTTATTATAATATAATTTTGTAAAATTATTATTTTCTTTTATTTATTTTTACTTTTTCTTGTTCTGTGTAAAAATCAAAATGTTACAACACTTATTATGAGATAATGGGAGTATTAAATAATACTCTATCTGTCTAATAATGTTTGTCATCTTAGATATTTTTATATAGACAATTTTTTTTATAAAATTAAATTTATCATCTTTTATTTATTTATAAATTTTGTCGCTAATCATTACTAATATAAGAAATATAAGTAAATAAAAAGAAAAAAGAAATTCGATCCATTGAATATACTTGTTTTTTAAATGTTTTCTCCATCTTCAATTATTATGCAAATAAAATAAAATATATTAACCTGCGGGTTAATTAAGTGGTCTGTGGTCTGGGCTGAAAAGACCCACATCTAATTCATCACGTTTTGTATACTTGTAATGATTAATTAACAGGTACTTGTTTCCTTATTGAAAGGAATTATATGGATTAGGGGCACGGAGGATCGGAGTGTTCAGTGCACCACCACTTGGGTGTTTGCCATTGCAGAGAACGTTGGCAGGAGGTTTAGAAAGAAAAATTGTAGTCAATATTAACAACGCAGTACAGTTATATAACAGCAAATTGTCAAAGGAGCTGGATTCTCTCAATCACAACCTTCCAGATAGCAGGATGGTTTACATTGATGTTTACGACCCTCTCTTTGACATCATTGTAAACTACAATAAATATGGTACTCTATATTTTCGCTTTAACCGTAAAGTTTTGACCAATATATATATATTCATGATTTGTTAATTTGTTATTTGTGCAGGCTATAAAGTCGGAGACAGGGGGTGCTGTGGCACGGGCACAATAGAGGTTGTGTTATTATGCAACCGTTTCACTCCATTGTGTCCCAACGATTTGGAGTATGTGTTTTGGGACAGTTTTCATCCTACTGAAAGCGTTTATAAAAGGCTCATAGTTTCTCTTATTGGAAAATATTTGGATAAATTCTTGTGAGCTAGCTACGTACACCCATCAAATTCATTCTTTAAAAATTTAGTAGTAATTGATATTTGTAATTCTTAAGAACTACTTAGAGATTTTTATATTCTTCAAAATCACGTGTTGTCAAAACTCTTAGAATGAATTTTCTATTTTCTTTTTAAATAAAACCTCAGGCTTAGCCAATTTCTGAGGGATGGTTAATTTGCCACTTTGCTATCAGGATCAAATAACGACGAATCATGTGTGTACAAAATAAAGCATGTAATAAATTTAAAATGTTGCATACAATTTATATATGATAAGCTTAGCCTAATCATTTTGCTTCATTGTATATAAATTAATTATTTCATATATTCTCATAAAATAGCTTATATTTGTTGAAGGAATATGGTAATTCTAACTCTAACCGTTAATTAATATTCCTAAGATAGGAAATTGAACAATTGGAAAATCAGACTTATCTAAAGTATTTTAAATATATTATAGGAATTTTTCGTTTTAGTATCTGGTAAAATTTGATACTAAATGTGCATTTAGTGTCAACCATGAAACGGCTATCATATTATAAATATATGACTATATGCAATAATTAATTTATATTCTATGAATTAAAATTGTTAATGGAAAAGATCATCCATTAAATTAATTATTGCATACAGTTATAAAATAATTTATAATATAGCGTCTGAAAATGATAAAACTAAGTTGATGCTATTGATGTTCGACTAAGGGCAATGCTAAGTTGTGTTGGCCTTAACATAGCATCAACTGATGATGGCCAACACAAAATAGTGTTTGTTAAAATGGATAACGTAAATAGTATTTAAGCATTGTATTATATTATTTTCTGTCCAATAACTTTATACCTAACTCAATTAAGTGACCATGTCAATACAAAAATATTTCACAATTTTTCCGCCCTCAACTTGCAAATACTTAAGATTTTATTAAAAATAAATCTTAATGATTCATTGGGTGGGATGGTGGAAGAAACAAAAAAATAATACATTTTTAGGTATTATTTGTCTTAAAATTTTATATTTTACACCCTAATTTTATATGTTTGAATCTTTAAATTATTTTCAAGTAAAGATAAATAAAAACACCTTTTTATTTTAGTAAAATTATAAATATTTATAAAATTTTATATTTATATCTCTTATTTTTATGTATATGAAAATTCAGAAAATTAATGAAGGATGAACACCATTATGAATGATAGTGTTCTGTCGTACTCCACTTTCGAAATGATTTATGGCGGTTTCCTTCTCCTTGTTTTCTTTTCTTCTCTTTCTCTCTTCACAGTTGAATTGGAG
This sequence comes from Glycine latifolia, assembly GCA_013407115.1. Taxonomy (NCBI): domain Eukaryota; kingdom Viridiplantae; phylum Streptophyta; class Magnoliopsida; order Fabales; family Fabaceae; genus Glycine; species Glycine latifolia. The sequence continues at coordinate 32,453,870 of CM023957.1, forward strand.
TTCCCACATCATCATGTCTTGCTTCCTGAATCGGTGACATGCCGCAACGATGGTGTCACTGTACGGTTTTTTTCCCTTTCCTATCTTGCACATTTCCCTCACATGCTCGATGACGAAAACGTTCATAACCAGAATGGTACCCACCATCGCCCTGTGACAATGCAACTTTCCTCCCTCACTCGCATCTTGTCACAATAGGGTCCCTGTTCAAATTTTAAGGGTGGGCATTTTGCACTTGCTTCCCTTCTCATGTACGTGGCTCTACCTGTTTCCACCATCGTACCGCGACAATGCAATTTTGCTCCCTCACCTGCATCCTGTCTCAAACTTTAAGGGTGGATACTTGCCTCCCTTCTTATGTACGTGGCTCCGCCTCTGTGTATGAATCATTACCCTTTTTTTTACTCTTTTATATTATTAGATTATTTTTTAAAATAAATTATTTTCACTTATGAGAAGTCCTAGATCCGCCAATGGTCCATTATAATTAGAGTTAATTCAATGAGTGTTTGAAATACATCATTAGCTTCAATTTAGTGACAATAATTTGAGTTAGAAATTTTGTTAGTCATTGACTTTTAAACTCTGTAATGACAAAACAATTATTGAAGCTAATAATGTATTTAAATCTAAAAAATTCTTGCGTTGACTTTGCAACGGCTTAGTCGACTTTATTAGCGTCGGTGTCAAGACGGACAATATATTTTAGACATTGTTTTTGCACTTTCTTAGTGTTTTTTTTTTGTTATGTTAAATATAAAAGAGGGTTTTTATTTTTTTTTACTTTATCGTCCACAATATATCAAAACAAAGTATACGTAGTTCCTGAAAAAATATTAATAAATTAAAATGAGATTTATTGTGTGTGTTATTATACATTAATCAAGTTGAAAGATTTTATTGTAAAACAATTTTTTCATTATAAAAAAAGTCATACAGTACGTACAAGGAGTACTCTACGTACCTCGTATAGTCGTATACAACCAGGCGCCAAATCAAATGGAAAGATAGAGACAATTACGAGATCTATACACAATCAAAAAGTGAACATTGAGCACTACCCATCTTGCCTTAAACCAAGTCCATAATCTTTCTTTTATCAAGTCCAAAACACAGTTCAAGTTGAAAGGAATATCCTGAAACACAAACTTGTTTCGTATAATCTAAATAGAGCAAACTACAACATGCCTAAAAAGATGACAAATAGATCGTAACTTTTTCTTTCTTAAAAGTGAGCTAAAATATGCAAATCATACATGCATGTTATTAATTACTTATTAGACAGGACCATAGCATAAGCATAGACTACATACTAAAACCAATTTGTCATCGGAAAAGATAATTAAAAATAAGTGATAAGTGATAACTATATCTAGCTTCCTCCCAAGAAAAACACACAAAG
>CM023957.1:32455281-32484166 GCA_013407115.1 Glycine latifolia
ATATATATATATATATATATATATATATATATATATATATATATATATATATATATGTTTACTTACTTATGTTTTAGTGGAAGTATTTTAATTTAGTGGTCTCATCTCTAATTTAATTTAATGAGTAATGAAAGAAATGTGGTTGCCTAACGAAACTCGATCACTAAATGTGATTGTTCTTTCTCAATAATATTTTTTTTCATAAGTAGAAACAAGAATCAAATTCATGATTGAGATAAGATTATAATTCAATCATGTCATACATAATTGGTTCTCGATTTAATTGTATTGTCTCACTGTTATAACATGCTAAAAAGTAGCATACAAATTAAATTAAGAAAAGGTGTTATATATACAGTAATAAGAACCTACAATTATTATATGGACGAAATTTATTATATTAAGTATTTTAGAAGGAAAGTATTAAATGTTACGAAAAGATTTTTTTTTGTGGACAAAACATACGAACTCTGTGTTATGTGAAATCTCGTTTTTTCTTTTTTTTTTCTTAATTATTAAATTAATATTTGTTTTTTTAAAAAAATACCAACCGTTGAATGTTACTTTTTCGTGCTATTCGTGCATTCGTTCTCAATAGCAACACTCATTTTAGAATTCCTATTTAAGAAAGAATTTTATCTTATCTTTACTTTTATTTTTTTTAACCACCATAATTTAAATTATTGATTCTCTGATGGGATCCTAAAATATTCTCACAAATATTTATTCTTTGAATTAACTATGAAATTAACACTTAATTAAAAACTTAATTACAGTTAAAACTCTTTACTTTTAATGCATAAGAAGTTAATTTTATGATTTCACATATAAAAAATTCATAATATATAAAAATGCTAAAAAGGAAATATGTGATCGGATAAATTGTACTATTGTGATTAGAGGTATGACAAATGCACTCAAACTAAACACATGTTTAGGAGATTGTCACTATTGATGTCTTTGAGGGAATATATGCCAGCCAGACGTACGTTACCTTGCAATTAATTCTTAACGTTGCAGTAAATGACATACGATTGTTTGGTAAAGTTGGATGAATGATTTGAAGTACAAATAGGGGGGTGTACATAACTTAAATTTCCTCAGATCGAAGAAGCAAAAGAAAGCCAAAACTACAGTTCTTTCAATGAAGCTCCCAGCCTTTTCTTCTTCTCCTCCTCCAGTACATTATTGTTTTCTGGCTTCAACGACTTTTAAGTCACTTGTTCGTTTGACAGTACTATTACTAGTTGTTTCCTGCAACAAAACAAAGGGTGCTGTGGAACTTCCACCAAATGTCTCGGTTCCAGCAGTTTTGGTATTTGGAGATTCGGTCATGGACACTGGCAACAACAACAACAACTTGATAACATCCGCTCGGTGCAACTTCTCACCCTATGGCCAAGATTTTAAGGGAGGGATCCCTACTGGCCGATTTTGCAATGGAAAGGTTCCATCAGACATTATAGGTTTGCTTTTGCTTCTTAATTAATTAGTTCTGTCCATAATTATGTCTGAGAGAGATAATACGTATTTGCACTAAATTAGCTTGGAGGACATTTCTAAGTTCAATCATTTTTATCAATATTAATTATGTAATCATTAAAAAGTCATTTTTACTAAACTATTTTATTTTTAAAATAAATTATAGAATTTAAAATGAACAAAATTTAATTATATAAAATATTATCTATTAAGTATAACACTTCAAATTAATTTATGATTTAGACTTGTTAATTTGTGTATACTGATTAATTAATAATACATCGATCAGATGAGATTCTTTATGCGTTGAGTTATTCTTTTCTTTTTTTCCATTGCATGTATTGCGTGTCATCAGTTCAATATTTTATTTACTCCTCTCTTCTTAGTAAAAACTAAAAAACATTGATCGAATAATCAAATTCATTTAAAATTGGGATGGATCGATATATTAGATCACATATGAATTAGAGCCACTAAATGATAAAATAAGATAGGGGAAACTTAACAAATTGAATCACTTATATTGAATCAAAAGCATATACAAATAATATGCTAATAATTTATTTGTTTGCGATTTTTACCATTGCTTTATCTTTCGATGATGTATGATATAGGGAATCTTTCATTTTTATAATTAAATACCTTCCTTAGGAATGAGATTCTTAGGTAAAGGATTTCGGCAAAAAAATTATAAAAGCATGTTTATGATCAATTAGCATGAAAATTTTCAATAACTTAATAAATAATTCTCACAACAAAAAATTTATTTCACTTATAAAGATGAGAAAATTTCATTCTCATTTATTAATATATGACTTAAATATGTTTTTGATAGTTGATAAATTTTTAAATTTTATTTTTGGTCTCTAATATTTTTATAACCTTTTGATTTTTAGTAAATTTTTTGTTTTATGTTTGCTCCTATATTTTTTAGACAACACTTTAAAAAGTGAAATAAATTTATTTAGATAACACTTTATAAATAATAAATAAATAAATAAATAATTTATTAGGAATCAAAAAATAAAAAATTGTTAGGAACAAAAAAAAGTTCAAAAAATTATCAGAAAAACATAATTTAACCTTAATACATTAACTTTCTTAGAAATCATATATGTTATTTTTTTTTTCTCTATTAAATCTGAGAAACTTTTAACCTTTCTCAGAAATATTAATACTTTAGTATCGTGATCCCTATCTGTAGCCTGAATTAAAACACTTGATTACCATTCTAAAGATATTTTTTTCTATTATAATTTAAATATGTTAATGTGTAAAGCTGTAAATTTAATTACTTTCTAGTTGATTTTTATATTTTGTGACGTTAAATGAGTGCATATTTACTTATTTTATTTTAGAAAAATAAGAACTTTTTTACTACTAGCTTATAAGAGAACTTTTTGTTCTTTCTATAAAAGGCTATTATTTATCTAAATTTAAACGTTGACGAGTTTTTCTTTTATCCGTAAATGTTGATCGATGAGTTGCTTCAACTTGATTTGTGCAAGGGATTAAGTTTTTAAAAAAAAATAATAGATAAGGTTTAGCTTGTATTCGTGTGTGCAATATCATTTTGATTTTAATTTATTTGTATTTATGTATAGGTATAGAGAAAGTAGGTATATATAATTGATGTACTTTGAAAATTTGTATTTGTTAAACTTTTATTAGGGTATGTACGTCGGATGAACAATTGCCGTGATTTTAGCATATATTTTTTTCATAAAAAATGTCATCACTTAGCTAAAGTCTTATATTTTTCTAAAATTAGTTTCGTTCTGTTTTTTAATTGTATGAACAGTTGAAGAATTAGGCATAAAAGAGTTTCTACCCGCATATTTGGATCCAAATCTGCAGCTTAGTGAATTAGCCACCGGTGTGTGCTTTGCATCCGGTGGTTCCGGATACGATCCTTTGACATCAAAAACCTCGGTACACAATTAATTTTCTCTCCCTAATTGTAGTTTGTGAAATTAATAATTTTACTGTTCCTCTTCTAACTCTTTACGTTACTGCTATTTATAACAGGCAGCTATACCATTATCCGGTCAACTAGACATGTTCAAAGAATACATAGCGAAGCTAAAAGGACACGTTGGAGAGGACAGAACAAACTTTATCCTAGCCAACGGTCTTTTCTTTATCGTTTTAGGCACCAATGACATTTCCAACACATACTTTTTGAGCCATCTCAGAGAACTGCAATATGATGTTCCCACTTATTCTGACTTCATTCTTAACTTAGCTTCTAATTTCTTCAAGGTATGCATAATTAAGTTTCATAATTTCTTCAATTATACTACTATTTGTGACTTCAATTTCAATGAACCGTAAGCGTAATTTTATTATAAAAATGTTAATAAATGTCCTTTAAGTATTGATTAAGAAGTTAAAATGAGCAATATTAACAAGTTATACAAAATTATGTTAATCATAATTTTTTTTAAATGATAAAAAAAATTCATTTTAATTTCTTAACTACTATACTCTTTTTTATATTATCAATCAAATTAAAAACTGTTATTTTATAGGTATGACTTTTACCATGCATAGTCATTGATGTTGTAATTGAACTACAATGGAAATACTCTCTGCTTTCATATGATCACAAAACATATCAATTCACGTATTTTCACAGTGCATATTGTTATTTAATCATATGACAGTTAATGTATTATGTATTAATTTTTTCTTCCCTCTCAATAAAATTGAAAGGAAATATATCAACTAGGTGCACGTAGGATTGCAGTATTCAGTGCACCGCCAGTTGGGTGTGTACCGTTTCACAGAACATTGAGTGGTGGAATTGAAAGGAAATGTGTACAAAAGTACAATAATGCAGTGGTATTATTTAACGACAAACTGTTGAAGGAGATAAATTCCCTTAATCAGAACCTTCCAAACAGCAGGATTGTTTACTTCGATGTGTACAACCCTTTGCTTGATATCATTGTAAACCACCAAAAATATGGTAATTACATTACATATATATTTCACTTTATCTTTTGATAGAAATTACCATTGATGAGCTTTTGTTTAGAAATGATTAATGAAAAAAGTTGCTAGGTAAAACTTTCGTTGTTTACAACCCTTTTGTTGTTTATCACTTTAATTGTAACAATCTCAAAAAAAAATGGTTTTAATTAACTTTTGCAAAATGTTTCCTTGTCCAACTGCAGGTTACAAAGTCGGGGACAGAGGGTGTTGTGGCACAGGCAATCTTGAGGTTGCATTGACATGCAACCATTTGGATGCCACGTGTTCTAACGTTTTGGATTATGTGTTTTGGGATGGTTTTCACCCTAGTGAAAGCGTTTACAAAAAGCTTGTGCCCGCTATTCTACAGAAATATATTCACCAGTTTGCCTGAGCAATTTATCTATTTCCTTTTTACAGAAATCTACATCTGATTTTTTATGTAAGTTCGGGCTTCATTAATTCTCAGCCACGTTGCTACCAAATAATTAGTTAGCTATATATAAAAGCTAATATTCATGCATACAATTTCTAGATGATCGTGGCTTTTTCAGACAATTGTAGCAGAAAGAAGTGCCTTTGAGATGCATTTTCTTTGAAGGTGTATCTCAAACTGAATTCCTTCACTAGCAAATCTGGCCAGGAGAGGGGATCATGCATTCACCCTTTGGAATATTCCGATTGTCCAACATGCAACATTTTATATATTTTGAGTGCATAGCTTCCTCAAAAGAATGGAGGCTAAATTGGATTGCCATTTTCTCAGCTTTGCGTAATGATTACAAGGTCCATTATCTTCAATTTCTCGCTTATTCCAAGTTGTTGTCCAGTCTTGACTCAGTAGTATGAAATAAAATTATTTTGTAAGGAAAAAAGATCCGAGATAGAGGAAATAGTTGATTCAGGTTTATGATATGGTATCTTGCTTTTAAATTTTTTACTCAATCATATTTTAAGGGGTCATGTAAATTTGATTCAAGTTTATGATTTGGTGGTGTCTTGCATATGCTGCGGATTGACATTTAGTGCAAATGTTTCGTGCTTCTAGTTGTCACATGATTCGGTTATGGTGGCATATATTTAACGTGGGTCTCTTTGTATTTGTCTTATTTAATTAATTTGGCGGACCATACTTGTCTAGATTGTCATTTTCTAAAGCACGAGGAATGTTTTGGCTGAATTTGGAATATTTTAAATTGCTGGAGTTATTAGACTAATTTTACTCTTTTGACAACGATAACAGAGTTTGAGTATCTGTGTTTAGCAATCCGTCTGGAGCCTTAGTTGTAAATGAAAGTTTCCACTTTTCAAAGTAGCAAACATAAAAAATAGGGGGGGGGGGGGGGTGGATTTACGTTATATTGAGCTCAACTTTTTTTGATACATAAGTTAAACTCAACTTAGTTCCAAAGGTAACTAATGTTTTTATTAAAAATCGTTGTGTACATTTGAAAAGAGATATTAATTAATTGGAGCTGGATGGTTGACTCGAAAGCTCCCTTGTGATATTCCAAGGGAAAAAGCAATGAGTATCAAAATTTGGTGTGAGTTTTTAACTTGGACTTGATTTTTACTGGTCAATTTTACCCTTAGAGAAACCATATATATGCAGTATTATATTTCACTCATCAACCCTAATTGTTTCCTCGACAATTTGGGATGAACCAATTGTTTCCAACTCCTGTGTTGAAGAAATTGAAGCAATTCATTTGTGGATGCTGCAATCAATAAAGTGGAAAATATTACAAAAGCTTTCTAGTTTGATTAGTACTAAAGAATTAATTGATATAGAAAACTGATCTAGAATGTTGATCGTGATATTGCAAAAATATCATCTTCTTGTACACGTACATCACAATGACTTTCTAGGTATTGATGTACATTACCAATATAAAAAGCATTTTTTTTGTACACTAGAGAAAATTTTAACAAAAGTTAAATCAAACGGCTATATTATCAGTTGAAAATAATGTTATAAGATTTCATTACAATAATTTCACATTTCTATTTTTTTTAAAAAGAAGTAAAATTTGATAAAAAAGCATGACACTTTGAACAATTATAAAATGCCTTATTTTAAAAGTTTGCTTATGTTGTCCCTAGCTATAGTGGTACAGAAAATAAAAGATAAGATTAAAAGTTCTTAAATAGTCCGTGTTTTGAATAATATATCTAAATTATCATAAGAGACTAAATGGATTTTGCACAATTTGTATCCGATTGAAATAAGGTATACGAGGATCTGAATTTCCTTGTCAATTACCAGCTGGTGAAGCAATCTCTATCATTTTTCATTGATTTATAAGTTTAATCAAATATCAAATTGTTATAGATAAAATTTTGGTATATATTAATTGTATTAAGTGTCGTTATTAACTAGTAGTTAGCAGAACATGATCCCCAACTTGTATGGACGAGGCCAATTATGATAGGTGCGCGGCCTCTCGCGATTGAGCTCCATTTATGATGACATGACAATAATCATGTGATACAATAGCAGATGGATCGGATATCATTAGCAGTTGCAGAGTGCTTATATAATTAATTGAGTTCCCATGCATTAATGGAGTAATAACGAAGTTCGGTGTATTGGCTAATAACGAAGGACACGCGGATTACTGGAGGAAAGTCTAACAACTACTACTCCAGTCTCCAGCATTCGTTGTTGCACCAGCTGTTTATTGTTGTTTGAAATATGATCATGTGATTAAGTTTTATCGAGTATGTACATTTCTGAAACTCTTGTTCTGCCAGATTTGTCGCAAATTTAATTGATATAAGGCTTTTATTATTATTATTATTATTATTATTATTATTATTATTACTATTACAGAGAAGGAGTCAAAAGGGAAAAAATTATAGAAATGTTTTATAATTGCAAAAAACCATTTTCAGAATATTATTTAAGTAAATAAAATATAAAATATTATCAATGCACTCATAATTTAAAAAAAAAAACTTTTTATTTGCAATGCATGCAATATTGCACAACCTTAGGCCTTGAACAAAAATAATGAGAACACGCGATAGAAAAGTTCTGGTTAAATATAATATTATTTTCTGCTTCAAAACATTTGTTATTTAAAGAAATAATAATAATATTAAATGATAATATTAATCTTAAGAAAATATACCTAGAGTTAATTAAATTACCTTTTCTTAAAAACATAAAAATCTTCACTTCCTTAAAATTTCCTTATTACAACATATTTAGTACAAGATGGTATTCATTGGATTTTTTAATAAAAAATGTGAACATATATTTAATATGGAAAATGAGTTATGTTAGAAAAATATTTAAGATATGAATAATATTAAAAAAAGAATGGATTTTTTTTTCTTTCCCTAAAATCTCAAAATGAGATCTACTGTTAAAGAGAAAAAAATGGAAGAATTTTTGTGATATCTTAAATCCTACATAATATTGATTTTTAATAAAAAGTGGTGTAAAATCCTAATTTGATATCTACCATTAAATATACTCTTATGATATAAGAATAAGATTGAAAATCATAATTAATTTTTTTATTTTCTAAAATAACAACTTAATTGAAAAAATATATACCTGGATCAAAAAGTATTCTGAAATGAGGACAATTAGTTTTTTAAAATCAAATTTAATATGAGATGTAAACATGATTGAGGTATTATGTAGAGGAGATATTTCATTTTCAAAAACTAATTAACTTCGCCAAGCGTACAATATTTTTAATTTTCTGCTTTTATGTTGATACAAGGTGGTTGGCACTTGGCAGAGCGAGTCATAGCAAAAGAGGGGGGAAACAGTCACCACGTGGTCTGCATTATTTGCGGTTCGATTTTGAACCACCAGTTATTATTTTCATGTTATTAATAAGAAAAAAAAAAAATATATATATATATAATTCGAAATTTATTAAAGGAGCCTAATCCATTTTACTACTATTACATTATTTATATTCCATTTTTGTTCTGATTTTGTCATCTCAGCCATATTAAACATGATAGGTAAAGTGTGGTTACCATGTGTACCATCCAATAATTTCTGGGTTATCAGAGACACTTTCTTTAATTAGCGCATCATCACTCATCAGCTTAGGCTTGGCCCACCTACTTCCGTGTAGTATCAATTAATTTTCTATTTGTTTTCACGAGAATATGCACAACTCAGTAACTCACTTTAATTTGTTCACCCCTTGGTTTTTCTTTGGTGATGCATGAGTGACTTAATGCAAGGGTTAGTTCAGGACAGATCGATCCAATTATGAGGGAGCACGTGTCTCTCTCCCATATCCCTCTTCAATTCGTTTTAATATATTTATTTAACTAATATTTCTTTAATTTTTGTGTCAAACTCGTTTTTTTTACTACATTCTTATACTTTTTAGTAAAATTACTGTGCTGAAGGTCTCTAGAATCAAAGTATCGTCTGTTTATTGTTTCTTGTTGAGAATTTGGTGTATGAATAGCGGAAGAGATGATACTTGTAAAAGATATTTCGACGTTCAAATGAATATTCGATTCAGAACTATTAATGATATATAATGAGTAGGTGAAAATAAATCAATTAAAAAGGTTCATTTCTTTTTATACTAATCTTGCTGGAGGTGGAGTTTAACAATATTTCTTTTAATCATACTTAGATATCTCTAATTGAGTAATTACACTTAAGTAAATTTATAGGTGATAATAGTAGTCGAATGGTACTTGTTGCTCGTGCATGCTGAAAGCTTAGGAGTATTGTTCAGCATATATGAATACGTGATGGAATGGTGTGTTCGATTTAAATGTGTCAAGTGTCTCTTCAATCTGACAGTGTATTTTAACATGTATAAAAGTCATTTTTAAAGTTGTTTTTAAATTTTGTCCTTAAATATTTTCTGAATTTTTTTACTTTATATTTTTTTGAATATCAATATATTTTCTTGTTTATATGGAAGACTAGGACCTTCTAATTTAAATGTTAATTAACATGAAATGCATAGGCGTTATCGTCGTTATTACTATATATATATATAGAGTGAGTTCTGTGAGAAGTCTCGCATGGCGACAATCACAGTAATAATAAAGCCTATACATGCATTTCATCTGACAAGGCTACAATCTAGCTGGCTAAAAGAAAGACTGATAATAAAAACCTCCAAAACTTCAGTAAACCCAAAAATTATGTATCTAGGACCATTGCAGGGTAGAATGAGCATGCATGTAGATTGTGGCTACTTCCCATACGATGAATGCTCATTTATATGTATCTAGGACCATTGCAGGGTCTCAGTCTGTCACTATTTAAATTGTTTTGGTTGGACTTCAAGTACGTCTTTGACAACTTGTATAGACAGTGGTCCAGGAAGTTTACGATTCTAGCATTGCAAGGTCACTACTGCATCATGCTATCTAGGTTTGTTTAAAAAAAATTAAACTGAACTAGTGTCGAACTATGCTAAAAAAAAATTGAACTGTTTTGAATAAAAAAACTGAGCTGAATTGTTTCATAGCTCAGTTTTAAAAAATTGAACTACTCCAAAACCAAACTGCGTGAACCAAACTGACCTGTATCTTATGAGATTAAAAAATATAAATAAAAAAAAATCCTTCAAAATAAGATGTTTATTGAGAATAATTCAAACAATTTGGAGTACTTTGGTAGAAGTTTGGAGTAATTCAGGACAATTCAGAGTAGTTCAATTTAGTTTGTTCGAACTGTTTTTTACCGTTCCATTCAGTTCAGGTCATCTATTTTGTCCACCCCATTTCTATCACTTCTTCTGTTGTACAAAAAGAAATGTTTACTGCTACTTGTTTGCTTGGTAACAAACTAAGTTCCGAAGTAATTAATGTTCTAGTACTACTGTATAACAGCCAACCTAATTGATTAATTTATTGTTATAACAAGAGTGAATTCATTGAAAATGATAGGACCCTGGATTTTAGCATGAGAAAGGCAAAAGATCAGATTTGAAAGTCCGATACGCATGTCCTCAAAACCAATTAATCAGAAAAACTAACAAGGCCCCCTAAAGCAAAACGAAATGTTTATAGAAGCAGATAAACAAAAACACCAACTTAACAAAGATTATCCTAGACATGCGTGGATCTTGACATCATCTCCAAACACCAATATCGAGCCATTTTGAGGTTCCACTGATTCTTATGGTACCGCAATTAAAAAGCATCAGCTAGCCAATAAATACTCTGTATCATAATTCAGAAAAAGAAACTATGCATATTACCCAATTCAATCATAACACCCTATCGATTAATTGTACATTTGTAATAACTGATGTTCCATCAATCTTCTAGTACAGTTACTTTTACATGAAGAAATACTCCGATATACTAATATACTTTCAGTATTGATTAACAGTCGAACATCTGAAATAAAACTTACAATCCCATAAACTGGTATAACATGACTAGATGAGTAAGCAATTAAGAGAAAAGGTGAAAAATATAATAGATGATGTACATGTGATTAAAAACAGAGATAGAAAAAGAAAAAAAGAAGAAAAAAAAAAAATATATATATATATATATAGAGATATATATGCACACACGAGTTGGCATAAAAAATCAAAACCGTATTGATTGAATTATATATATTTTCACTTAATTGTATTTGTAGTCTCATGAATCGTGATTTTGGTATTCAACTTCTAATTATGTCAACAATACAACAAGGGCTTCAAAGTTTTTTCACACATGTACAATCAGATATCTCCATCTAGATGTAGAAGCGAATTAATGTCATAAAGAGTGAACCACAACTCTGCAAAACAACTAAATATTAATTGGGATTTGGGAGACTCTTGATGAGATAAAGTTCCTAATTTAATTTTTTGTCCTTAAAATTACTTTATTTAACTCCATCTGTCAACTTCTGAGTTCTGACCTTCTCTTCTCTTTGTCCGTTTGCTTTTATGGGCTTTGCCTGCCCAAGCACGAGTTAGCTAGCATCGTTTGATCTATTATCAATATGGTTCAGAATTCAGACACAGACCAAGCGATAACTGCAAATGCTCTAACGACATATTTTCGTCTTATTCATTTTTGTTCCCTCTCTTTTTCCTTATATAGTAACCATATGTTAGTGTTCTTCGTTCTTTGCGCACAATACGTACGTTAACAATGGACCACCACCCTCTAGCTAGATTTAAAAAGAAACCAAAAGAATCAAGATGGTGTATAAATATCATCTAACAATTTGCATTTTTTAAGATTTTTTTTCTTTTGTTTACAAATAAATCACTTTTGACACTGGAGATTTTTTAAAATATAGACGATGTATCAATATTAATGGATGGTACGTTGATTCAAATAGTGTATATTTAACTTTCTTTAAATAATTAATGTTTTTGTACATGAAAAAAAAAAAAAAACTTCAACATTGCCTTAAGTACTGTAAAAGGGAATTATTAGGGAAAAAACATGGGATATATTATTAACATTTATAGATCCCAGAGAAGTCATTCAAGGATAACGGATTGAAGATTGAAAACCCAAACGCTTGATCCTCACCAAACAAAGCGAAAGATGTAAAGGTTTGGGTAGTTGCATAGGGCAGGTATATGGGAAACGTACGTACCATATTCATAACCATACACGCTCCACCACCTAACGCCAAGACACTAATTTACTGCTGCAACACAACTCATATACCTTGAATATCTTTTGTTACAAAGCTACCCTACTTATCTACTTTGCTTAATTATTAACTATTGGACTTAATAGTATTTTGATTCTTTCATTATGATTTATGTGTAATCTCAATCGTTTAATATTTTCTTCATTTAAATTCTTAAATTTACAACTGTTATAATAAAGTTTTCTTTTTAATTATTACAATCTCTTAATTTTGTTTCCTAAAAACTCTCTATTTTCATTTTTTTTTCTTCCAAAGATCCATGAATTGAATAGGTTTAACCATTTTAAATCTCTTCATCGAAATTCACTGTTTGAAATTTCACTTACGATCCTAAATTAAAGGGTCTTAAATTTTCTCATCTTCTACCTTAACCGTCACATTTAATAATACTCGTATATTTCAAGTTTTATGGAAAAGTTGACTTTATGAATTTTTTAAATCATTTTTATACGGACTAACCTAGTTTGTTTTTAGAGATATCACAAATGTTTTTATTAGAAAACAATCATACTCAAATCAAATTATAATGCCATTATGAATATTTTTAAGTACTTAATTAATGCAATTATATATAACTGAAATTTAAATTTAAAACCATGAGTTAAGTTGGATCAACATTCATATATAAGTTGATTCAGGCATTGCATGGTTAACATTCTAGTTTTTAGTATTAAAAAATTAATTTTAGAATTTTAGTTATTGTAAAAATAATTACTTAAATAGAGAGTACTAAAGATTTGATTATAATAATTAAGAAATTGTAGGACTAAATTGAGTGAAAATGTTGATGAGTTAAAATTACACATTAGGGAGCTAAAAAATTCAGTTAAATCTTTAATTTATTTTTTGTTTATTCATCAAAAGTGAGGCTTATAATTATTTTTTCAAAAAACAATGCACACCAAACATGTTGTAGTAATTCAGTAAACAATATTTTTATAAAATAAATTTATGGGGTATATAAAAAAAAACGTCATTTAATTAATCGTCTAGGCCTCATGCAGTTATTGCATATGGTTATGATCCTTTATATAATATAACCTTCCCTGAGACACCATAGTGAACAAGTCTTACATTAGTTGGAGGATATTTAGAAACAACTAGCAACTATGGCTCTCATGCAGCTTACTAGCTCTCATGTTGCCTCATTGCTCCGTTTCATAGTAATATTTGCTTTATGTTACAGAACAATAGCTTTGTTGAAGTTGTCAACAAAGGCTTCATCAGTTCCGGCAGTTTTAGCGTTTGGAGATTCGATCGTAGACTCAGGCAACAACAACAACATAAAAACACTGATTAAGTGCAACTTCCCACCTTATGGAAAAGATTTTCAGGGAGGAAACCCAACTGGTCGATTTTGCAATGGAAAAATTCCTTCTGACCTAATAGGTACACTCTTCTCTCTGCACTGGTTTCTTGCCTTTATCTCCGGTTTTTCTAGCTTAGTTAATTACAGCAAAATTTTAATGGAGGGAAGAGAGTACAATACATTCTCATTCTTGTCTCTTTCTCTGGTATAAAACAGTGCCATGTATGAAAACTTTGAAACTTTAGACAATTATTAGACAGATTTAGTGTACGAAGATAAGAATGAGAAATAAAAGAATGCGAAAAAGATAGTAGAAAAAAACTTAGAAAAAAAATATTTAAGGTAGTGTGTAATAAACAGAAAAAAAATAAAATGTTTTTTTTTTATACACACAAATGATCCCTGAGTTACTCTCTTCCAATCAGATTTTTTTCATATACAAAAATTAAAGATTTACATGTTATCAAACATATATTGTGCGGACATACACTACAACTTTCCACCTTAACATCCAAATCAACATTTATTAGTAATAAATAAATGGCTATCTAACTTTAGAAATGATCAATAATAATTAATAATAATAGAATTGAGACAAATAAATTGTGTAATTCATGTAATTGATCTCATCCATCTCATGAGATAAACTTTGCTCTTATTATTGATCTGTGAGTTAGGCTTCAACCAGTCCTTTGCAATTATACGTTACTAATAACTAACATTGCTAACTTTTTATTTACATCCCTAAACTCGTTATCACGTATTCATCATTTCTTTGCTTTCTTATAATTTTTATGTATCGTGCATTCTTAATGCACAATTAATTAGAGGACCTTGGTCAACAAGATATTCATGATCTTTTTTTAGGATGAAACACATGTATTTTTTTATATATAAGAGACTCGAGTAGATTATAATAAAATTTAGATTTAATTTTTTAAGTGTTTTTTTGCGTTATTCTGAAATTGAAATTGGAATAAACTTTAGTAATTTGCATTAACTGTCAATATATGATAATGAGGTAAAACTATACTATTTTTTATGGAAATATTGCCAAAAAAAAAGAAAATGTATGACCAAAACTTAAATGTATTTTCTTGAGTGGTATTAGTGTTGTTTTCAAATTAAAATTAGTTTTCTCGTTAATAATCTACATAATAAAAAATTCTAAGAAAAGTCAATATAAGATATCAACATTAAATGTCAAATTTGATGAGAGAGTAACTTTAAAAACACCTAAAAGCTTCATCGAATTAAACTTTATCCTTTTTCTTTCTTTGTTTTTTTCTCTCTCATCTAATATTGAAAGTAACAATCCGTGCAGTCAGTCAAATTTTAATATCGATCAAGACAGGATGTTTGGAACCTTCTTTGTTTTTGTTTTTTTTTATGTCTCACACGCTCTAATTGGAAGGTCCTTTATTTACACTCCGTTTTATCCCAACCATATATTGTGTGTGGACAGAGTGCTATGTAAAAATAAAATAAAAAGTTTTTAATAGTGCTTCTGCACTATTATAGGCTTTATAGCCAAGAGTGATGATATATCAATTAATACCTTTGTATATTAATTATTCTATCTAAATATATTATTTCTCTCAATCTCCTTCGTTCTATCACAACATTCAAACATCATATTTATCTTTCTCTCTTTTCTTCTCTTGATGCTCAATAAAGTACGTTTGGTTCAACCAAAACTTTTTCCTTAACAAATTAAATGAAACTTAAGCGAAACAAAAAAGAGAGAAACAACTTTGAATGTTAGTTATAGAACTCAATATAGGGGAACCAAGAGTATGAATTTGGAGCACGAAAATTAATGGTGAGACAACGAGCTAGGGACATCATTTGGAGAGGCAAGTAGCTAGTTGTGAGGATCGGAGTTTGTTTCCCAGGCTGTGTCTACATAAATTTAAGTCCAAGTCAAATTTTATAATGAAATATAAATTTTAAAATTTTAATTTAATCTTCTAGCTTGTTGAGTGACAAAATTATTTATCAATGTTTTATAATCTAATAATTTTAATATTTCACTCTCAATAGATAAAATAGTCAATCCATTTAATCTTTGATTACTAATTAACTAATATCACTTGAATAAAATAATTTGCAACAAAAATAACAAATTTTATCTAAATCTTTAGAGTAAATAAGTCATTTTCTATCATATTTCTCTCCATTTGACAACATCCTTTAATAAAAAGATGAATTAAAATATCTACTATTTTTATCTTTTGAAAATTATAAATCGTTAAATCTAATTGCACATATTTCTATCATTAAATTTCTAAATTTTTCATTAATACTTTTTCATTTTCCTGAATCATAAATATTTTCAAAAGCTTTACTTAAGGTGATAATATTATCAATATTTTTTTCAATAAAATATTATCATTTAAATCTTTTTCTTCTACCTACTTTTAGTTGGAATTAAAACTAACAGTATTTTCAATATCAATTATGGGTAATTTTCTAATAAATTTATCAAATGCATGATGTTAAGATTAAAAAAATGATGGAAAGATGAGGAGAAGAAGAGAAAAGATCAAGAAAAAAGAATGATGTGAAAATATTTTTTTATTATAATGTATACATAAGAAAATAAGTAATAGTTGCATTTTTTATTCGAATACTAACAACGTACAAAATATTACTCAAACAAAAAAAATGACAAAATATTAAAATTATAATTAATATCATAATTAAATGTTACAATTTTAAAAAAAAATCTCTATCAACCCAATTAAAGTTAATGATAAGTATTTTTAGTTTTTACACACAATCAAATTTTAAATATATCATTAATATTTAAGATTTATTCAAAGAAAAAAAATAATACCAAAGATACTAATAATTTTTTAGAAAATAGACCTAAGACAATTACCTCATTTGCCTTATAGTACACATGACGCTGGTAGTTTCAAGCGTATGGCATCAGATTGGGTTGGTGGTAGACATGAGGGACATTAATTTATCAAATAAAATTGTTTGCTGGAATCTCGACACATCTTTTCATATTATTGTTATTGGTTCGTCCCGGCCAGGAACTATGGAATCGTTGGCAATTACTATTATAAAGTGAAACAAATACTTTTAAAAAGACTTGTTAGTTGTTAAGGGAAACAACTAACAAGTATACTGCAGGTTCATGAGGAAAGGAAGGTCAATATAACTAGACCAAATACTTTTAAAAACACTTTGTTAAAGAAGCATCCTTAAAAAAAAACCTTTTAATATTATTTCAGAAGCATATCTTGGCTTACTGTTACCTTTTTAACATAATGTAAAAAAGAGTAATGATATGTTGATATTTCATTAATACTTATAAAAATATATATTCTTAAGTAACCGTATTAATAATAGATAATGGTAAATATTTTGCGTTATTTGATGAAATATTTTTACTCTAATGGTTTACTCACTACAATTATTTTTTTTAATTTACTAATACTCATTACAATTATTAAATTTAAAATTTAATAGTTGAAATTTAAAATTCAAACTATTAAATTTCAAAAAGAAAATAAATTTTAAGATGAAAAATAACTATTTTAAAACTATTCTTATAGTAACTTGATTCCTTCTTTTATTTATTTATATAAATCAGTGTTATTACCATCTGAATATAAAAGAGGATCCAATTCCCTGGTATGATATTGTAAATGTAATTACGGTTCTTATGGGTCCTTCACTAAATTATAAAATAGTTTTGATAGCTAAAACAATGTTTCTCATTGCAAATTCCTTGAGTTTCAGTTGAACAATTGGGCATTAAGGAGTATTTGCCTGCATATTTGGATCCGAATCTCAAATCTAGTGATCTTGTTACCGGCGTCGGCTTTGCCTCCGGTGCTTCAGGATACGATCCTTTGACACCCAAAATAACGGTAAATACAAACAAACTTGAGCTCCATCTTCAATTCCAAAAGTATTGTTGAGTGAAATTAATAATAATCTACACTCCATATTTTACTGATGATTTTTCAACATATAATTTGATTATAGTGTCAATTTTCTTAAAGTGAAAGTGTTTACAGAATCGATTTAAAATGATTTTAGTTCACCAAATATCTTAAGTTAAATCAGTAGTAAGTAGTATATTTTATATTTTACAACCAACAAAATTGTTCTTATTTTATCACTTAATTGTTGTAAACGCTTTAATATATTTTTATCAATAAATATTAGTTATTAGTATTGTTAATTTTTATATATAATTTGATTATGGGTAATCTTTTTCCTTTTCTTTTCTCTTTTCATCATTAAATTAGTATTATTTGATAATGTTCACCATTTGTTTGTTACATGTAAACAGTCAGTTATATCATTATCTAGTCAACTAGAGATGTTCAGGGAATACATAGGAAAGCTGAAAGGAATTGTGGGAGAGAGCAGAACAAACTACATCCTAGCCAACAGTCTTTATCTTGTGGTGGCAGGCAGTGACGACATTGCCAACACCTATTTTATTGCTCACGCCAGAATATTACAGTATGACATTCCTTCTTACACCGACCTCATGGTCAACTCGGCCTCTAATTTTGTTAAGGTATGTTCGCATGCTTACTGTTTGATTGATTTACATTATTAAATTTTAATAAATTAACGAGTTTCATATTTTTACATTTTATTTTAATTCAAATATTTTACTTTTTTATTTCAATTCACTTTCACACTTATTTCATTTTTTAAATCAAATTTATCCTTAGAGTTTTTTTATTATCAAAGGAAAAAAAACTTATACCCAAAGAAAAGGATCAAATATAAATAATCATTACTATAATATAGTACTACCTAACTATCTTTGCATATTTTTTTAATAAAAAATAATAGAAAATAGTGGGTAATTTCAGGTTTGTGAAAAAAATAATTATAGAAATAAAATAATAATTTATGCATATAGTTATAGGAGTAAAAGAGGTATTAAAATTTGAATATTAAAATATTGTTATTTGCTTTATATATATAATTATACATAATACACTTTTTAATTTTATAAAATTAATCTATCATACCACGCTCATCATATATATGATTTTTCTTCTTCTTAAGGAATTATATAATCTGGGAGCTCGTAGTGTTGCAGTACTGGGTGCACCACCGATTGGATGCGTGCCATCACAGAGAACTCTGGCTGGAGGGCTAACAAGAAAGTGCTCAGAAAAGTACAATTACGCAGCCAGGTTGTTCAATTCCAAACTTTCAAAGGAACTTGATTCCCTCGGTCACAACTTGTCCGATACCAGGATAGTTTACATTGATGTTTACAACCCTCTGCAAGATATCATTGATAACTACCAAAAATATGGTAAACCCAAGTTTACTTAGTTGCATTCATTCATTCATCAGAATTTATTTAATTAATTTCTTCGATAAAATTCACTACAAAAAGAATAATTTATATGTAATTTTTTCACTAAAATAGTACATTAATTCTCTTTTATGATTCTTGATTTTTTTTCTCTCAAGTTTTTCACTTCTTGAATTGTAGGCTATAAAGTTATGGACAGAGGTTGCTGTGGCACAGGCAAACTAGAGGTTGCAGTGTTATGCAACCCTTTGGGTGACACTTGTTCCAATGCTTCGGAATATGTCTTTTGGGATAGTTATCATCCAACAGAAAGAGTGTACAGCAAGATCGTAAATCATGTTCTTGAAAAGTACATGGATCGATTGTTTTGAGCTCGATTAAGTTTGCCCACAGGAAGTAATATGCATTGGTTATGTTGATGTCAACGAAGACAATGAGTATTTTGATTTGTCGAGTTTATGTGTGATTGTTCGGTACTTTTTGTAGATTTAATATTCATAGCAGGCATCGACCCATCTCACAGACGTTTCATATTTTTCCTCTGTGGAATGTTTTACTTGTAGGGTTGATGTATGTTGTTCTATTCAGGTGTTTAAATTTGATTTTTTATGATTTTACAGGTTGGGAATAACTATTTTCCTTGTTAGTTGGTTTTATAAAGTAAATATATTATTTTGCTGTTTTTGGAGCTTTCTGTGTGCCACGAATTTTATAGTGGAACGGAAAAATAATATAAGAATTTTGTATCTTATTAACGGAAAAATTCTCCATTTTATCATTTTTTTAAAAATAATAGCATATTTGTTTCTGCATAAATATGATTAGATACACTTTTTCTTGTAATGTTATTTTCTTCAAGATCTTTTATGATGTTTAATGATGTGATCCGTTGAAAGATAAAATGTCTATAAAAGATAATACAACAATCAAGGATTTAGTACAGAATAATAAATGAGAATGAAGAGTGATTAATCTTTCCACTCTCATGCATATTGATACATATATTTAATTTGTATTGAACATTATAAATTTTTGAATTTGATTATCAGTTTAGGTAATTCGTCTTTAATCATAATTATGTTACTTAATCATGATCTCTTTGTTTCTTTGTCGTATCTATCTAATGTGTTGTTGTACTTTGTTTGGTTGAGAAGGTATCTAGGTAACCTAATACTTTGTTGGGTGCAACTTGGTAGATTATGGGCAATGGTAGACATAAAAGAAGTAGCTTTACTATTGCTAAGTGGGGAAGGAATAAAATATGCTAATGGTGAGGGAGGTTGATAAGCAGAATATGTAATTGAAGAAATGAAAGGCCAATTGGATGATAGAAGGAAAATAGGAGGTAACAATAGGCTGAACAAAATTTTAAAATAGAATGGTGTAAGGAAATTTGTGTTGATTAAAATACATATTTGTGTCTTTTAATGTCGAGGAGAGTGACCAAAGATACCCACATTATGTGGATAAAAAATTGATCTTATGTTGATTATATGGCCACAATAGAGGGAAGTGGACACAATAAAATGTTTTAAGGCTTTTGTAGTTAGTTATGGTATGATAAAGGGCATGGAACAAAAAGTGTAGACTAATCGTTACTTTGTTAATTAAGTGAATTGTAGTGGTATGTTGTCAGTAAATTGGAGGCTGATTTAGAGGGGGAAAAATCTCTAATAGTCATTAAAATTTATTTGTTTATATAGTGGGCATGGTCTTTCGGTCGCTAATGATGTTAAGAAAATTATTTACTTACTAGAGATTGATTATTCAGTTTTTAATTGAAATATAGTTATTAATTCATTATAGAGACCCTCCTAAAATACACTCCTTCACGCAATCTCTGCCAGACTCACAGCTCGAGGCTAAGCAACCATCAAAGGGAGTTACTCAATACCATTTTCGGTTACAAAGCAAGGTATAGGCAGAAGTAGGAAGGCATAGCAACTAAGTAAAACCTCAAATGGAAAATGAAGGTGACAAGAAGAGTGATTGGAAACTGCAACGCACAAGACCCTTTGGCAGTCAACTATCACGTTTGACTCAAGGAGGAGAGTGAAGGCACCAACAATAAAAAGGGAGCCACTTAAACTGTATTGAGGGGGGGCGAGTAGATGAAGGTTTTGGGGAAAGTTTTGTAAGAGAAAAGAAATTTGGAGGAGAGGATAATTGTTGTAATCCTCATGAATCAAAAAAGGATCCAGCTTGTATTACTACATTGAATTATTAATAGAAGACAACCTTCCATTTGGTAATTCATTTCATTGTGCAACTCTTGATGTTCCCTTAATTATTCTTGTTCTGAGCTTTGAGTTGTTATTGGCTTCAATAGTGTTGCTTGTTTGTTGTGCGTTTAGTTTAGTTGTTGCCAATTACTTGTTTGACAATGCCTAAACTAATGGATTTGATTAAATTTTGTCTCTGTCATTATTTCTTATTCTCTGCCAAGAGCCTTTCTCAGTGTTTCCAATAATATCATGCTGAATTTGTATATATTTTGTATATGTTTGAGTTGGAGTTTGTTTATTGGTTCAATAAGATGCTTATTTTTAGTTCTTGGTGGGATTTTAGCTCCTGGTGCTCTTAGTTCAAACCAAAAGACATATATGCAGAGAGATTGATAAATTAAAATGCTTTGGGCCCATTGCTTTTAGTTCTCGGTGCTTTTTAGCGTTGAATGACCAAGTTAAAAAAGTTTTAGATGAAAAGGAAATAATATCTTTATTTAAATAGTATCTGTTAGTCCATTTTTGGGAATTTTCTCTTTCTGATAATTGAACTTCGTTTATTTAATATACATTTCTCTTTTTCAATTCCTATAATCTTCCAACCATTCAGAAAATTGAAAAAAGAGTATACAAACAATAATTTAAATTATTATCAATGAAGATAATAGGATATATTTTTAAAAAATAGAATAGATTATTAATAAAACACCTTTTATTATTTGAGCAAATATAATGTTATTCCATACTTATGCTATTTCTATGGCCATTGCTATGGTGCACCATTTTATAAGTGGTGTAATATGGACCATTTTTAATAACCCTTAGATCTGTCTTAGACTTACCACAATATCATGCATCTTACACACAGGATCTTTTGCCCACTTTCTCCTACAGCCCTCCCATCTACACCGTTCGGCGACCGCCGTTCGTCGTTGCCGGTGAGGTTATTCGGCAATGACATTTGCAAAACATGTGTTATTCCAAATCATATAAAAATAAAAACAAAAATGAATATGGAACATAAACAATCTTTTGATTTTATTCAAAACAGAGAAAAAAAAATCCAAGATCCAGATCCAAAAATCCAGATCAGGAACATCACAATTTAAAGTTATATGCAGATATGTTCATATACATATGGCAAAGTTTCTCCCAAAATAATCCCTGAAATCTGAAGAGCAGTTAATACAAAACAAACAAACTAAGAACTTGACAGCGATGATGGTGTGGGAAATGCAGGGGAAGGGAATAAGGAGAAGGGATCCTGTGTATAGGACGCATAATATTATGGTGAGCTAAGATGGATCTAAGGATTACTGAAAATGGTCCATTAAAAAAAAAACAAAACTTACTAAGTGATGAATATGTAAGAACCTTACAGAAACTTACACATTCGTCAATCAGTATGAATTATGCCGATGAAACATAATGGGAAGGAATGCAAATGAAATTTTGGATATTTCATTGTTACCATATGGTATATTAGAAAAGTTAATGATGTAGGAAGCATATTCCCAATTTTTAACTAGATCGAATTTGCATCTCATAACTTGCGGGCTGAATGGCTGGCTGCGGCCCATGAAACATTTTCTTTTTAACTATTTTTTTTTCTGTTTACACACTAAATAATTATCTGGTATAAAAAAAATATAAAGTATAATGAATATTAAGAAATTATTTTACACAATGTTATAATCTTGAACACAATTTTATAAAAAAAAAAAAACGTGATAAAAATGTTTTTGTATTATTGCACACCACAATTGTTCACATAAAAAATTGATACTTTAAATTTCTTTAATCATTAAGATAATGATTGAAAAGATTAAATAATGTTGATTTATAAAATGTTTAACATTTATATTAATATACCTTCGTTATTGAATTTTAAATTTTTAGCATACGTTACAATTAAGAATTGTATTTACTAAAAATGTTTACAATTTATCCTAAAAATCACAACATGCCTTTTAAAACTCAATACATAAAATAATAAATTGTATTTACTAAAAATGTTTAGCATACGTTACAATTTGAATTGTTTATTTACCTTTTATAGATATATGTTATAGATATACGTTTTTAATTATTATTATTTTTGGTTACATTCGTTTTTAATTTTAATTGCTTATTTGCTTTTAAATTGCTTTTTCATTATAATATACTTTAAAGTTTAGACAATGATTTTGTTTCAAATGGATTTTAGTTTATTTTACCGATAATTCCATTTATTGTTAACTAAAGTTTTTCAATATTTGGTAGATAAATTAATTTGTGTAATGTAGTTGAAATATGATATCTTAAAGAACACTTTTTTCATTCTTTAAGGAAAAAAAAGTTAATAATTTTGATCTATTTTAACTTACTCTTGTGTAAAAAAATTCACTATAAAAAAATTCATATGAATTTTGAGTTTATATCTATTATTTATTTATTAATATACATTGAATAGGATCGAGTTCTTGAATTTCACCAAATAATATATATTGAATTTTAACTTTGTTTACATATTTATGCCTTGTAAAAAAGTTATAACATTCCCCAATTTCGAAAAACTAAAACATATTTTATCCTAAAACTCGTAACATGCCTTTTAAATTTTATATATTTATTTAAATTTTTAAATTTTATACCTATTTATTTATTTACATGAAATGGGCTTTGACTTGTTGAATTTCTAATAAATGATATTTATATGGAAGGTTTAACGGCTTGACTTGTTGAATTTGTAATGTTCATTGCCATAATTGTGCCTAGCAACAATGTTGATTGTGTATCTATAAATACTATCACCGTAATTTCAAGAAAATCATAAGTGAGGAAGTACAATGGATCGGTTAGTTTCGGAGAGAATAGTAACATTTGTGTTCATTTTGTTTGCTATCCGATTTCCGAAAGCAATAGCTGTTCACGAAACAATTCCAGCATTGTTTTCATTTGGAGACTCAATCCTTGATACAGGAAATAATAACAACCTCCACACATTAACTAAGTGCAATTTTCCTCCATATGGAAGGGATTTCCAAGGAGGAATACCTACTGGAAGATGCTGTAATGGAAAAACTCCCACAGATTTGATAGGTAATATATACATATTTCATCCCCTTTACTCCATATACAAGATTTATGAGCATGTCTATTTTGCTTTGAAAATTGAGATATAAAAGGCGTCAAATATTCTATTTTTTTATGATGGCACCAAATATTCTATTCGAAAGCAAAGGATACAGAACATCATATGCATACTATGTATTCTTTTTGTGCAGTCAAAAAACATACGTTCTTTTTGAAAGTATACTTTTCTATACTCCGGGTTGTACGTTCAATATTTTTTTAAGAGCTCCTTGTTCTTTTTGTAAGTATATTTTAAAAAAATAATTATGTAATAGTAATAATATATTTTGACTTAATTATATTGATATTATTTACTTAAAATAATATTATAAAATATACTTAAATGGTTGTTTTATATTATAATTTTACAAATTCAATTATATATACATAACATTAACATTACATATAATGTAAAGAAAATGGGTTAACTTAGCCTTATAACATATTTTATTTCTTAATCAAATTAAATTTATATAAATAATTTATCAAAATTTTGATCGTATTGAATTAAAGATAAATCCATCTCAATTCATTCCAAAGACAACTTATATCAGGTTGTGTGATTATACTAAAATCATTTTAAAAGAATAATATATATTATATCTTCTCATTATGTCCTTTTATTTATTTTGTAAATATTGTATAAATTAAATATTGAATAAAAAATATATTTAATATATGAAAAATATGAAATACCTTCAATCAATTATTTATTTGGTAATTTGTAAAATTTGTAAAAAAATATTAATTTGGGATTTAGATTTTTACGCCTCAAAAGTTGTGTTTTTTTCTCAATTAAGTGGAGATATTTGATGCATAAAAATTATACTCCCTGATCTATAAAAACAAATAACTTTTTGTATTTGTTTTCAATTCCTATAAATAATGAAAAAAATATAAAAATAAAACAAAAAACAACACCCCATGGCTTGAAAATGTGCAGAATTGTTTTGTTACATAATATTAATGGTATTTTAATCTAGTTTTGATTTTTTACTCATTCTGCTTTTGTTCCCGATATCATAATCCAAAAATCGTTTATAATATGACTTGAAAGTGAATAAATATATTGTATGTAGCGACGGCTTTGGGAATAAAAGAAGCGGTACCAGCATATCTTAATGGTAACTTGAGCCCTCAGGACCTTATCACTGGGGTATGCTTTGCTTCTGCTGGTTCAGGAATTGATGATCTCACTGCTCGCACACAGGTCTTACACCTTTCACTACATTTTTGTGTGTCATTATGATTTGTGTTAGTTTATTGTTTTATTTACATGACAAACGTTGATTAATGTTTTTAAAATATTAATTAATTGATTTAAAAGTGTAAAATTATATTATTTATGAATTTTTTTATGTTTTTTTTATAATTTTTATAATAAATATTTTTGTTTTGTTTTTTTTAATTTCTTATCTAATGTTGAAAACACTGGTTAGCGATATATTTATATATTACTGAATGTTAATTGTTCCTTCATTTCTGAACATTCTTATGTGTGGGATGAGCAGGGAGTTCTTTCACAACCAACACAACTGGGAATGTTCCGAGAATACATAGGAAAGCTGACAACACTTGTTGGACAACAACGAGCCGCTAACATCATATCCAACAGTGTGTATCTTGTTTCCGCCGGCAACAACGACATTGCAATTACCTATTCTCAGACATTAGCCACAACACTACCTTTCCCCTTATATGTCACACGTTTAATTGACACCAATTCAAATTTCCTCAAGGTTCACCACTCCCCTTCAAACTTCAATCAACTTTATCATTAACATTAACACACACACAAAAAAAAAAAGCATTAGGACTCCATTTTTAATATTATGTATATATTTTTTTAGTGTAAATTTTGGAGTAATGTTAATTATACTATATTTAATTACAACTTGCAGAATTTATATGCACTTGGAGCACGACGAGTGTGGGTGTTAAGTACATTGCCACTCGGATGCTTGCCCGGAGGTAGAAGCGTAGGAGGGGGACCATTAAGGATTTGTGCACCCATTGAGAATCAATTAGCACAAACATTCAATGACCAGTTATCATCGGCAGTTAATTCTATTAGATCCACCCTTCCCAATTATAACATTAGGTTCATCGATGTCTACACTCCTCTCTTTAGTCTCATAAATAATCCTCAGCCAGAAGGTCATTTTCTATACAACTCTATTCATTAATTCAATTAGTATTAACTAATTAACTGTGTAAATTATATCCACAATGGAATCAACCTGTTAATCATTATTAAGTTTGTTACTTTATAATAATTTCAGGGTTTGTAGATGTTGCGGACGGGTGTTGTGGAATTGGGGTATGTAACCTTCAGAGTGTCTGTCCAAATTCTTCCACATACGTTTTTTGGGATGTTGCTCATCCAACTGAGAGAGCTTATCAGTTCGTTGTCTCTTCTGTATTGCAGTCACACAATAATTAACAATGTTTCAAGCTCTTTTCTTATTAATTCTTCTCACATTAACGTGTATGGCTTATAAATGGAGAGAGAAGCTTCTGATAGTATCACCACTAAGTGTAGTAATTTTAGCATAAACTTTAATAAAATTTATCATTTAAATACATCTTAATTTTTTAACTACTTGTAGTTATAGAAATTATATTATGCTCACACAAGAATTGTTCTCTTATCAATTCACAAAATTCACTTTTAGTTTTTTGATATTTGTTGATAATAATTTTTTTTTTTTATCAATTTTAGTTCTTATGCATGGTTTGTGATCATCTTTGTTTTTAGTTTTTTTTCATCAAAGATGATATGCTACTCACATGACTTTTTATTTGAGCAACTAGTTTAACATAATAATTATCAGGGGTAAAATGTTATTGATTTGAAATATTTTTTAATAATTATAAGGTATTATAAATTTTGAGCGTGTAACATCTTTAGTAAAGGATTTGAAAATTTGAAAGAAAAGGAAGACGGAAAAGGAGGAGGAGGTGTAACAAACAAGATCAACAACCCACAGAACACAAATCATTTTTTTCTCTATTTTTTCAAATACAATTTTAAAATATATTAACATTATTGAATTAATTTTAATGAATTATTTTTATCTTCTAAAAATATTATTGAACAATAATATAGAAATTTTAAATATTTTTTAATTAATACGTAAATTTATTTAATAAATTACTTTTCAAATCATCTTCAAAATTATTTTTATTTATTCAATTATTATTTTTTATTTTTTAAAAAATGTATTCATCACATGAAATAAAATAAATTTATTGAAAGGAGCAAATAATTTAGTTAAATAAATTATACTATTTTAAAATATTTATTATTTTAATTTTTCAATTTAATTTAGGTTTTAAAAAATAATTTGTAGATAAGTTTAAAGTCAACAAATGTCGGGATCAACCCTGGTCTAGCCTATGCAGGCCAAGGGCAAAAAAGCCCGTAGGGCTGAAAGCCCTACACTATAAGGCTTATAGGACCAAAAGTTTGGAGGGTCTTGTGGGTTATGGTTAACCCATGGGCCCTAAATTTTAATTTTTAAGCACTTTTTTATGTAACTTTACAAAGATTTGTATGCAGTTGACTTGCCCAAAGGAAAAATGATTGTAGATACAAATAGAAGTTCGTTGTCAAGTATATACTCCAATGACAATTATCTAAATAAAACAGTGGTACAACATATTTTATAGTCAAGTATATACACCAATGGCAATTCCTTGGATAATTGGTATATGGTGATTGCAAGACAAATGGGTAATCAAAAATCAAAACGCTTGAATAATTCTACCTAAGAATAATAATTTAAAATTGGGGATAAATCTAATGATGAATGTAACATAGTTGTAGTCATTTAAAAGCAAATTGAAAGTCCAATTTCCAAGCTATAATCAAAATCTAGAAAAAGTGGCGATTTTTGTGGTTTCATGGATTGATTACAAAAATAGGTTTTAGAGAAGAGCGAGAGAAATAGAGAATGTTATCGATTTTGGATTTTTATGAGATTTTGATGAATGTAACAAGAGAAGCTAAACAATGATCACTAAGAGAAGCTACGAGTGATGATCGAGAAGAGAATTTGCAATGATCGATGAGAAAAGTTATGAATGATGGTAGACAAGAAAAGGCTACGATTGTGGGCTGGCCCCCCTACAATCCTAACCCACTTACCTAGAGTTGACTAGGACGAATTATTTCTTAAAGCCCATAATAGACTTACTTGAATGGGTTGAAAAGTAGGGTCAAGCAGGTTGAGCCCAAGGTTGAGAGACAAATTGTCGACCTTAGATAAGTTTTTGAATTTTAAATTGTAATAATATATTTTTAAATACTTTTTGGATTATTTATTAAAATATTTTAAATATATATTGACATTTTGGAATTCTATTTAAATAAAATATTTTTATCTTATGAAAATATTATTGAAAAATAATATGGAAGTTTTAAAATATTTTTTTTATAATTATTATTTAAATTTATTTAATCAATATCATATTTTTATTTTTTATTTTATAATACTTTCTTAAAAATAATATACAAAATTAATTTCTTTTTAAATTATTTTTAAAAAATTTAAATGTATTTTTTTGTCATCAAAATAAATTTATGTTAATTAAATCCATTTTATATACAACTTCATGTGGTTTTGAATTTTGATGCTCTATAATTTATTTTATTTATTTTAATTAAATGATGTGCATTAATAATTAATCTCTAAGACAACATGTGATAATATATAAATCAATAAATTTCACATCATTATTAATTAAAAACAATAATAGTTTAAAAAAAATAAACTTTTGTAAAGATTAAAAATAACAATAAGAAAATAAAATGTAGCTAAAAAACCATGTTAACCCATAAAAGC
>CM023957.1:32484176-32560472 GCA_013407115.1 Glycine latifolia
ATATATATATATATATATATATATATATATATATATATATATATATATATATATATATTAAATTATAAGTCATATATGTTCAAATTTTATATCCTAAATTTAACATATATATCTTATCTGAATATTTAAATTTTATATCTTTTTATTTTATTAATATACATTGAATAGGATTGAGTTCTTGAATTTTTATTAAATGGTATATTTAAGTGTCATCTTACATGGTTAAAACCTTGTTAAGTCATGTTTAAAAAACTAATTCAAACACATTTTATCTTAAATTTTAATTAGCATTAATTTTTAATTTTATATATATTTATTTAAATGTTTGGATTGTATACTATTTATTTATTATAAACTGAATAGGATTGAGTTCTTGAAATTCATTTGAATTTCATATACATTTCTAAAACCATGTTAAGTGATATTTTAAAAAGTTAAATATATTTTGTCTTAAATTCTAATTAATAAGCATGACTTCTAAATTTTATATCTTTATTTTAATGATTAAATGTTTTTCTATTTATTTTTAATATACATTGAATAGGATTGAGCTCTTGATTTTGATTAAATAATATATTTAACTGTCACATACAAGGCTAAAACCATGTTATGTCATATTTACAATAAATTAAAACACATTTTACCTTACATTCTAATTAATATGACTTATGAATTTTATATCTATTTATTTTAATATGAATTAAATAGGATTTAGTTCTCCATTTTTTATTAAATAATATATATTGAATATTTTAACTGCCATATGCATGGCTAAAATCATATTAAGTCATGTCTACAAAAACTAAAACATATTTCATCTTAAATTCTAATTAATATGACTTTTGAACTTCGTATGTGTTTAATTAATTGTTAAAATTTTATTCCTAAAATAATAATATATCTTATTTTAATGTTTAAATCTTATATCTATTTATTTATTTATTAATATATATTGAGTAGGATTGATTTTTTAAAATTTATTAAATGATATATTTATTTATTTATTTATTAATATACATTGTGTAGGATTGCATTCTTGAATTTTATTAAATGATATACATAGAAGATTGTAACTTTCATATATGGAAAGCATTCATTCATGCATTTATGCCTTGTAACAAATTTATAACGTTCTCCTATTTATATTTACAAAAACTAAGAACTATTTTATCCTAATCCTAACATGACTTTTTATTGGGGTAAGTTTGTTTGACGAATAATTTTTTTAGTCATGCATATATTATTGCTCAGAAATAACATGGGAATGTTATTCCCAGAAGTTTTTTATAAAAAAAAAATGTTTATTTAACTATTAAAAATGGTTGAAAATATTCTTATATGCCTAGAAATAATTAAAACATGGTTGGTTGAAATTATTTTTTCTAGGAATATATATTATAATTATTAAAATATTCTTATTGTTAAAGTTTGTTAAAAAAATATAGATATGTAGGGAATCAACATAATTGTCAACTCTGGATGATGATTGCTTTTCAAACTTGATTAGGATTAAATTTCTTTTATATTTTTAATTTAATTTTTTTAACAAAAAAATTATTACACTCATCCTTAATTATAAGACTCTTTTAACTAACTTACGTCCCTAAAAATAATTAATTTAGTTTATCATATTAAATTTATCAATTAATAATACTATAATTTCAAAATTATTCTTTTATCTTCTCTTTATCCACTTAATTGTTTCTCATTAATATTTGGAGAGAAAATAATAAAGATATGTAGGGGAAAAATAATTAATATATTTAAAAATTAGAAAATGATCTTATAAAAAATAATAAATAATTTTTTAAAATAATTATATAATTATTGTTAACTCTATTTACTAGAAATTTACTCATTGGATTACAAGTAATAAATGTGACCATTACTAGGCACACAAAAGTGAATTTATGACAGAACTAATTAAAATCAACTCATGGAACTATTTAGTTGGTAGTAATAAATTTATTTTAAATTTATAACTTTTTTTCAAAATTATCCTGCAATTAATATTTTTTTCTTCTAATTGTTTGTCAATGTATTCCCTCCCCTCTTTAAATTAAGGATATTTTTAGTCTAAAAATAATTAATACAAGAAAATTATAGATAGAGTATTATAAAAAAAACGTCATTTTAAACTTGAAAATCTTATAAATAAAAATAAAAAAGTATCTAATAAAAATCTACCTGCTTCCTTTCCCTCCCCTCCTCTCCCCCTCCGTTAAAATTCATTCCCTCCCTTCCACTTCATTAAATCATTTAATTAAAAACAACTCATTCAATTTTTTTTATATGTTTATTTAAATGTTTAAATTTTATACTCCTGGTTGGTTCTTATCATAAGGTCAGTTAACCAATTCATCAAGATTAAAAAAATTGATTAATTTAATTGAGAATGTTAAATTTATTCTAAACTAATATTTTTTTGCAAAACTATCCATGTAAAACTTACAAACATTAATGAGTTATATTGTTTCCACTGTCATGTCATTCTAAGACTAACTTTAACTAAAGACATTTTTGTGAAAATAACTAATTAATTAATATAAAGACATTTTATATTGGATCTTATAATAAAAATCAAACCACATTTTTAACTTAAAGCTTTTAATAAACAAATATGGGAGTACTTTTTTATTAAATTAATTTTATATCCTGCATTCTGACAAATCTTGTCCTAATATTTAAATTTTATATCAATTTATTTAATGCTATATATTAAATTAATAGGATTGACTTATTGAATTTCTGCAGAATGAGTATATGGAATATTTAACGGCCATATACATGGAGAATGTTCTTTCCTGTATTTATATCTTGCAACAGAGTTAGTATCTATAAATACTATCACACTACCTTGCAAGAAAAACAGTGAGCAAGTAAAATGGATAAGGTAATATGGGAGAGACTAGTAATGGTTGTGTTTGTTTTCTTTGCTCTCCGATTTCCCAAAGTATTAGTTGTTAACGGAGCAATTCCGGCATTGTTTGCATTTGGTGACTCAATTCTTGATACGGGAAATAATAACAATCTCCTAGCAATAACTAAGTGCGATTTTCCTCCGTATGGAAGGGATTTCCCAGGAGGAATACCTACAGGAAGATGTTGTAATGGAAAAACTCCTACAGATTTAATAGGTATCTATCTATCTATCTATATTCCCTTTATTCCATGTCCAAAGATTTATGAAAATATATGTCTGATTTTAATTTGCTTTGACAGTTTAGATATAAATTTTTAACACGTTTTGTTTCATGCTTTAGAATGAATGACATTCGTGGAAATAAAATGATGTCAATTTTATTCCAAAGATGTTTTTTTAATGATCCAAATGCTATTCCAAGATACTTAAGAAGAAGAAAAAAAGCGTTTGATTAACCTTAGTAAGTCCTGATAATCTATGTATGAAATTCTTAAGAATAGTTAAATTTTCATATATCTAAATTATATATTATATACGGTTTTTAAAATAATTACTACTATAAATTTAATAATTAAATTATTCTACGCTCTCAATATATTTTAACTAAATTCTAATTAAATATGTATCTGGTTCTCAAGATAAGTGGTGTTAAAGATTTAACCCATTCTAATTTATGTGTATTGTATGTAGCATCGGCTTTGGGAATAAAAGAAACAGTGCCAGCATATCTTAGTGGTAACTTGAGTCCTCAAGACCTCGTCACCGGGGTATGCTTTGCTTCTGCTGGTTCCGGGATTGATGATGTCACTTCTAGCATACAGGTAAATACAGTGCTTACACTTTCACTACATTTTCGTTTTTGTCCTCTCACTCCGAGGCTGTTATGTGTGTGAGCAGGGAGTTCTATCGCAGCCAACCCAACTGAGATTGTTCCAAGAATACATAGGAAAGCTTACAGCAGTGGTTGGAGAAGAACGAGCAGCTGACATCATATCCAAAAGCGTATACCTGGTCTCAGCCGGCAACAATGACATTGCCATTACCTATTCTTTTCTATTTGCCCCAACATTGCAGCCTTTCCCTTTATATTCCACTCGTTTAGTTGCCACCACGTCTAATTTTTTCAAGGTTCTCAATATATACCTCCCCTTCAATTCATTTTATCATTAACACTAACATAAACGATATAATGCATCACACTAACGTCTTATTTTTTGTTACAAAAAACATTGTATCAGAGTGACATACATATTCAATGCCTAATTGTAGTGTAGACATATATATTTTTAGTGTAATCTTTTTTCAGGTGATGTTAATTATATTATATATTTAATTACAACTTGAAGAGTCTTTATGAACTTGGAGCACGACGAGTGTGGGTATTAAGTACATTGCCACTTGGATGCTTGCCTGGAGGTAGAACTGTGGCAGGGGGACCATTAAGGATTTGTGCACCCTTTGCGAATCAATTTGCAGAGACATTCAATGGCCAATTATCATCAGCAGTTGATTCTATGAGAGTCACCCTTCCCAATTATGACATTAGGTTCATCGATGTGTATACTCCTCTCTTTAATCTCATAAATAATCCTCAGCCAGAAGGTCATTTTCTATACCATATTAACTTAACTGTTTACATTATATTAACCCTTGTTAATTATTAATATATATATGTTAGTTTACTTTATAATAATATCAGGGTTTGTGGATGTCTCGGAAGGGTGTTGTGGCACTGCACCATTTGGAGTTTCAGGAATATGTACCCTTCTCAGTTTGTGCCCAAATCCTTCTTCATATGTTTTCTGGGATTCTGCTCATCCAACTGAGAGAGCTTATCAGTTTGTTGTGACTTCTATATTACAACCACACACAAGCAATGTTTCAAACTTTTTTGCTTTTGCTCCAGTTAATTCTTCACTCTCAAATTAATGTATACAGCTTAGAAATGAAGATAAGCATCCAATAGTACGTATTACCCTTAACTTAAGGGAAGTAAATTTGTTACAATAATTTTAGCATCAATTTTAATAGACTTATTTATTTTTGTCATCATCATGAAGTATCCATCAATTCTATTGACATTAATTTTTAACGAGGACAAAAATTATTCTTATAAGCATTGGACTAATATATTTGTGAAAATGCACCTTTTAAGACGGTGAGTGGTAATTCATATTTTAATTTATTCAATTAATATTATATATAATAAAATATTTTAAATCATCTTTAAAATTAATTTGTTAATTGAATTGATTTTTGATATTTTTAATTAAATGCATTTATTTCAATAATTTATATATTTTTTATTATCAATTTATGTTAGTCAAAATTAATTTTATATAATGTCTTTTTAGAGAGGACGACTGCAGGCCAAACATGAAAAAACTAGGAACTAACAATGTGGGGGATACATCTCCTTCTTTATTAAATGCATCCTTCTGATTCGAGCTCGCCTTTGATATCGCATTGAATAATTCTAAATTCTTCTCTATCTCATCCTCCTTTTAATTTTGAGGTTTTTATTCTATAAATAAATAATTGAAAAATTATACAAATAATAGAAGTTAAAAATTATATACCTAAATAATACAAACCATTGTTCATGGTTCGAATTTGGTTTCTCCCAAACTCGTTTTTCACCTTCACTTTTTTTTATAGGAATCGATTTTTTTTATGGACCCAATTTTTTTCAATATTTTATTTTTTTAAATATTTAATATTTTTTTTGTAAGAATATTTTTTATTTCGTTTTAATTTTTAATTTTATGATTTATATATTTTAAAAAATAGTTATAGAAATTAGTTAATTCCTTTCAATTTTTTATGGAAGTGGTTTTTTTGCGTTACTAACAGTGTAATCCCAAAAATATAGATTGTGGGTAAAATGCAAATATTATTAACAATTTATTAATGTTAATTTTGATAGAAATATTAAAATATTTTTAAAAAAATGACAATGAAAACAAAATGGAAATCGAGTCTAGCAAAAAATACCTCAATCATACAATAGTTTTTTTTTCGTTTTTTTTTCATTTGAAAAAAATTGAAGATGTAGAGCTATTCTACATGATTGAAGAAGAAGAAAATAAAACAAAAACTTATATAAATATCATAACCCTCATAAACTAACATGGTTAAAGTAGAGAATTAAAAAAATAGAATTTCAACAATGAATTGCGAGTTTTAAAAAATATAAATATATATATAATTAATAAAATAGAAATACAAAGGATTTCCACTCTTGAAAAAATAAATAAAAAATATGAAAAATATTAACAACCACATATGCAAAATAACATTTTTTTAAAATGATAAATATATACAATTAATAAAAAATTATTTTAAAAAACAAAATAATATAAAAGCATATAAAAAAATAAAATAAAAAAACGCACTTAAGAAATTGATTCCGTAAAACTGATTTCTTGATTGGGTTTAAAAAGAATGACACATTGAGAAATCCATTCATGCAACAAAAAAAGTAGTTGAGAAATTGATTTCTCAATACATAAAAAAACAAAAAAAAAAGTAAAAGTAAGAACTCGGAGTTTGGAGGAATTGATTTTCACCATGAATAATGATTTGTATTACTAGGGTAAACAATTTTTAATTCGTATTATTTATGTAATTTTTAATTTTTTGTATTTATAGGATAAAAAAATCATAAATTTTTATACTACTTTGATCATAGACTAATATAGGTTGAAGATTGTGGGAACAAATATCCCCACTAACTTATGAAGGTCCTTTATATATATATATATATATATATATATATATATATAGTATTAATGCATATAGGAAAGTATTCTTGTAGTATTGATTTCAAATCAAAGACAACTAAATGTTATCAAAATAGACCTATTATTTTATTTTCTAAATAAAGTCCATAATTAGTAATTTTTATAGTTTTTAATATTATATATTAGGAAAAAACAAAAACTTCGTGTCTAATTGTTTTTCCATTTTTTTAAAATAAAAAAAAAGATGATAGAGTGGTTTATGAAGATAATTATAGAGATAAATTAATAACTGAATGTAATTATGAGAGTAAAATGTGTATAAAAATATTACACCAAAATATCATATTCCTTTTATATATATAATTATAGATATATTATACTAAATCCAGTAAATGATCCTGTTCTTATAAATTTTCAAAGTAAAATATTAGTAAAAATCAAAATTTTGACAAGTAAATTCTTGGATTTGTTTTTGAGTTTCAATTTTCTTTAATTAGGTACAATTTTTATAGTGTTAAAAATGAAAAAAATATCCAATATTTTTTAAAAATATTAAAACTTATAAAAAATAACTACAATGTATATTTATACTTTAAAAAATGTTTTGTTATATTTTAATGATATAAATTTATGCATAAATATTATTCTCATTATCTAAAATTTCAAGATCTATCAAAGCTTTTGATACCTCGATCTGTAACCAGTTGCAATTTTACACGAAAAGCATTGCATTCTACCTACTACATCACATTATTTTCACCGAAACTCGTCATGATCTTCTGCTATGCATTTCCTACACATGCCATTTACACCTCTTTCCTTCGTTAATCTAAGTCCCGTATCAAATATGGCCCCTAAACACGCTAGTGGATTGAAACTCCATTTTCCTGGCTGTAAGCCAATTCTCGGACGACATAATATTTACACAATCAATAATTTCCATGACTTCACTTAATTGTCCTCAAGCAAACAACAAACCACACCACCTACCAACTATCCCCATCTACTTCTAAGCCCACTGCCATTCCCAACATAAGTTTCTTTAACTATTTTCTAAATTTGTTATTCATTTTTTTCTTGTCAATTTTTTTATTATTTTATTAAAAATTCTATTAAATCATTTTATTTCATTTAAAGATCATTTTATCTTTTTTGTTCCATGTTTGAAAAAATACTATTGATATATTCTTATGATCACACAATACAAACAGCAATCAACTTATCAATGGTAATCAATCCAGCATTTCTTAAAGTTGGAAATTCTTTAAATCATATCAACTCGTGCAACTATTTCATAATCATAAGTGAAAGATGTATACATTGAAGTTCTTAGTATATATATAAAAATAAATGTTTAAGGAAAATTATAAAGAAAAACATTTTTTATATTGTGTTAAAATAATATTAATAAAGTATTTAAACATTAAAAAATGATTTTATACAATATAATTCTAATAAATTTTATTGTATTTAATTTTACTTTTCCAAAAAAAATTAAAAATTTAATTTTACCATTTTTATAATATAAAATTTAAAAGTTATTATCCTATTTTTTCAGCTATAAATTATTAAAAATAAAATTCAAATATTACAAATATTAAATATGTCAATTTAAGTCATTTGATATTTATCAATTAGTCTTATCAATTAGTGTTATCAAATACTTTCAATTAATTAACTGCTGTTACAACTTTTCAGTTCCAAGTTCACCAATAGTTTAAGGCCTCCACACATCTGTCTCTATGAAGGTGCTATAAGTGCAACGATGTCGAGGTGGAAAATGATTTTGACGGAAAAATGACATTGCAGCAAATACAAAGGAAAAAACTCTACACCTGTCAAGCTTAGGTTTGCTGAGATAGAATTGAGTATATAGTGACAGAAAAAAAAAATGTTGTAACAAGTCAAAACATGACCATTATTGGCATCTATCCAACTAGAAAGAAAAAATTCAAGACACAAAACTCATACCATCAACAAGACATTTATCTACACCTTATATCATAAAAAAAATAGGGAAAAAACCATCCACAACGAATATAAGCTATACAAACCAATAACCTCATTAAATCCGCCTCACTCAAAATTCTAAACTTTTATATCTAATTAATTTTTCTCTTTTCTCGTTAGACCTCGTAACAATTGTAAATAATTCTTATTTGTTTCCAATACTTCACTCAAAATTTATATCAAAATCAAATCGAGACTAGAAAGAATCAAATTCCAAAGTCTCTTTTCCCATCATCACCTCCATAATTCTAAATCAAGGACCATAGGGTAGAATACTGGACACTAGCAACACTTGGAAATTTGACTGTGGTAGATTAGGTAAGTACAGTTTTAACTGCAGCTCCCGGTAGCATCACCACTATTTGACTGTGTTGTATCTTCATCTTTAATTGTTTCTTCCAAGGTGATAGTTTGAAAATTAGTTACAAGGTTATTGTATCTCGATCCACTAGGAGATGTCGAACCAGAATTAGATCCTCGCTGAGTAGAGGACAGCCATCTTTTCCACTCGTTAAGTCTCCTTAATTTGTCACCCTGCAGTGAAAGTTGAAAAAGAAATAAAATAAACAGATTAAATATTATAACTTTATCCTTCAAACATATATAGCAGTTTCACCAACAGAATATATAAATATATAGAAGTGTATAACGTGCGTACTACTAGAACATTAGAGCTTACATGCACTTCCACAATAGTAGAAGTTTGGAGAGAATCGAGTATCAACTGAATGTTGGTTGTCAAACTTTTAACCTGAAAAAAAAAAGGATAATGCATATAACAAAAACAAACCCAAGGCACAAAATATTATGAGAATTTATCACTCATGTCAGAAGCATGATCAGACTTCTAGCATATTGCAAAATCAGTAAAAAATGATCACTAATCACAACGCAACCAATGATTTACAATAACAACTCTTGCATCACGAACTCTAGAAGGAGATTAGATGTTAATTAAAGACACCATATATTTTTTAAATGCATGTGCATTGAATTGAAAGGAATCACAATTGAGAATTAATGAGGACAATTGAAATTGACATGTTAAATAATAATATCAAATTTTAAAAAATTCTCAAATAAGAGAATTTTACTCTCTTACATCTTTCTCATAAAAGATAGAGTGCAGAAATACCAACAAGTTCAGGGAAAAAATGAATAATAATAAACTACTTACCTCATTGCCCAGAGGCTCCACGCTATGCGTAGATAAGGGGGAGGGATATTGTACGCAGCCTTATCCTTACATATATAAAAAGGTTGTTTCCAGATTCGAACCCATGATCAACAAGTCACCAAGATACAATTATACCGTTGTGTCAGGGTTCTACCTCGAGAAATGAATAATAATGAAAATTGAAAACTATAATGTTTATTACTAATCTACATTTTATATGCCAAGTTCCAAGCTACAAAATAGGAGGATGAACACAACGATGGACAAGTGACTTTTCAGAAAATCCAATTTCATCACTTGCCACCCTTGATAGCATACCATACAACTGATCAGCTGATAATAAATTGATAAATATTTTCATTTGAAAAATACTAATAGTCAAATTAAAATAAGAAAAGCAGCTAGTGGCCTAATAGAAGAAATT
Source organism: Glycine latifolia (assembly GCA_013407115.1). NCBI lineage: Eukaryota > Viridiplantae > Streptophyta > Magnoliopsida > Fabales > Fabaceae > Glycine > Glycine latifolia. Next base: position 32,494,454 of record CM023957.1, read on the forward strand.
CCTTATTAAGTTGATGTTCCATTTAATAATGGAATTAAATTTGCAATAGTCATCATCACTGAGACTAGTTGTAATAGATCATGCTTGTATTGCTGCATGTTTAAAATAACATGCCAATAGCATAAATCCTTCCAATAATGTATTACAAATACTCGAACTGCATGGGTTGTAAAGATCTCAAATTATAAGGTGTAGAATAAATACCGAATCCAGAGCTCACTCAAGTACCTAGTCACAACTGACCAGTTCTTTCAAGGATTCTACCATCCACACTAGATGCAGTGCATATACTCAATACGGAGATATCAAGGCAAAGGAAAACAAAATTGTGGCAGCATATGTAGAAAAAACTATTAAATAAATTGGACGAAGAGCCAACTTGACTATTTAAAGTTTGCTAATAGTCAAGTTTGCTAAAGCACAAGCCATCCTAAACTGTTCTATACACCATATGCACCAATACCATATTGTGTATTCAACTAGGAAATTTCAACAACAAATAACTAAATATATATATATATATATATGATCTTGCAAGAGCAATATTTGAAAAAAAAATACAACTCAAAAGTTACAAACAACAAATATCAAACTTTTATGTCTAGGATTACCATCAACAAAGACACAGAAAATAGTATGTTAAAATTCATATTATTAGGGAAAAAAAGGTCCAACTTTCTCATTTCTGGCAGCCATCTGCAGCAGCATTACTTTAATTAATGACAGAATAAGTAAAATAATCAACTTCAAAGTAAGAAATGTGTCTTTCCTGATAAGAGATATAGGCAAAAGTAGCCATTAGTATGCAAAAGTGTACCAAAACATAGATGCCAAGAAAAATCTTCAATGGAAACAATCTTACAAAAGCAACAAAAAAAATGCTAGATAATTACTACTGCAAGTCAAAGATTTACTAAATCAAACAACCAAGAAGTATAACATTAAAAGGCTCTACATAAAAGATGCAGGAAGTATTGCTTGACCAAACACAAATAACTTACTCGAGGGAAGTCTGCTATCAAAGTAACAGGAACCCAACCCTGTTCGTCCATTTTGGACCTTAAAAACGCGTCTTTCACTAAATTAGCATCACTGCACAAAAAACAAATGACAAATGAATAGAAAATTCAATTGTTAAAGATTTATTGACAGACAAAATAATAAACAATAGACTAATGTTACCTAAAGTAATATTCAATTTGGTAGACTATCATATTAGATAGAGGAGATTCTGCAGCAGAGAAGAATGATGTAGGAGGAGGGCTGTGAGTGAAGAATGGCATACCCGTCAACTGTTCCACTGTTACTGGTTGGTAGTAATAGAACTCTAACATGGAAAAGAAATAACATTAGTTAGATTTTATTTTATGCAAACACAATGGATGGAAAGGAAAAATAAACTAACCAGGAAAACCAATGGGGTTAGCAAATGGTCCAATAGGCTGAGGGCCCACAAATGCAGCAGCAGTATTAGGTGGTGGGTGCCTCAGTAATCCTCTTGGAGGCATCCTTGGTTGAGGAACAAAAGCATCTCTAGTATTCACAAAATTTCTACGATCTTGACGATCACGCCGGCTACCATAACTATTATGATAGGAACCATCTCCTCGTGGATGAGGCCCAAAATAACCCCTACGAGAGGAACCCCGATAGTCATTCATCACAGGCACAAAACCCCCTACCATTGGTCTTGCATCCCAGTTTTTGCTTCGGTAATGATCTCTTGGAGCAGGTTCAGGGACCCCTGGTACCATATTACCATAGCTAACTGGTGGGAGCTGGTATACAGGAAAAGGCGGGGGTGGCGGTGGTGGGGGAGGGTTAGAGAAGTTGCCCTGTGAAGGATCAGACACAGTGCTGCTGCTGCCACCTATCGGCTTCATTGATCTTTGTCTACTAGGCACATTATAATTTGGAGCAGAATTAGGTTTTGCCTTAGTAGTCGCTTGTTTCTGAGGAGATTGTGAAGTCATTGGCCCCTACAACATATATGAAGGTCAAAGCACCATTTACCATTGTTAACCAATATTTCAAATTCTTTCTTATCTACCCTCTTTGATCATGCAAAAAAATAAAAACTAAAAACTTACACATAGACTGAATTTTATAATTAGGGATTCTTTCTTCTTATATTTTTATATTTTTTTTATAAATAAATAAAATAAACAGAGAGTTAACCACACAAGGAAAAACTGAGTTATGTATTCGAATCAAACCTGAGGAGAAGTGGAGAATGATCCATCATCGGCAACAGTCATGGAGGACGATTCAGGTGCCAATTTAGCAGAACCTTTGGTGGACGCAAGCAAAGTGGGCCATGATTCAGCGGCGCCCATTACAGGCCCATTCTCGACGACGACGACGTTTGAGGGCTTGTTCCAAACGAGCTTTTTAGAACGATCCGCATTGCCCTCAGCGCCATCGGTACTATCTACATCACCTACCGAATTAGAATTATCTACCTCCGATGACGGGGCTTGGTCAGCAACCAGAGACGAGGACGAGGACGACGATGACGGCGGCGATTGGTAAATGCCGCCTCCCAGTTCGGGCTCGCCACTGTGAACAAGCTGAACCCACGGGGAGGGAAGGTTTTTTCGCCGGAACTTAGGGCTGTTGGCGTCGCCGGGCTGCGCCGGTGACGGAACACTGGGCGGCGAATGGTGGTTTGAAGATTTAGCAGCAGTGACCATTGATAATTAGGGTTTCTGGTTTTTCTTTTTTGCCTTCTTAGAGTGATAAAACAAAGTGCAGAATGCAGAGATTGAGCAGTGTATAACCAAAGAAAGGGATGATCAAATAAACAAATCGGTAAATTAAAAGATAAAGAAGAGAAATAATAATATAAAAATAATAAATATATGAGTTAGGGTTTCTCTGGGTAGAAGTAGAAGGAGACGGGAACGGATCTCAGTTGGAGGAAGAATCCTCTCTCTCAGCACAAAAACTGCGATTTCTTGCCCTCGCCGTTGTGTTTGTTACTGTTATCACTCAACAATACAAACAATTAAACCTACTTCTTTCACTTAGCACCGCAAGTGTGTGCTCAATTTCCATAATTATGTTTTTTAAATTTAGATTTTTATTTTCTTAATCTTTAATATTAATTAATAAAATATTTTATATTTTACGGTCAATAATTGAAACATAATTATATAATTTTGAAAGGTTTTATATCTTTTATTCGAAAAATATAATTTAACAATATCATTATATTAATTTTTAATCAATATAATGTAATAATATCATTATATTGTTTTTTTATCAATATAATTTTACAATTTTATGCAAAAAATCATTTAAAATAGTAAAATATAAAATTTAAAAGACAAGATAGATAATTTCTTACGAATCACATAATGATGAAATAATACTGTTAATGTAATTTTTTTAACTCCACATTGTAAGTTTGAAATATATGAACTTTTTTTTACAAACAATAGGGTGTAGAAATTTATTTATTTTAATTAAGGACGGTGTATTTAATTATGATTTTAAAAGGATTTTTAAAAAAATTAGTAAAAAAGTTTTGAGATATTCAATAAAAAATTTAAATAATAAAAATAAGTTTTGTGATATTCAATCAAGATTTTTTAAGAATTCAATAAAATATATTACTATTAAACTAAAAAAAATTTAACTTAAAAAGTTCTTTCGATATTCAAAAGTATACAAATTTTGATGGAGTCTTTTTTATGATAGATTTTTTTTTTCTTATGATGGATTTCATGAGATTTTTTGGTAAAAAAAATACACATTAAATAATCTTACTCAGACTCTTAGATTTTGTGAGACTTTTTGACATTTTTTTTTTCCATCACACATAATCTATTGTCTCTTTGTTAGAAGTGGTAACATTCATAATTTTTTACTCTTTTGACCAATGATTAACATGCCTTGAAATGTGTAATATGACAAATCTTTTCAATTCTTTGAATTTGGGACATCTTGATTACTACTTATACATATAAATGAATTTGAACATATATAAATATAAGGAATATATAGTTTTAATGAATGTGAAAAGTTGACTTATTGATAAGGAGATAAATATACATATGATATTTGAAATAATTGTTAAACATGTTTTATGTTTGGTGGGTTCAGTATCGTGGGAATAACTACAACCATAATGTTATTGGAAAACATTGTAGTATATAATCTTTATATAATTAATATGAATGATGAATGAAGGGGAATGAGCCTATTATATTTGTAAAAATTATATGAAAAATTGATTTATTATACGTAGACATACTTAATGCTCTATATATTACTCTATCCCAATTTCGAAAATCATTTTAATCATAATTATCTTCTTTTCGTTTTAAAGTCTAATTACCACAATTATTTTCTTACCATTTTTATGCTTTTCTTATCCTATAAATACTGACATCTACATTCAATTTCAAACACACAAAAAACGAAAAACATTTTTGCTTTTACTCTCTCTTTCTCCCTTGGCTCTTTTTCTTATTCTTGTCAGTTTTTGTTCTTTGTTCTTAGGAAGTGTCTGTTATATTATGGAGGATTTGTACACTATTAGAATAAATCGTTAAAAGACAATATGTCTAACACACATATTGGGTCTGTCTCTCACATGCTCTTACCTCAACGATTCCGCACCTCAGCAACCATGAACAACACTCTCTTCTCTCACGTTTAAACATGGAGGAGAAGTCAAGAAAAAAAAAATAAGAATGTTCAAACTTCGGAGAACATAGGGATAGATTTATGTGTAGCAAATGATTTGGTTTAATTTCTTTTTCGAACAATCTAAAGCGGGAGAGGATGTTTAGGCTTCAATTGGTAATTTTATGCACTTATTTAATTAGTTTGTGTGTGATTAAAATTTTCTACAAAAAATTGTTATGTGTAGTTATTTGATTTCATATTATATGATTGCTTGAAGATGGAAATTGGTTATGTATATGATCGTTGTTGTTTTGACTTATTAGTTTATCGTTGTTAATTTGGAATTGGAACCATGGTTTGAGATCAGGGAAACTTTCTTATCCCTCTTCCCCTGTCACGATATGAACCAATTCGTTTTATTTGGCACCCATGAACTTCTCCCATTTTCTTTTTCCTTTGTTCCATTTTGACTCTATCCAAGCAATACAAGAGAAGTTTTTTTTTTTCATTATTTCTTTTTCTATTCACACCTAAATAAAATTTATTTAATTGATAGCCAATCATGTCTATTAAATGAGACATGGTCACGTCTATTCTATAATTAGTTATCATATACAAATTCTGTCTATTGTTTATTAATTATTAAATTTAATAAAAATTATTTAAAATATCAATAAAGATATAATTGATCTACATCTCATTTATATATATATATATATATATATATATATATATATATAACAATAGATAAATAAGATATTATTTACCGTACTAAATATTTTTTGGTTTCCACTTTTTTAAGACTATTTTATCTTTGAATTCCTCTTCTTTTTTTTTTTTCAGTTCCTCCCTTCATAGCAAGGTGTCGAATGTTGACGATGGTGGCAGCAGTTTGAAAGGAGGGAACGTCCATGTACATGTAATTTTTTTTATTTCTTTTAGTTTCTTTTATTTTTGGGGACTCATTTTGTTTTGCATATCTGAGTGATGGTGAAAATTTATTTGATTTGATTTGATTTATTTATTGATTTTAGGTTCACTTGGAGGCTCATGTAGATATATTGATTTCTTCTTCATATAGGTAAAGTTTGTGACTTTAAACATGCCCATGGGAATCTTAATTTTATTAAATTTCCCCTTTCTCTTGCTTTGATACGTATTTTAAACTGCAGTGGAATTTGTTCTCTCTCTTCACTTATTCACGTATAACTTGATGGTCAGAAAATGCAAAGGTTTATTTCCAAACTAGTATTTTTGACCCGTGCACACACGCACGGGTCGCTTCGCTCCGCCTCGCTCCGCCTTGTGCTGACTTAAATTTTTCTCACAACTTCATGTGTAAAATTGTGTAAAAATCGTTTGTTCCAAGGATTATGTGGTGAGAAGTGAGAACCATGAATACTACATGCTATTCTTTCAATTTTTTTGTAAATTTTGATTGTGAAGTGAATCTTTGGAAGATTTAATCATTTATATAAGTTATGTACTTTGAATCAACTGGAATAATCTTACAACACCACAGAATTCTACCACCACATTTTTGTGCACCAGGCGCGGAAAACAACTAATTATATTTGGATAATGTAATTATTTTATTTTTTTTTGTTTTCAAAGTTTTGAAATACTTTATAAAACAAAGAAAACCACAAGAACATAACGCGTTTGTGATTAGACTAAATATGACGAGAGGATAAAAAAATTTGGTGATTAAAATAGAATTTAAATAAAAATTGGAAAGCATAGAATTATACTATTGAAAGAGTTAAAAATGAATTGAAAACTTTGAAATGTCTAATATATAATAATCAAGTGTTGTAAGATAAGTGTATACGGATTGTTACAAACCATATGATAAAGATATAAATGTAGAAACAAAATATAGTTAATAAAATAGAGCTCAATATTTTGTAGAGTTAACGCATAAGTTGTGTTTAACTCATGTACCAAAGCACACCTGCTTGGATGGTAAACAATTATTTTCCAATAAATATAATAATTAAATATTATTATGCTGGTTATCGTAACAATTAAATTAAATAAAGAGTTTTAAAATTTCAAATGTTGATTAACTTTAAATAATAAAACTATAAATTTTTTTTTAAAAAATGTCACCACTTTATTTTACTATTATTTACCCATTATAAAAAAGCACTTTGGTTATTACAACAAAATTGATGCTTATAACCTACCAATAATATTTCAAAAAGACAAATAAATTACAAAATGAATAACATGCAGTTACATATGTCATTTTTATCCTGTAGTTAAGAATGAATGATGAAGGAAGGAGAAAAGTTACCGATTTGAATTTTTCTAACCAATATTTCAAATAAAACTACTCCTCCAAGGTCATTCACTCCTTCAACCAACTCAACACTCATCTGCAACACAAAAGCATCTTCAACAGCTTTCAAAATGCCATCACTGCTCTCTTCAGTCCCTATTGGGTCTGCACCATATTCACTCACCTACAAAAATGAATTCAGCACTCAAAATCTACATAGTAATAAATGAATGTTTGTTTTGTTGAGGTGTCAAAACTTGTATCATAAACTATAGTAATGAAATCAAGCAATAGTAAACTATCTTAGAAATATGCACAACAAACATGACCAAATAAAAAATAATTACTGGTATAACTCTTGTTATATAAACATAACAAAACAACACCAACCACATTTTAAGATCAATAAATAGTTCCATATGTCATTTCTCTGTCACAAAATAGACAGGAAGTGCAACAGCAACACCCTGTGAACTATGAAGCAGAAAATTGTTATAATTGTTGATGTGAAATAAATAAAAATCAATAGAAAACAACATTTGTTTGTCACTCAACGATCTGTTTTTAATTGGCTGTCTTGGGTGAGAGTCTGAAGCAAAAGTACCATTTGAAACATCAGATGCTACGTCTTCATCTTTTCCATATTTGTTCTTTTTAACTGAACTTGCATGTCGGCCTCTTGCCTTTGGGGCTTGGTGGCTTTGCATTCTTATTCTTGACAGGACCTTTTCTACTGTTAATTGCTATGTCCAATCTATGATTTCTACTTCCTCTTCCTAAAATTGAGAAAACACATGAGATGAGATCCTTCTTTGGACAAGTAATCAGTTGCAGTGCTATCATACTGGATGAAAATTTCAAAGATTTTTCAGGCAGAACACAAAAAGGCCAAGATATCAATGAACACTACAAATCGAGTGAAGTGAACCTCTAAATTTGTAATAGTAAGAAGCAACTTAATAAGATTTAACATAAAAACATGTTATGTAGTTACGCTTTCTCTTTTTTACTTATAATCTTATTCCTTATATCATCTACAATATTTAACTTCTTCATCCTAAATTTTAGAATGTTCCACATGTCAATTTCTCTTATAATTGCACTACCAAATCTACATAGTAAAAAGAAAATGAATCACCAATCAAAAGAGTAAATTTGAGAGTCTAACAGTCATGGTTTTCTAATTTCAAAGTAAATCAAACATCCTTAACTACAACTTAAACATGTACTCCACACTAAATATAATAGCAAACAACTTAAGAAACATTAAAAACAATGCATCTCTTCAAGTCAAGAGAAAATTTAAACTGGAAGCAAAGAGGTAGGTTGTTCACTCACTTTGAGCAATACCTCTTCCGCACTCCTTTTTGTTTCTAGCTGGTGGGTTTTGAATTTAAACCAGGGATTAATTTAATCATGTGAATGTTTTTTTAGAGGCAAATAGATACTCTCCCAATTGCTTACTACTAATGTAGGTGTTGAATATTTCAAGTGAGCGTTGCTTTCACGATAGTGTGCCTAATACTTGTTTGGAAATTAAACCATGTCATTATGTGGATAAATGCTTGCATTCCTAGCTCATCCCATGCGGCATCTGGTACAAGCAGATGATGGCATTAATTAAAAGAATGCTTTATGTCAGTCATGGTTCCATAGATCAATAAATGTTAGTTACAATGTTTTAACAGAAATCTGTTCTTTTCAGGAAAGTAGTAATGCTGACTGCTATTTTCTTTAAATTAAAGCCTTTACAATCAATCATGAGTGATACTATCGTTGTCTGTTTAAAAGTGAGGCTCCATGATGTGTTGTATTTTTTTTATTACCTTGATAGTTTTAGAAGTTTTAATTTAACCGTTTGAAATTGTTAACTAAGCTGCTCAAGGTAGAGGCAAGCTTGTGAGCTAATTTAACACTGAAAAGAATGCAATTTACTTTATGATTGAAGTTTTGAAAACCACTTCATTTTGGGTCAGAACCTAGGATTATAGCATATTTAGCTTTGTAAATGAAGTTTCATGCTTGAAAACATGTTTTTTTGTTTCATGACGGAGTAGTAAAGCTAATGCTTTTTAGGGACAGAGCTGAACAAAATATTCTACTATTTTGGAGATTAATCAGATAAAGTAGTTCCAAAAATTATTAGAGTAAACAAAAGATTCTACCATTTTGGATGCCTGATGCCAGAACACATGAAGACAAAAATTGCAAGGATAACCAAGGTGACAAGAAGACAAAAATTTCAAGGATTGATGATGCAAACTTCAAGAAGAAACTAGGAAATTATTAGTCTGTAATCTCTAATTTCTAATCTCTAAGAAATATAATACATTCAAGATAATATGAATCCCATTAAGGCCTAAATAAAAAGTGATTAATCACTAAAATAGTACCCCCCCCCCAAACAAAAAAAGTTACACAACTATTAATTAAGGAAGTACAATAAAAAAAAACAACTAATAACAGGGTCTATATTCTTGAAAAGTGAAAAAAATGTGAAAATAAACTTGCTTAGATACCTGCATACCCTTCAAAGAAGTCATAATCTCAGTTACACGCTGCTCAAACATAGCTTTCCAATTGACAAAACTTTTCTATGTCTCCTGTCAAGAAATATCAAAATAAAAGTTCATAAACTTCTATTCAAGACAACAAACCATTGAATTATTAAATTATTCACCTCCATCAAACACATTTCACTTTTTTCTTGCTTCTTGGCAATGAGCTCTTGCATGTCTCTGCTATGCAAATTAACTTATTAAAACTGAACATATAATAGTAAGCATACAAAATTATTTATGAAATTTGAGTTTCCAAGTTCAATACATTTTCATATGGGCCATTTCAATTTTAAGCATTTTCAGTTCACCAATATAAGGGTCTTGTATAGACAGATAGAGGGAGGACTTAGACTGTTTGATTGGAGGTGAATAACTTAAAAGAAGCCAGTTTCGCTAGAAAGTTCCAAACATATGTTACGCAGAACAAAAAAAATAAAAGAGCATGCAGTAGCCCAGAAAATGACATAACACTATCGTGTAGCAATGAAAATAAGAAAGCCACGTGAAAAGTGAAACAACAATGAAACAATAAAGGAACCAACAATATCACCACAAATGCATTGGAAGACAGCTTCATTGGTAAGAACAAAAATAAAAAACACTAAATTATATTAGAAATATATTTGACGCTAATATAAATATTCTTTAGAAATATATTTGATCGTGAGAATAATTATAAAGTGAGAACAGAGAGGTAACCATTGCAATACAAACTATATCATAATGTAACTAAAATTTAAATAATAAAATTATAAATATTTTTATTTACAATGTAGAGTGAGAACATAGAGGTAACAATTGCAATACAAACTATTAATTGAATATTTTAGTCACTTATCCTTTGAAACATTTGATTACATTTGAAATTAGAAGTAGAATACTTTGGAGACATTAAAGACAGTATCATGGACATAAAAATTAGGCAGTACTCCCACCGAAGAAACAATAGCTATGGACAATATAGAAATACATATATAGCTATGGAACCCCAGTACCAAGTTCCACAGCCATTTCTGTTGCCCACTTAGTGTAACCTTGACCGGCAACAACAATTTCATACTCCATAGGTCCATATTCATTTTCAATATGTACATAAACACCAGTAGTAAAGATAACAGTCTAAGTACTCATCCCCCTTCCAGTCAACGATTTGCTACACCATAAAAAAAAAAAACAAAGCATAACACAAATATCAATAACTACATTCTCAAGCCGAATCAGTTAATAGCTATCAAAAAGTAAAGTAGTAGAGAAAAAAGTCTAATTAACGGAATGAAAATGTTCACTTCAGAATATAGAAGTATCAATAACTACATTAAATCGATCCAGAGGTCAAAACAGAATATAAAAAGCTTATCAGCAAAAGCAGTATGGTAATAGCACAAGAATCAACATAAATAATCATTCTTATCAAAGAAAGAGAATCTTCAGTTCAAATGGTCCAATTTGTTCATGAACCATAGGGGCATTTGCACAAATTTAAGCACAAACCTCTTTAAAAACATAACTTTTAATAGTAAATTGAAAATTTCTGACCATGTTATTCTAATTACAACATGAGTTTTTAAAGTGAAAATAGTTTTTAGAAAAAGTTAATTTCTTTAAATCATTTGAGTCCTAATAAACAATGTCACTATGTTGTTGATAAAGGACAAAAATTACATTTGATGTCAAACCTGCTGATTTGCTTCTCAGCACAAGAGTTTTGGCGAATTTACACCAGTTTAAAGTTTCTTAAAAAAATTGATATCATTAATTTATTTTCTGTCCAGAGTCATAAACTGTAAATAATTTAAAATTTATTTCGAAAGTTTGATAATTGAACACAATTTTAGTTCTAAAGAGCAATCATGCAATGAAAACGAAAACCCCTTTCACTTTACCTTTAACCATGACCAGGAGCTAAATTTAACTGTGTCAACTTCATGCTCTAATTGACCTGTTTATTGTTGAAGATAAAAAATTTCCTTTGCAGCCATAATGGTCACATTGTAGCCATTCAGACCCCCACCACACTTTTTTGTCATTGCTCCCATTAATTGTTCCAACATGTTGTGTGGTATAATGTAGTGCCTGTTGAGATTTGGCCCAAGAGTTGCAAAGGATCTATACCTCATATGCTACCTCCAAGATAACATGCAAATTAATGAAATAAAATTCTCGTAGTGTTTAAGTGACATTAAAGAGAGAAACATAATTCAATTAATGTTACAAACCATATCATGAGTTTAAAATAAATATTAAATACTACGTATAAAAAAAAACCAAATAAGAATCTCTCTCTCTTTTAAGATCTTTTTTTAAAAAAAAGAAAACTCTATCTTTCCTATTTATGTTAACTAAAGAACATGAAAATACTGAAGAAACCTGCTTGAGTCCATAAACCTTTCGTAGGTGCTATTCTCTTTATTATTTTTTTTAATCAAACAAAACAAACTTTTTCATACTCTACACATTTCCCATATCATTTTTCCATATCCTACACATATTTCCCATATCAAAACACCATACCAAATCATACAAAAACCAAAGAACCAATGAAACAATAAATATTTGAAACAATGAACTCCCCACAGAAATGCAATTAGCAAAGAAGAAACTGGTTTTGCCTTTCCAACAAATCATTTCTCATTTGGAATAACCGTAAGTAGTGACCAAAATGAGCCCATGAAAAATGGTGTTTTGATTGTAACATTAATTGGTTTTTAAAATTTAGACAGAGCATGCCTTGTGTCAGATTATGTTTGGTTGAAATAATACCATATCACAGCTTAGAGACAAATATAAGATGTTATGTATACAGATAATTAAGAGACTTGGGAGAAAAGCCTTCTTAGAAATATTTTCATAGCTGGCTCTGCTGAACCCACAGAATTAGTTATGCTAAACCTATTGCATAATTACCCATGTTATAACATTAATGCTCACATGACAAATCATGCCTTATAAAATAATCCTTCTACACATAACCAAACAATTGACAATGCATACATTTTAAGAGTATTGTAAGTCAATACATTTAGATCACTTACAAAAGAATTACTTCTAGAAGCTATGAATTCCCAACTTTTAAGCAATATGAAAAATGTTAATGGAATTACATTGAAAACAAACAACACAAATGCATAACTATATAAGATAGATCCAAAAGACTCACCTAAGAGTTGAGGATACAACATCCTTGAAAGCATGTAGACTCTTGACTTCTGAATACACATAAGCGGCTCTCTAGAAACAAAATGTGTCAAAATTAAATAAGCATATAGGTGTATGCATCCAGAGCTGTGAATATTAAAAATTTAAAATAAGAAAGAAAGTGTCATAGGTGTATGCAGTGAAACGCAAAGTGCCAACATAAAGTGTTTGAATAACTCGATTTTATCAATAAGAAAGAAAGTTGCAACATGTAGAAAAACTTGCAATCCCTTAGGAATTGTTTCTTCCTCAGCCCTTGTAGGCTCAATTTTATTAGTATCTACATGGTCATTTTCAGAGTCCAATGCTAAATCACCATGAGCATTCTACAACACAAATAAATACATATTGTAATATGAGGCAACACGACAACACCTCTCCTTGATAAAAGAAACCAATTTCACTTTTAAATTTTGAAATAAGAAAATTAAACCATTTCATCCTTACCTTTATGGAGACCTTGCTCAATCTCAGATATGGACTGAAATATTATCCACATGCAACCAAAATAAAACAAAGCAATTCCAACAGAACATAGCTCGTCATTTTTGGCATACACTCAATAATTATAGATCATTCTAAACTTCTCTACTAAAAAAAGTTAAACCATATGTATAGCCAATAATTGAGGTAATGGGTTTCTAGCCAATAGTTTCTACTAAAAAAAGTTAAACCATATGTATCAACATATGTATCACAAACCAAGAAACTTCAAACCCTTACTACCTGAAATATAGTAATCACAAAACACACAAAAAATAATTAGATTTCTAATTTAAAAAAACCAAATTGTCCATTCAAAAATTAAACATGACCAAACAATACCAAAATTATATATATGTTTCTTTTATCATATTGTAGTATAGCAGTCCAAGTCCATATTTTCATATGAAAAAAAATCATAAAAATAAGAGAAATGAAATACCATGAAAGAAAGAGGTTGACTAACAAAGTGAAACTCATACACTTCCTTTCTTCTTCCATTCTTCCTTTCCAGAAAAGCATGTAAAGTGAAAAGATATAGATATTAAGCACAACAGAACTAACAATCAATATGTCAACACTCTTTTTTTGTCTCTTGCTTTCTATTTTCCTTTCATTCTATACTTAAATAGACCCTAGTGCAGTGTCAAAAGTAGTGTCCTTTTCTAATTAGCCCAATTAATAAGATAAGACTAACAAAATAGCAAAAGAAAAGGAACTTCATGTTTAAAAAACAGAACATAAAAATCATTGGGGCTCTGCCCGCACAGGAGGACACTAATGTGTTATGCATAGTCAGAGCAATATATTTTTTCTCATAACTCAATTGAATCTAGAGGGTACATGAGAAAATTCTATGTATGTGGAGATAGAATACGGTAACAGCTTTTAAAACCTAAAAACTATCCATCTTGGATGCATGTGTGAAAAATTCCAACACAATGGTAATTATGACATATATATTCTATGACATATATATTGACTGTGTTCAATATTTTTTCTCATCCTGAATCCTTTCACCATTCATATATGCTCTAATTAGATTTGTTACATTGATTATTCCAAATTTAAGTTACAAACAAATTCGTCCTGAGAGAAAGATTATGCCACAAATTGGAAAATAAAATAAAAATAATTATTTTAAGAAAAAGAAGAAGAATTAGGTTTGGTTGGTTTACCTTTATTGGAGCTGAATTTGAACGGCTTTGTGAGATTGTGAAATAAAGTGTTGAGTTTGGTCATGGCGGTCTATGGTCCCAAAATGAGCCCATGAAAGAAAAAACAAAGGCTTTCATTTTCTTGTTAATCCTCCTCCTCCTTCTCTGCACACATCAAAATCATCAATGAGAACTAAGAAAAATAGTAATATTGGACATCAAAATCAACCTTTTCACCTTCATCCACTGACCAAACAGCACTATGAACACACACTTGAGTTATTCAAACAAATCACTCTCCAACCCAAGAGTTCCAGCACTGCTAGCAAAAATCAATGACATCAAGTACCAACTCAAGAGAGGAATCATATTAATATAAGAGGTTTTGAGGAGCCTTTCAATCAGGTTACATGACAAATTGCTGCTAAACCAATCAGCACCTCAATACATTAGTCTACTTATGCAGGAAGAAAATTTAAACAATAAAATCTTAATAGAAGTAGGAAGAAAATTACAAACCTCAATCTGAAGTTTTTGGTTTAGAAATCTTAATAGACGTAGGAAGAAAATCTTAATACAAAATTGTACTGAATAACAACACTTGGATGAATAATTAAACACCTGGTCAGCGACGATATCCCATTGCTTCCATCAATTATTATACTTCTACTTGCAAATAGTCATTGATTTAGAAATATTCCATTTTATTGAATAAAAGATGAGCTGAAATAAGAAAATATGAAAGTGAAAAGGTGAGCAAATTAAGTTCAATTAATAATATTAACACCTAGTCCGTGAGTGTAGTTATCCCAGTTGCTCAGTCGTTTGCCGTCACTTTTGTTCATGAACTGGTTAATAATAATTTTTTTTCCCAGGCTAGTCTTCTTCCCTGCTAAATAATAATGTTTAGATAAGAAAAATAAGAAAAGCTATTATAATTTTCACAAGGTCTCATAATTTTCTTAACACACATATAAGTTCAGATAAGAAATAACAAAAGCTAGTATTTGCACCGTATATTAAGAGATTGTGGCACACGCATATGATTCCTTCAAACTCTTGGGAGTAAAACCACATGACACATACTTGTCAGATGAGAGTGATATTTAAAAACAGCATACCTGCCAGTTGGTGTCATGAGTTTACATACCAGTCAAAATCATGAAAGCAACATAACACAAGATGACCTGCAATATACAATAAAGATTATAAACAGGGCAATAGAAATTTGGGTGAGGCATTTTGTCAAACAGTTCATAAGCAAAACACATTTTGTCAAATACCTCATGGAATGGTACAGGAGACAACTTGTGTTATAATTGAATTCAGGTAAACCAATCCCACACCAGCTACACCAATCTAGTTCAAATTCAAGTGAAATAGCTGAAGCACAAATAGATTTGTGGAGTCTCAGAACAATATTAAAATATAAATTGTTTCAAAGGCATAATGAAAAATGTAAATATGAAATATAATATGTCTGAATGGGTTCAATAATATGTTTATAAGTTCACATCATTTATTGACTCTTTCATCATCAATAAGAAGGTTTTCCAGAAATGTAAATTGAATCACATACCAGATGCACAATAGTATTTAATAAATAAATAAAAATAATGACTTATTTTCTAGCAAAAATTACATTATCTACCTGCCATCCTTGGTCCAGGAATAAATGATGATGATATTAAAGAGTGGATGGCTTCGAAAGGAACTTTGCCTATGGCATGAAGAATGGAACTTTACCTAGAATGAAAAATAATTTATTCCCAGGAACCTAGCTATGCAAACAATGATAGAGATCATAGGTTTGATTGCTATGCAAAGAAAGAAAAAAAGAATGACACTTACAAAGGGCCATAATCAAATTTGAAACATAAAAAGTTATGTATGAACAAAACTAAATGAATTTAGTTTTCATTTGATTCAATAAGAAAGAAACAACACCAAATAAGGAAATGAAATCTTTATTCAGAAAAATGAAAAGGAAAAAAAGTGCCAAATTTTCTAAAGGAATTTGATATCAATTATCAACCTCTCACCTTCCATGACCATACTGCAGAAAAAATAAAACACTCATTAAAGCAGACAACAAAACCTGAACCATCAAAATCAAGACCATAAATAAACGAACAGAAAAATTGTTACAGATGAATGTACAATTTAAACATGGAAGAAGCAAATCTTTCATTAAATTCTAAATGATGACTCTGCAACTGATTCAATAATTAGTAAAGAAATATAATTACAATCAAACTCATCACACCTATTTATAAACCAAACCACAGTATATGGTACAAAAACCTAATCCACCAATAAGATTCTGATTCTTAGAAATTACCATATAATACACATAATGTAATTCTTGTTTCTCTGGAACAGCCCAAGACAAGTAATATCTGAATTTATTTGCAATAGACACAAGCCCAATTAGTTGAAACAGAGGTCAAAAAAATTCATTGTGTGTGATATAAACAACAAATGAAGCTTGTTAAAGTTTAAAAAAATCAAAGGAGATACAAAGAAAAATAATGATTTATAGAGCATGGATTGTTCCATTATAAAGTGCATCAGATCAATAAGCGCATGCATTCATTTACAATATTTTAGCAAATGCTTTCATAAAAGCAATATAATAGTTTTTCCAAGGATGACCATGGCCATTTGAAATTCGAATTTCAAACCTTGATAAATATATACTACTTAGATATTTATACTGCATTTCATTTCCTATCTAAATTGCTGATATAAAACTGCATTAACGTGAATTGATGTGCATTGACTAAAAATACATGAAAAAAGACATGAAAACACAAAAATAGAGCCAATAACATACATTAGTGGGCTCTAGGCTCACAAGATTGTAGGCTGGTGTTGCCTCCTTTATAAATCCTTGTCTCTTTTCATGATGTACTGCAACCAATTAACACAAACAACAAATAAAAACAAAATTTTTAACATTCACTAAATCAAATATTGGAGAAATCTTTGATAGAGAATACAGAGCATATCAAAAGCATTTAAAAACCTCACCTAAGTCTAATAAACATTACAAATGATATTTCTACTCAGTCCTTTTTGTGTTTTCATCCTAATGCTAGACTACTTGAAATCAAACTGGTGCTTGCTCTTTAACTAATATTTCTAATATCCAAACCCACACATCAATGGTTTGTTCTTCGTGTAAAAATAATATTAATATGTAAAAATCACAGCCAAGGAGGCTTCATAAAAAAAAAAGAGAACGAAAGAAGAAGAAGAAAAAAAATAGTTGGAGAATAGCGGATATAAAAAACAAAGAAAGCAAAATTCTCTCATAACAACCCACCACATACCAACCATCCAAAAATTCCAAAAACCTAACTCAAATTGGAAAAAAAATTCAAACTTTCACAGCGGAAACAAATTTAAACAGAACCCAAATCTTAAAAGAGAGAAAGAGAGAAAAAATGAATGTTTGCGGAGACGAAGAAAAGAGGAAATTAACAGAACCCAAATATTATTTAGAAGGTTTTCCAAAAATGTAAATTGAATCACATACCAGAAATTGTCCGCGAACTCCTTGAGGTCCATCACCAACTGCGGAAGAAAAAGAAAAAGCTTGAATGCTTGGTAGAACCCTATCACCAACTGCGGAAGAAAAAGAAAAAGCTTGAAAACGAAGAAGAAATAAAGGAAAAGTATGTGTGTGTGTGTGAGAGAGAGAACGGAAGTGGGGAGTTTTTGTGGAAACATCACAGCTGATTTCCGGGAGAGTTGGTGAAGCGGTCTGAAGCTGAGGAGTGGAGAATCCGAACCTGGGAGAAGCCAAGCCGAACCTGGGAGAAGCCAAGAATAATCCGAAGCAAATATTTTTTTATTACTATATGTAGATGCTCTGTGCTTTGAGGGGGTGGTGAGTGACACGTTGTCGGCTGCAGGGAATAGTGTGGTGTGGAAAGATAGACACATAAATATAAATATGCATATGTATTTTTTTTGTGTATGTGCATACATAGTTCCAATTAAGACAGGGGATTTTAATAGCATTTTTTTTGTATATGGCCTTCATTCCATCACAGAGAGGAGACAGCTTTGGCATTCCATGCAAATGTTTGAAAACCAAGTTAGAGGTCCCTGGATTATTTTGGGGGATTTTAATAGCGTTCTGGACCCGGTTGATAGGAAGAATGGTTCGGATGTTACGGATTATAAGAAAGCTGATTTCAATAACTGTTGCTCGGACTTGGGCCTTCACCATTGAGAACAACGAGCAATGATTATACCTGGACGAATGGTCGAACGTGGAGCAGAATCGATAGAGCTTTGTGTAACTCCTCCTGGCTGGCTGCCTACACAAGATCCTATGTTTTTGTTTCTGATATTATGTCTATCTCTGACCACGCAGCTTTGGTGGTGTACATGGAATCCAATCTGGTCACAGGAAGTATTGCTTTCAAATTCAACAATGCCATAGCAGATTGTAGGGATTTTCTGCCAGTAGTTGCCAATATTTGGTCTGCTAATGTTCAGGGGTGTAGAATGTTTCAATTATGCAAAAAACTGAAGAGGTTGAAGCCTGCCCTTAAGAGATTATACAAAAGAGATTTTAGTGACCTGGCTGGCCGAATTGAAGAAGCTGAATCAGCCTACTTTAAAGACCTGTTGCTTGTCCAAGAAAATCCTCATAATAATGCGTTTGTAGTGAAAGTTGCTTTGGAAAGAGCAAGCATTCTTAATCTTCGTTTGGCTGAGTCCAGAATGCTAGCTCAACTTGCTAAAAATAAATACTTAGTAGCTGCAGATAAAAGCTCTAAGTTTTTCTACTCTCTAATCTACAGAGAAAGAAACTCCAGGTTTATTCCAGCAATTACTAGAGATGATGGCAGCTGCACCACATCACAAGAGGAAGTAGGGGCAGAATTCGTTAATTTTTTTTTCTTCCCTCCTGGGGTCCAGCCAAAATTGCCAAAGTCCTTTGGAGCATGTGTGCCTCAATGGTACTCGTGTTTCTCCTGGCTGCTTCCCAGACCTCCTCAAGCAAGTGACTTCTGATGAAGTTTGGAGTATAGTCTCTCAAATGGACAACAATAAAGCACCCGGTCCTGATGGGTACAATGCACTCTTCTTTAAAAGGGCCTGGCCTATTATTGGTGGAGATGTAGTAGCTGCAGTCCAAGAATTCTTCACTTCTGGCCGCCTGTTAAAGCAGATGAACCATGCGCTGATTGCCTTAATTCCCAAAGTGGACAATGCAAACAAAGTAAATCAATTCAGACCAATTTCATGTTGTAATTTGGTGTACAAAATCATATCCAAAGTGATTGCCAATAGATTGGTGTCTGTCCTATCCTCTATTATCGATCCAGCACAAGTTGCTTTCTTGAAGTCAAGGAACATGGCAGATAATATCTTTTTAGTGCAGGAATTGATCAGAAAATACAATAGAAAAAGGAATTCTCCGAGATGCATGTTGAATATAGACTTGCACAAAGCGTATGATTCAATTTCATGGGACTTTCTCAGGTGGATGCTGAAGATGTTGGGATTCCCGGAGATGTTTTCTAGTTGGATCATGGAATGTGTTGCCACTACTTCCTACAACATATATGTTAATGCCCGCATATTTGGTCACTTTGAGGGGAAAAGAGGCTTGAGACAAGGGGACCCTTTATCCCCTTATCTTTTTGTAATTTGCATGGAATATCTTTCTAGAGACCTTAATGGGTTGAAGGAGAATATCTTGTTCAATTTTCATCCAAGTTGTGCAGCCATCAACCTCACTCACCTTGCTTTTGCGGATGACTTGGTACTCTTTTCCAGAGGTGATTACTCATCAGTTGCAACTATCTTTAGCAAGCTGGCCAGGTTTTGTGATGTTTCGGGTTTATCCATTAGTCAAGGAAAATCAGCTTTGTTCACTTCTGGTGTTGATGATGCTACCAAGGCTGATCTTTTTCTTCTCACGGGTTTCCAGCCTGGTCGTTTCCCTATTAGGTACTTGGGAATCCCTCTTATGGCCTCAAGATTAAATATTTGCCATTACTCTCCTCTACTTAACAGAATTGGTGGGCATATTCAGTGCTGACACAGAAAATCATTTTCATATGCAGGGCGATTGGAATTGATTAGGGGGGTGATTGGAGGATGGTAAACTTCTGGCTGGGGTTATTCCCTTTACCGGTGGCTGTTTTGGACAGAATTGAGGCATTTTGCAGGAACTTTCTTTGGGGAAAAGGTGAGCTTGGAAGGAAGAAGCCGCTGATTTCCTGGAAGGTTGTGTGTTCGTCTAAGAGGGAAGGGGGGCTCGGGCTGCATGTGCTGAAGTATTGGAATCATGCACTTTTATCTCGGATTTTGTGGGATATATCCAGCAATAAAAAGACGTTATGGGTCAGGTGGGTTCACCACTATTACTTGAGAGGGTGCTCAGCTTGGGAGTATTCTTGTGCCAAATCAGATTCTGCTCTGGTGAAGCGCATTTTCAGCATAAGGGACAACTTAGTTGTGAAAGAGGGGCTTGTTGATCACGCGGTCAGGGTGCTGGAATCTTGGATGCTGAATGGTAGATTTGGAGCTGCAAAAGCCTATGAGTATTTTAGGACAACCTCTCCTAAAAAATTCTGGGCAAAAGTGGTGTGGAACCCTTCCATTCCACCGAAAGAAGCTTTTTGCTTGTGGCTGGCAGCCAGCCAGAAACTTCTTACATTAGATCGTGCACCCTTTCTCAATAAGGGACAATTTTGTTGTTTTTGTGGCCGAGAAGTAGAGACGAATGAGCATTTGTTCTTCAAGTGCAGATTGACGCTTAAAGTATGGGTTGATA
Source organism: Glycine latifolia (assembly GCA_013407115.1). NCBI lineage: Eukaryota > Viridiplantae > Streptophyta > Magnoliopsida > Fabales > Fabaceae > Glycine > Glycine latifolia. The sequence continues at coordinate 32,515,574 of CM023957.1, forward strand.
TAAGAGATTGGACAGATTTCCCGAGGAGAAACATTTCGCTTCAAGGAACACTAAGCAGCTTGGTGCACCAAAGAGCCACCTCCGGCCTAAAAGGAAATTTAGATGTCTTACTTTGGCTACTACAATGTTTTGTATTTGGAACTTTAGAAACCATTTTTTGTTTGAAAACCAGAGGTTTAATTTTGTGGATTTAATTGGTAGAATTAAATTTCGTGTCCTTAGATTTGCTCATATTACTCACTTGTATTAGCAAATTTGTTGTTTGTTGACCGGACTTGTATTTTCCCGATAACCTCTTATTTGCTTCTTTTGGCAAGTGTTGATTAGCCAGAGAATGCCCTGAGTATCTTGTAATTACTTTTTGGTTAATATATATATTTACATATTTTCCAAAAAAAAAAAAAAAAAAGACAGGGGATTCAACATTCAGGCCTTGCTTTATCTCTTTATGTACCATCCTTTTCTGGTGTTGAAAAGCATTGTCTATATTTTCTTAAATGCATTGCTTTATCTATTTAATTTGTTTTCTGCATAAGTTGCTCCTATATATTAGGAAAAAGTTAATTAGTTCTTGAATTGAACTTTTACTTTATTTGGAATACACATTTTTTTTAATTTATCCATTACTTCAAATAACTGTGCATTCTGTTACATGGGGTTTAATGATGTACATAAGTGTGGATATCAAATTTTTAATGATCCGTGTATCATAACAGTTTGCAATTTGGATGAATCTTCTTGTTTTTATTTCGATACGCACATGCATACTTGTTTTGTTTTTCATTCGAACCTGTTTACTAAGCTGTTGCTCTAATTTTTATCATTAGTTCAAGCCTTGGATATTATGGTATGTTTGATATATGACCACCTACCATAAAATTGTCGCACTGGCTTACGTGTTTTAAATCTCTACTTCTTTTTGGGTACAGATCGACTCCCATCCTACTTAATGTCACTACTAAATTTAAATTTTATCACATTCCCCGTATTTTATCGGCCAATTATTTTTCCTTGCATTATTCTAAATTTCATATATATTAACCTCCAGTTTTTACTTAATATTTGAATACTTATTACATGTTTTATTTAATTATTTTAGAAAAAAAGTTATATTGAAAATATCTTACAAGTATTTAGTATTTATTAAATATGTATTTGTGTAAGTAGATTAAAAAAATTCTTGGACCAACATAATGTTAGTTATTTAATATTTAATCTTTTAATTTCAATTACATGAATATAATAACTAAACTATTATTGGATACACATTTAATGAGAATCATATTTTTTTTTTTAGAGATAGTGAGAATCATATATAACTACACAAGAAAAAAAAGTTATTTTTTATGCAATATATATATATATATATATATATATATATATATATATATATATAATTTTAAAAAAACTATTAGTTCGACTATGATTTTTTCCTACTCACATGCACTGGCCCAGCATTTAACAATTTCTGGGCAGTTTCTGTCAACCCCAGTCAACTAGTTTAGGTCTTTAACGAAATAAATATATAATATAATTTTTCGGACAACAACCAGTATTGTAAAGTTGGTGCGAAAGCTTCCTATATTTTTCATGAAAGTGGTTTCTTTTACTTTTTCTTTAGAACAAAAAAATAGACGTGCAATATTTTAATCATGAGATAGATTTTCTTATTAGTACTTTATTTTTCCTTTTTAATCATGTACTTAAAGGTAAGGAAAACTCTACGAATTGCCCGTTTAGAAACAATAGGTAGATTTATTTTTGCTATACCCTTCTATATATAATATTTTTCCTTTCCTGCCTTTCATGACTTCTTTTGATTACGTGACAAAGCTCATTCAGGACTTTAAGGAAACAAGCTTTTAGAATCACAAAAATATTTTATTCAGAAAATACAAAATAACTCTTATAAGTAAATTTTGTATTATAAAATAAAAATAAGAAAATACAGCTTATTAATGGAAAAAATTGAATATAATGTGCATCAGACCTTAGAATCAAATTTGTTATCATCATTTTAAAAAAAGAATAAAATTAATTTGATGTATAATACTCCGCCGTCCCTATATAAATATCATTCTAGGTTATTTAAAAATAAATTACTAGAAATATTAATAAAAAAATTAATATTATATTAAAATTAATTTTAATAGTAATATTACACTAAAATGTTAAATTAACATTTATTAGAAATATTAATAAAAAAAATAATTAGTATTATATTAAAAAATTAAATATGATACTTTATTTTGGGGAGAATGGAGTAGTAGATTTAAAATATGAGGAAAAAATATTAATAATATAAAATAATTTTACAGGGTCTTTTAATAACAAAAATTATCATTTATTATAAATTTATTGACTTTTATAAAATTATTTTAAAATTATATGAAGAATAATTTATAATTAGATAATATCATTTTACACTATGAATACATGATGATTAAATTGTTAAAATATTGGTAACAACTACTCCAAAGTCCTAACTAACTAGATATATCCACGCAAGTAATAAAGTGCGTGAGAAATGTCTTAGTGCAGGAAATGGGCAAAGATATTTTTTATTGGGAAAAAGAATTGGAATATTTTTTGTTTTGTTTCCCTCTATAAAATGTGAAGGATCATGCGTCTGTTTCCTCCAAGCAGCCCAATCACTGAGAGAATCACACAGTGAGCGTATCTGGGTGGGCAGCCCATGATTCTTCGGGCAAGATTACCCCCTACACCTTCAAAAGAAGGCAGAACGGTGTGAAGGATGTGACAATAAAGATCTTGTACTGTGGGATCTGCCACACGGATCTCCACTATGCTAAAAATGAATGGGGCATCACTATGTACCCTGTGGTACCCGGGTATGTATATACATTGGTATACAATCAGTGGCGGAATTAGGGTGGACCACCGCCCCCTAAAAAAATTAGTAAAAAAAATAAAAATAAAAGGAAAAGAAAAAAGAGAAAAGAAAAAATATTAAAAAAAGGTAAAAGGAGAAAGAAAAAAAATATAAAAAAAACATAGTAAAAAAAGAAAATAATATGAAAACAATAAAAAAGAAAGAAAATATAAAAGAGGAAAACAATATATAAAAAAAGGAAAGAAAATGTAATAAAAATAAAATGGGAAAGAGAGATAACAGAAAAAGAAAAAAAGGAAAGAAAGATGATAAAACAGAAAAAAAAGAGGAAAAGAATAAAGAGAAAGAGGGAGAAAGAACACTATAAAATGGAGAGGTCTGTACACAAAGGAAACACAAATCTCAAGAGAACAGAAGGAGTCAAAAAAAGAGTTTCAGGTATCTCATCATTCCTTTCTTTTTTCCTATTTTTCTCTTTCTTCTTCTTGTTGTTATTCTTCTAAAATAAAATAAACTACTATTTGCACCCCTTATTGGAAGGAGAGGTCGTGCTCGAAATAAACAAGATGATTTTTCTGAAAAATTTTATAGGGTAAATATCTTTTGTGCTATAATTGATTATCAATTACAAGAATTAAATATGATAATACTGTTGAATTACTTGCTTTGAGCATGACTTTAGATCCTATAAACAAGTATAAGTCATTTAATAGTGATGATATTTGCAAACTTGTTGATAAATTTTATTCTAGAAATTTCATAGAGTAGGAAAAATTGCATTTGAAAATGGAGTTACAACATTTTGAGCTTGACATTCCTAAACATCCAAATTTAATTAATTTATCAACTACATTTGAATTATGTCAAGGGCTAGCAAGAGCTGGAAAATCCATCATTTACGCTCTTATTGATAGAGTGATTAGACTTACACTCACTCTTTCAGTTTCTACAGCAACTACTGAAAGATATTTCTCAGCTATGAAGATAATCAAGACTAGACTTTGAAATAGAATGGAAGACCAATTTCTTAATAATTCTTTGATTACATACATTGAAAAAGAAATTGTTTTGAGTTTTAGCACAAATTCAATGATAGATGATTTTAACAATATGAAAACACGTAGAGTAAGAGTCAAGTCATGAAGTGATTTTAATTTCTGTAATAATTTTTTTTTATATTAGATTTGTATTGTATTTGGAGTACTTTTATTTATGATATAATTTTTTTTATGTTCGCCCCCTCTCAATAAAATTCCTGGCTCCGCCATTGTAGTACTATTATTTATGCCATATGTTCCTCTCAAAGTAATTAATGTTGATTGTGATTATCATGGACACGAGATCATTGGGGAGGTAACTAAGGTGGGGAGCGATGTGAAGGGGTTCAAGGAAGGAGACAGAGTGGGTGTGACCACTGCAAGACCGATCAGGAAAACTACTGCCAAAACCTGCAATTTGTCTACAATGGAATCTTCTGGGATGGCACCATCACCTATGGTAGCTTCTCCCAAATCTTTGTTGCAGATTACAGGTTGCTTCCTTCATTCATCACTCTATTATTTTTGTCCAGTTTTTCTTCTTATCAATTTGGTTGGTGTCCATGTATTCTTTTTGTAAATTATATAATAATTTTAAATATTAATTATATTTCTGCCAAACAAGATGGTACAGACGAGTAAATGAGAAGAAGATAAAGGCATCGCAGCTGAGCCTAACTATTATTCCGGTTTTATGATTGGTTTCCCCACTACACTGCTTGGTAGTATTAAAATAAGTAGTTTTATTGATAAGTAAATTAAGGTTTTGAACTTTGTCTATGAACAAATATTTTCATTGGATGTGTAGATATGTGGTACACATTCCGGCAAACCTAGCAATGGATGCGGCGGCTCCTCTGATATGCGCAGGAATAACAGTGTTCAGTCCTTTGAAAGACCACGAGTTGGTAGCAACACCGGGGAAGAGGATTGGGGTGGTTGGACTGGGAGGCCTTGGACACATTGCTGTTAAATTTGGCAAGGCTTTTGGCCACCATGTTACCGTCATCAGCACTTCTCCCTCCAAAGAAGCCGAAGCAAAGCAGCGTTTGGGTGCTGATGACTTCATTGTCAGCACTAATCCTAAACAATTACAGGTTTGTTATCCTCTAGATTTCACATTCCTTTATTCTTTTTCGTTGGACCTCTAGATTTCACGTTAAAGCATTCTCTACTTATTCTCTGTCATTATAGTTGTTGTATAAAAATAAAAAATAAAATATTTTGATATAATTATTATTTTAGTTTCTTAATTAATTTTTTATATCTTTTATATATCAATAATAAACTATAAAATCTGGAAATAAATTAATAATAATATAATATTAATTTTGTAAAATTATTATTATTTCTATCTATTTTTTTTTCAGTATAAAATAATCTAAAATATTGTTATTTTTGAGATGAAGAAAGTAATATTTATGACTATTGAAAAATATTCTTATTCAAATATGTTGGGATTCTGATCCAAGATATATGGTAAGATGGATTTGGGATTTGGGATAGTGGGCCAAGGCAATGTAGAAATGAGCTACTGCTTTCGGCACTCTGAGTTTCTTCCTGTACTTTCTTTTTGTCTTACAGAATAGCTTGTGGTCCAAAAAATATATGGTTTGACATGATTTGGTTTCTCTTGTGACACTCAGGCTGCAAGGAGAAGCATGGATTATGTAAAGCATGGATCCATGTGGTCCTTCATTGCATTCGTTTGTCTTCCTCTTCTTCTGCCATGTGAGCTTTGAATTGATGTGTTAGTGATTAAGGTGTAATATTTCATCTATCATATCATCACTAATGAAACTAATGAGACATAATATACTGAAACATAAAAAAATATCGAATATTTATATGAAAAAAATAAATTTTAAATAATAAAAAAAAACTTATTTTTGAAGTATAAAAAACAAACTATAATACATTTGATTGATTACCATTATTGGTGGCATGCAGGTAAGAGATCAGTGAAAGGTGGGATCATAGGGGGAATAAAAGAGACGCAGGAAATGTTGGTTTGTGCAAAGTACAATATAACGAATGACATTGAGTTAATCACACCAGACAGAATCAACGAGGCTATGGAGCGCCTTGCTAAGAATGATGTGCGCTACCGTTTCGTCATTGATTTTGCTAATGCTGCCACTTCCAACAACTAAACTATCCTTCAATTTGGATCCAATTTCGTCTATTCATTACTTGTTTGTATATCTACAGTTTAGTAAATCGGTAATTTTACCTCTGCAATTGGACGACTAAGTCATATATTTAATAATCCCAATGATCTTCGGTTTAAGTTTAAATTAAAAGAAAAATGGTTATGTATTAATGATATAAAATATTTTACACAGTTATTTAATTAAATTAATTATATAAGATAAATTTTATTATCTTTTAAAATAATTATTTTAAAAATGTATCTGAGTAGATAATTTTAAATGAGGAAAATAATTTATCAGAAAATTCATTGTTTGGATTTTTTATATGAATAATTTAATTTTTTTGAATTTTAAAATAGAATTTTAAATAATTAAATTGTGAAATTTTAATTTTATTTTAAAAAATGAGAAATTGACTGTTTAAATAATTTTATTTTCTTTACAGTTTACGGTCACAAAGGGACCTTGGTGACCAATGCTTGTCATGACAGGTTGCATTTGTTGTTGGCGGAGGTGGTAGTGAGGGAGATCACAACAAACAAAGAGTTGGATTGGTGTTAGGTGATGTATTCTTGTTACATGAATATGGACAAGGAAATTGAAATTGATGAGAAGCACGATAATTGAAGAATTTAAATTGATTTATTCATATAAGAAATTTTAAAAATCTAAAAATTTTAATTAATAATTTTAATTTTTCTGAAATTTTAACATACGTTATCCAAAAACATTCTAAAAAAACACTCTAAAGTAATTCAAATAGTTATAAAAAAATACTCTAAAGTAATTCAAATAGTTATATATAATTGAATGTGTCACTATTTAGACATTAAATTCTTGAATTAATTTATTAGGATTTAAGTAAAATTTATTGTTAAAACAATAATGTTTGTTTCGTACTCTCGTTTTATTTATTAATAAAATGAATCAAACTAAACGCATTTCTAATATTATAAAGTATTTGTCTAAACAAGTACTTATTTAACTACTTGTATTTGCTTGCTGATTTAAATTTAAATAACAATAAGTCCTATCAACCATTACTAATAAATATTTAACAATTAATTAAAGACATGAACGAAAAGTAGCAACTCTCTCTTCAATTAAAACTATTATCTATTCTCTAAAAAAAAATAAACTCTTATCTATTAGGCTTATTTTGGATTCTAGAACTAGAAATACAGTTTTTCATTTTTGGCGTTTAGTAGTATGGGATTGCCAATTGCCGTTGGACTTATGATCAGGAATAATGGATACTAATAATAATTAGCGGGCTCTTTCTAAGGGGTCTATAAAAAAACTAGCTGGCTCTTTCAAAAAAATAATCATTAAGTACCAGCGGCAATTATCATTAAGAGCCCGCTAATTATCATATACATTATTGCTGTTGTTTCAATCGCTTCATTTATGTACCAAGTTTTAAAATAATTGTTGTATTATTAGCTAGAGCAACATATTGTTTCTCAATTATTTGCATTAAGATGTATTATTAATAAATACCAATAAACCCAAAGGATTGAAGTTGTAAAGTTATGATCCGTTCACGTAAGTTTGATCTAGATCCAAAAAATTATTAAATATCAATAAAATCCAATACAGTTGATAGATATATGAATTTCTTAAGTATATTGACATGTGTTCGATTTCTGTATGTATAATGTATTATTAGATATTTTTATTTGATCAGAAAAAAGAAAAAATCATCATCCTAAATCCTAATTCCAAATTAAGGTTTCCTTGCCGTGAAGTGCAAAGAAACTTAATTTAAATTAAAAAGTATCCATGTATTACAATTCATACATACACGCATATGTATAATATAAATAAAACTTCAAAATTATAAGACATGTATAAATAACTTAAAAGATTAAGTGGAAATATATATCAAATTTAGGAGTTAATGTAAAAACAAAAAAAATTGTTGAGTTATGTGTAATTTGATGAAAGCTCATGAGGTATTGCTGTAATTTTCTAAAAGAATTAACTTAAAATACAAGTAATAAAAATTAAGGCAAAATATATTTTAGTATCAAAATAAAAGGAATAATTTAAAGTTTTAAATTTAATATTTAGTATTTAATATTTAATGTAAGACATCAAAATTTAAAATTAAAACTAAAATTAATTAAGATTTTGAGTGTTTATAAAAAAAATTAGCTCATGAATTAGCATAAAACTCAGAAGTTAGTTGGTAATGTATAGTATGTCAAAAGCTACTAACTGGAAAGTTAAAATTTTATAAGTTAATTGATTGAATTAATGTTTCATTTTTAATAAATAAAAATAAAGGTGTTTCATGAGATTAATTAATATGCTAGCTGATGAATATAAAATATAAAATGATATAAAAACACACATTTAGTTATTTGATCATAATTTACTAAGATAAAAATAGAAAAAAAAACTGATAACTTGTAAGTTAAAATCTTAGTTGAAATAACAAGCTACTAAAAAAGGTATACTAAATAAGCTTATTTTGATTAACCCTAAAAAAAAGTTTATTTTGGTGAAGCCAATTTATAAATTAGTCAAATAATTTATGTTATTAAAGTAAGGTGTAAAATACACCACATACCTTATAATAATATTAAAGTTTACCTTATTATCTAAGGAAAAATACTTTTTAATTTTTTTTCTCTCAATTTGATATTGATAGAAAGTAGTTTTGGTAGAAAAAATAATGATTAATTTTTATCGAAAATATCAAACACACAAAGTGGATATTCCTCTTAAACATGATTTATTGTATACCAAAAGTTTAATTAAGATTTGAATCTCGAATCACTTAACTAAATGATACAAGTAATTATCATTTGTGTGAATCATTATTAAATACTTTTTTTTAGTTTAATATAATGTATGAAGAAGCAATTTTTTTAAAAAAATAAACAATCATTTGTTTACTTGTTAATTTTAAGATTTTTTTCTGAAAAATAAACAGTTATTTTTTAAAATAAAAACCAGGGAAGGGGCAGGACTGGCACAGCGGTTGCATGAGTATGGGTCATTCATGGTCTGAGTTTAATCAGATGAATATTTGTGATGATTGAATTATTCATGGTTGGGCTTCAATTTAGAAGAATCTCTTACCTCCATCATCAAGCTGCTACGTAACATCTGCAATCATTACCGTGCTCACGTGGCAAACAGATATATATTCAATGACAATCATAGGACGACCCCACGTTAATATCTTGCTTTAGCGCCACCTGTGCTCCATATCTTACACACAAACGCGTTCGTTATCAAATATCAATTACTCCCTAGCAAACACGATTTTTCGAAATTTATCCACAATCTATCTATGCAAACCTTAACGCATCCTTCAATTCAGAACCCTACCCACACGAAATAACTGGAGTACTAAGCAATAATTAACCACATGACCCTTTCAAAGTTCAAACAATTAAATTAATAAATAAATTTAGGCGACAATTTGGCAGAATTTTGACAAAAGGCTGTTGTTAGAAGTTAATTATATTTGAAAACGGAGTTCAAAGGATTTTTTTTCTAAAATAATATGAATTTAATTTAATATAGAAAAAATTCTTAAGTAATGTGTATTGAGTTAACCTTATGAATTATTGGTTTTTGTTTATTATCTTAAGAATTGTCATTCTTTTTATTTACCAACATGTTCTATATTATAAGTAAAACGATACAAATATATGATAAAAAAAACTCGTCATAGAACAAAATATATATCCTAAAATATAAAATTTTTCACATGGACCAAAAAGACTGATTTCTCTAACGAATTGAATTTGCGTGGGAATAGAATGAAAATGGATAGATTGAGCTTATGGGAGGAGCTGCCTGGTGTTGACGTGAGAAAACACACCGTGTGAGGTACGCTAACGTGTGAGCAAAGCCATTCAATTAACCATTTGTGGTAGTGCTAACTGCCAACTAGATTCCTTCTCCTTTTCTTCTTGACTTCTCCCCAATCCAGCAATACACAACACCTCTCTCTCTCTCTCTATATATATATATATTTCGGTGCCATAATTCCTTCATTCAGTTAATTAGATTTCGAGTCCACACAACAACACAGAAGTAGATCTCTCGTTAATTTCTTCTTTATATATGCGCGGTATGACATGTACGGGGTGGATTTGTTCCCTACGAAGAATAACAGGCAAGTTTATTTAATTTCTTCTCAACTCCTCTCTTCTTCAATTCATTCAACATAAAAGCAGTTAAGAAAATTTAACAGTTTGAACAGAACGTGGTAGTTATTATAAATTCCTACTATTCACGAAATATAACATAAAAACATCTTCCTTATAACATATAGTTCATACTTTAGCTCCTCTTTCCCGTCATGATCAATTGCATTAATTAACGTGCTCAGATATATTTTGCATTATTTTGAGGTATGTTGGAAGCATTAATTAATTATTCATTAATTTAAGCTTCTATCGTTTGCTTTCCTTTTGTTTTTTGTCAATTAAATGCTTGTTTTCATTGGTAAAGTAATATTATCCACATAATCTGCTCCAATAATTAGTTAGCTAGCTAGCTAATAAGGAAGTTGTTCCTTTTTTTTTTAATGCAAATTCTATAAACAGGTAGATCACGGAAGGAATGTGAGGAAGATAGATTGTGTAAGAAGCAAAGCGTGAATGAAGAATATTTGGAAGCGTTCAGAACAAAGTCTTACATCGAAATATGCAACAAAGCACAAGGGGGGATTGGAAAGACAAGCACCAAAATGCTAACTTCTTCTTCTTCTTCTTCTTCTTCAATTCCTTTGTGCATGCAACTCACGGAGTATTTACTAGAACCACGGCAAGAGATGATAGCAAACATAACACAGAGATTGAAGCTGCATCATCTTCTTGTAGACTACTTCGAAGCCAGCTTAGAAGCGTGTCGTTGTTGTGACATAATCCTTGAAGCCATCAATTCAATGCGACTTTCTTATCGACGAATCACGAGAATTGTTAAGCAAAGCAAAATGGTGCTTGTTGATGATGACACGAAGGGTGTAATCTATAGAGAGCTCGCTTCCTTTGCTCTGCAAAACAACCCTTTGTCCGTTGTTATTAGCAGCGTGAAGTTCCGTGACATTCATGACAGATTCGTGGAACTCTTGCAAAGACTGAAATCAACGAGTAGGGAAATTCGAAGGAGGTTGACATTAAAGAGGGTTTGCAAGAAGGTTGCGGGGATTGCTCTTATTACTTCTCATAGTGTGGTTCTTGTTGCTTTGTTGGTGTTTGCTTTTCATAGCATTGTAGGGTTGGTGGCTGCGCCTAGTATCGTGGGTGGGTTGGTTGGTTTGTTCGTGAAGAAGGATCGTGAAAGGTTTAGGTCAATTAGCTCTAATAATAATTGTGAAGAGAGGCTGTGTGAGCAACTTGATTTGGCTGCAAAAGGGGTTTATGTTCTGATCAATGATTTGGACACAATGAGTAGGATGGTGAAGAGGTTGAACGATGAAGTGGAGCATAGGAAAATGGTTGCTGAGGTTTGTGTGAGGAATGGGAAGAGTGATGAAATACTGAAGCAGGTTATGAGGGATTTTCATGAGCATGAGTCTAGCTTTCTGGAGCAGTTGGAAGAGCTGGAGGGGCATATCTACTTGTGCTTTCTCACCACAAACAGATCAAGGAGGCTTGTTGTGCAAAAAATTACGGAAAAAAAAAGTACAACATTGAAAAAAACAACACATTGTATTCCTTCTTCATTCTATATAGCAAAATGTTCAAAAAGGCACATGAGTTAGTTAAGTCCACAGTACACATGGAGGAAGGTTTAATTTCACAAGCAGGATGGCTCTTCCTTCTCTTTATGCCAATTAATGTGCTTTTGATTTGATGATGACGGCTCATTAAAGTTTCAAATAAATTTTTTTCCCTCAATTTTCCTAGACCATATAGCATATACTAGTGTGTATATATATATACATGTCTGTACAAATAAGGTAGCATAAAGAATCTAAGGTTCGTAACATGTACATGTTTTTCTTTTTCTAATTTTTTGTCATACTGTCAGTTTCTGTTATACATATATTGATCTGTTGGTTAAGTTGACTTACTGTGAAGATTAATTTTAGAAAACTAAATTGTCGTTTTTCCCCCCTAAAAAACTGAGAAAATAATTATTTATTTCGATATATAGTACCTCGCAATAAAATTAGTTGTCGTCTTATAATACAAAGTTTGTACTCGTTTTACGAAGCTGCCTTACCTATCCATCCCAGAATATTTCGTGAACACTCCCCTCCCCATAAAACAAGATTTTTTTATTATAAAGAATACTGTTTTATCACGATTTTCCTGCTTTTGATAGTGGATTTAGGCATTTAGCCTCATCTAACAGGAGCAAAAGTAAAGGAATTAAAGAGAAAATTAATGATTTATATGTTAACGTACATATTCATAATTTGTTATATATATATATATACATTGCTAAATAATTATAAATTATTATATTTCAATAAACAATTCAAAAATAATCAAGAGGTATAACTTTTTTTTACAAGAGGTAACGGCTTAATTGCTGCACATTTGGGTGTAGAAATAAGTCAATTTACTCGATAAAACTTGTGACTAAACACATTTATTTTCACTCTAAAAAAAAGTAATGAGTACATCAAAGTATCTCTAATCATTAGAGATATCATAAATTGTTTCTACTGATTATCAAGAAAAAGTAGAAATGACTAAAAATAACAGTCATCAATAAATAGTTACGAAAAAGTATAACAATAACAACTCTAAAAGAATGAACAAACAAAAAGTTGACCTCAGATTGAAAGCCAAAAACATCAAAATAAAAACTCAGATTTAAAAAAAAAAAAGTCATAAACAAATAACTAAAAGAGATCTCTAAAGCAATAAGCCCACCGCGAAAAGAAAGAAAAAAAATTCTACTTTTCTTGAAAAAGAGGAACGCCCTTACACCTTATTATAAAACGTCACTTTTTTTTTTGTTTATTTTTATTTTAAAACTAAAAAATGTATTGGGCCATAGCTTGAGAACAACAGCATACGCTCAGTCAATTTCTCCTTTACAGCCACCAATGAGTTTCAATTATCACAGGCCTAGCCTCCTCTTCCAAATAATTTCCAAATACAAACATGTTATGTTAATTAATATCTTCCAAATACTTTTTTAATTTATTATTTTTTATTATTGATTAAATTTTGTATATCTTACTTCATATTTAATTAACCTCGCTTATGAGTATACAGTTTCTAATAAATTTTAATTAATAACATAGTGTATTACAAGAAGTGTGACAAAAATATGTTACTAACTACTGACACTCTTTTTTACAATATCTAAAGATTATCCTTGGATTATCGTGTTATTATTTAAATCTAACTTGGTGCGTGTTAGGATTTAGATAAGGATAAGATATTGTTCTCAGAATTATTTTTGCACTGTTAAAGACTAATTTTATTCGTAGTGTGTGGTTGCCAATGATAAAAAAAAAATATTCTTATAATTTAATTTAGCAGGTTAGTGATTTGATTTTTTAAGACTAAAGTAATATTTCTATTAAAAAATATTAAAGTAATATTAATATTTGAATTTTGTTACATTTTTCTCTATATACAAAATTAATGAATAAAAGTTCTACGAACTCCTACAGATAATACATCTATTCCTCTTCTTTCTTTTGAAATATATTTTTTTCATAAAAAATCAATAATTGGTGTCAAAGTTATCTTCTTTACAGACTTGAGAAGATTGAAGTCAAAGTAAGTTTTTTACAAGTTTTTCTTTCTATCTTTGATGACAAAAGCTATGATCTTTGGATAATGTGAATGGAGTCATACTTAGAGACTTTAGATCTTCGGGAAGTTGCAGAAGAGGATTACGATGTTTCTGCACTACAGACAATCCCACCTTGGTCCAGGTAAAAATTCAAAAAGAAAAAAAATAAAAAAGACAAAGACAAAAGACATATATATTTGCTGGTGTTTCACAAATTATTTTCACCATAATCATGACTATCAAAACAACAAAATCAATTTGAGATCATTTGAAGGAAGAATATGCAGAAGATGAAAGGGTTCTAAGTCTTACATGCATTACAAGCACTTAAGCAAAGAGGACTTACGAAACAAGAAAAACCTATGAAGGATTGTTTTACGACCAACAACTCAACAAAAGCAGCTTTAGCTTATTGATAGTGATTTTATAAACCATATGACTTATGATCGAGTGCTCTTCGATCAAAGAGCTCAAAAAAACTGTTATCTTCAAAGTTAGAATTGAGAATGGAGCACACATTGTAGTAAGAGGCAAATGAATAGTCACAATTCAGAACCATTCAGATTTTGATTATTCTTAATCATCATTTAGATTTAAGTTGTTAGCCGTGTGATTAATGTTAGTATTTGAAATTTTTGTAACACTTTGCTCTATATATGAGAAATAAAAGTTTGACAAATTTCTCCCTATAATACATTTCCTCTTTCTTTTAAAAATATATTTTCTAGGTAAGAAAAAAAAACACAATTAATACACAACAGTGACAGGTGACAACATTACATAAAAAAATTTAGGGAATTAGTATTTTCCCAACTCCCGCGGCACAACTTGAACTTCAACTATAATGATATTACAACAATTTATAGTATAAATTAATTTAAACTTGAAAGATGTTTATTTGATCTACATGCTCATGATGATATGATGGTGATTGATTGTTATTATTGATAACAATTTATGCCTTGATAAAAGGGCTTGGAGTTGATGGGAATAATCAAAACCAGAAGAAGGGTGGCGGGCTGCTCCAGTAATAAAATAATAAAGCACGCCTCAGCCGTTGATTGATTTATTTGTAATAAGCTTAGAATTGAACTGGGCTAGAGAAAGTTTGGCCGAATGTCCAACTTGCTGGAACAATATCTTGGAAAACTCTGGTCTCTCCATCGGTGGTGGTGACCCTGAAGGACAAAGATTGACCATTCAAATACGCATTGGATTGCCAATTAGAACCCCAATTTCTTGACATAGCCATCCATCCAGTTTTTAAGCCTTTAATGAACACTGATTGGATGGATCCAGCACCACCCACATTGCTGATCAATACTAGCTCAAAGTAGTCCCTCCCATTCACACTGAACCTAACCCCTCCATGCTTTTTGCATGGAACCCTGCAACAATAATTGATAAAAATGTTACTTCTTATTGTGTCTATTATAAGCAACAATTTTTTATTTCTTAAATATAAATATATTTCAATTATTTACATGAAATTCCAAAATACTTTTTATTTAATAAGACTAAAAAATATATTTGATAACAAGTTTTAATAATCGATATTTTAGGAAAAATGGTTATTTTTTAATTGAAAATAAAATAATTTAATAATGTTAATTGATTTTCTTAATAATAAGTGTTAAGTATGTTTTCTATTTTTACTTATAAGTAGATAGGAAGGAGTATGTAACTGCACACAAGGTCGGGAATATTAATATTGTTATTTTTTTTTCTAGTGTACGACGACAACAATGAAATTAGAACCTAAGATTATATATAATACTATTAGAAAGGTAGAGAAAGAGAATGTATTCAAACCTTTGAAATAGCACGGGGACGATCCCTCCTCTGTAAATACCAATCTTTTCCCAAGCAGGTTGGGCCATATCAAAATGCTTGAGTGGTGGGTTGCACCAGCCTCCATTGTTGTTAGGAAGGGCGAAATTGGGAGGGCAAAAGTTTGTGGCAGTTACGGTTACAGATCTTCCTTTGATGCACCATCTAGAGTCTGATTTGTAATCACATATAATTTTGTAGCACTGACCACAGGAAGCTCCATCATTAAATAAGGCAGTGCTTAAAGCTGCAGTTCTAGTTCCATACCCAGTTGCATACAGATTCCCATACCCACAAGCTCCCCCTGCACTCATACACAAAAAATAAATTCAATGTGGGAAGAGTAGGATAAAAAAGGGGTCTCCATAATCCTTTCGACATTGATTAAGAAATTTTTAAAATAAATATTTACTGTAAAAATTATAGAAGAACTTACAAAAAATTATAAAAAACATAATTTTAGCATCTTAATACAAATATTTCTGATTTCTTACTCAATGCATTAAGAACTCCGATTGAATTTAAAAAGAAAAGAAAAAGAATCTAGTGTTAAAAGGTTAAGTCAGAATGGCTTACCCATAGTTCCTGAAGCATCACTACCCCCATAAAAAGTGGCATGGGCATTGATCCATCCAGAAGGTGAGAAGGCATAGGTAGTGATTGTGAAACAGCATAATCCAATGAGGCTACCCAAAACAAGCATGATTTTGCCCATTTTTTTTTCTTGCTTGCTCAATGACTAATGATGAGAGGTTGAAGGATATATGATATGACTAGAATTTGTGTTTGCAATTATTGTCATTTCCAAAGTACAGCAGCTATGTGTTTAAATAAGGGACTAGACTAGCTAAGGCAACGATGGCACATGTGAGATTCTGCAAGACGAGAGAACTCAAGAAACAATTTTTATTATTTATCTGTGCAAGTCTGAACACCATTCAATCATTCCCACGTTCTCTTCAGTATTTTGCCTTGTAGGTCCCTTCCCACCCACCCACATGCCCATCCCAACATAAGAGCCGTGAATGTTTCAAAACCCACAAGCCCATTTGGTACTCTATTTTTTATTTATTATTTTAGCTTCTCTCAGATCCCAATGTACACTACACATGGATCTCATGGTTTGTAACTCTATTTGTGGATAAAATGGTTTTATCAAATGGAACAAACGGTGTAAGTTGGGTCACATGGAAATGATGACAGTGTCGTTTTTTCTGAGCTACATCCACATGTCCCATTTTGGCTATACAGATTGTCAGTTGTCTGGTAGCTAGCAGAGCAATTAATCACCGTTGATTCCATCTGATAACACATGGGATATTTGACATCTAAATCTTCATAAGTAAATAAATTATCTAGTTGTCCATTAGACACCAAAATTTTCTCGTTTTTTGAGTGGAGTGTTCATAAATTATAAGTTTGATCTAAACAAGCAATGCTATGCTATAATAACAGCACCGTCACGCAATCAGAAAGGAAAGAGCAGGAAATAAGAAAGACAGAATAAAAGGGGATAAGGAAGTTTACCATGGGAGTTACAGTCTACCACTTGAAGTTAGAAATGTTATACGTATTCTAATACAAATTTAATAGATAAAAGTAAAATAAAAACAAAAAATAAAGATTATGATTTTTGGATGACATTTTTTTACCTTAAAATCAAACATAAAAAAAATGACAAACTAACAGCACCGTCTAGCAATCAGATATTGCTGAATGCCTACGAGCCCAACTAAAGGCAACCCTTTCTTTATATATATATTTCTACAGTCAAGTTCATTTAATTTTGTTGGTACAGTGTCAAGTTTATTTAATTTGTCACTATACTACAATTTTCTAAAAATATGACTAATTCCACCCCACCCCCACCCATCTTAAGAGATGCTCTGAAATATATAACAAAAAACTGTTAGATATGGCCATCAATTCTATCTCCGACTCTAACAACGGGGGCAGGGGAATTTTATCTGAGAACAGGAAAACATATATGTATGTATATATGAATTTACGCTCAAGAAGCAAAGGAAAATTATTGTAATGGCTCAGGGAATACCTCTTTTTTTGGGTCAATGAGCAAATATTTTTCAATAGTCAAACTTCAGAACTGAATCACTAACACGGTCCTAGATAATTGATTAGTTTACTCAAATCCCAAAACATAGTTCACCGAACCGGAAACAAATAATCGGTGTCGCCATGATCTGTAAATGTAATTAACAGTAATTATCTCAATATGGCAAAGGATTTACAGATAACTTTGATGTAGAAAATAAAACATGGCGCTCCAAAAAGGAAATGGTAATGGAAGTTCTCGAATGGAGAAATATGAGCAAATATAGGAAATAAAGAGATCCTGGCAACAACTGGTAATATAAAAAAGAGTAAGTCATTATCAGAAGTCATCATCATCTTCCTCCGCGATATGCTTAGCCAATTCTTGCTCTTGTTGATGCCTCTCTCTCCTCTTCTCAGCATTTTCCTTTTCCTTGTCTGTGTCTGGTGGAAAACGCAGTGCTCGAACAGCCTCATTGTGCATGTTAAGACAAAAGGCAATCCGAGAATTAAATGCCAACTGAGGCTCATTTGTAGAGTAAATATCTCCAGTTTCCTTGGATACCATCCACCCATTGGCATGATCCAATGAAGCATCAATAGCCCCATCACGGATAGCCTTTGCTACAATGCTCTCAGCGTCAGCAACAGGACTTGCAGAGTTCAACCTCAACTTTTTAGCTACATCAGCTAGCGAGATGCGTGAATATGATATGCTGATGTTGCGTAAACCAGTCCGGATGACATTATGACGGAGCCGAACAATCAAATTATGAGTTCGGTCTCTATTGAAAGTCGTCCCAAACTTCTCTGCAACATTCCTAAATAGCTCCAAGTCACCAATCCGGACAGCCTGAAATTCCACAACATAATTAAACACTACCAACATGGTTAAGGACTTGATCCAAAATTTTAGTTTTGGATTTAGAAGGCGGCTAGTGGATTGTGATTTAGAAACACATGAAATAACATCTGATAAAGCATCAAAGATTGAATAAAGGCCCATACAAATGCATAAAAATGTGTTTTATAATTGAATTTCTACAAAAGTAAACTTGTTTAAGGGCTTTCATAATTTTGACCTCCAGAACTACTTTCAAAAGCATTCCATAAGGTGCTTCTGAAAAGAACTGGAAGATGCACAATGATTTTTTTTTACTTAACACATTTGTGACTTTTGCTGACAAAAAGCATTAAAAAGAAGAAGCCAGGGCATTCCAAATAGAACCTTAGCCTGCTAAAGAAGAAGAAGAAAAAAAAGAGCAGGTTAAAATGAGTATGCACAAATATTTGAGACGGCTCCTTATATAGAGTCATAGGAGCTCAGTGCCTAAATATAGTTGAACTGATTAAAACCATAAATGATATGGCACTTTAAGTGCATTATTCATTTGAAGCTGTAATCAACACTATTTATCTATGGCATGATGGTTGCCATTATCATCTCTTTTGTTTCATAATAAGTTAGTCAGATTTTCTAAATTTGAAGTTTTATCCACAATTTTTTATCATACAACTCTTACAGTGCATTTGATGCACATTGAGGAACAACACAAGCAAATCAACACAGTACAAGAAAATGAGTCACAGCACTTCTTTTTTGTCTATTGTTTGATGGTCAATGCATAGCACAAGTAGTTTAGCAGGTGGAGCAAGCCAGCAAGGGGTTGCATTGGGCACTACTACCTGGTGGGGCTTATTGGTTGTTAACCATTGGCGTTGACAAGGTTTAGCCAAATTGATGGGTATTTTTGACATTTGGGGGTTGCGTGTGGGACAAGAGTTGTTCTAGGTTTAGAGAGTAATAAATATTTAGACTTTTGTCCTGTGCCTCATCTTTTGTTTTGTTCTGTTATATGACCATTATTAAAATCCAACATGGAACAAATGTTTTTGCAATGTCCAGTCCTTCATTTTTCAACAAATCAAATACACCCTTAAAAAGAGTTTGATAACTGCAACATAGAGAGTAATTCAATTTTTTGTATAAATTTGTCATTTCATAAAACAAATATTAAAATAAAATCACCATGAGAAAAACCCACATAATAGAAGCCAAAATGGAATCACATTAAAGAAAGGAAATTTTGCAATGAATGTAAAACTATAAAAGACAAGGGTGACAACGTAGATGAAAAGCCTTGTTGGGTTGTTATCCCAGACATCAGTTTTTATTCAAAAGTTTAATGAAAATTTCATAATAGGTCATTCAATTTTTTATTAGAGCTTATTCAAAAGTTACTGTAGCTCTAGATTACTTTGAAAACTGAAACAGGGCCAATGTTGAACCTTACAGTTTAAATTTCTTTCTAATTGGGTATCTCCCATCAACCAATGTTAATAAAGATGACCCATCCAAGCTGCCAAAAAGTTTTCCCATGTCAGCTGTGTCAAGAAAGTGAGAAATGATAACAAATCAACATTAAAAATGCAGAACTCTGATTTCTTCATTGACCACTATGCTTTCAGCAGACCTACACTACTCCTCTTTCAATAAAATTAGGATAAAAGTAGTATCTAACCATGGTACACAATCGTTCCATTTGTGTCAATTTCAGTTAAACAAAGCATCACTCTGGGATTTCACTTATTTATGACATAGTCAATAGCACGCCATAGCAGAGCAACAGAGTGAAGTGAGACTAAGCTGTTCAAATATGGAGTAGTTTTCAGCAGCGGCCATCATGCACAAAATAGCGGCTTTTTATGTGCTTTAGCAGCACTACCATGATGGGATTCAAAAACCATTTCTACCTCTGAAACATCTTTGTTTAGGGGTTTTTGTGAGTAAAATTGTGATTACTCAACCATTTTCTAATGTATAGGGTTTGAGACCCTTCTTCCTCAGTCATTTAAAAAAAAATAAAAGTTACTTCTGTTGACCTCTGTTCCTTCACATTTTACAGGTCTAAGTTCTTTTTTGTGTGTTTTGTTTTTTCGTCTTCGTTTAGACTTCACAGTTCACATCCTAGTTATTATGTAATTCTCTTTTCTATTAATTTCACTATCATCTTCTTTTTTTCTCATTCCATTCCTATGTTTGTATTGCTCCTAGATTGATGGTGATTGTGAGTGTAAACTGACTTATTGTTTTTCATGATTTTTTTTTAAATTCTGTGTGTTTAAGTATTTAGTATTTACATGTATAGTATAAATTATTTAGTTTGCCTTATAATATTTCAAAATGGTGACCAGCAAGCTTTCTGCAATCTCACTATAGAATGAGGTGTTTGCGACAAAAAATGTTGTCACACAAAACCAATTATGTGACAAGCATTTAATATGCCGCGTCATAATTTTGAAAGAGTTATAACATAGGATGGTTTAATAAATAATTAAACAGCAAGGACCTAATTTCCATGCAAAAAGCGTAGTGCCTATTTCATAACAAGATGAAGCTATAGGAACCAAACATATAATCAGATAAACAAATTAGAAATTCGCTTCTATTCTGGACACTAAAGTAGCTAACTCTGGTTGACAATGTGGACTTACATTAGTAAGCTCAAAGTAAGGCCTCAAAGATTTCTCCATTCCTCTCTGCATAAAGACTGTCCTCTCAGGTATTTCTCCCAATAATAAACGCACTATCACAGCCCACTTGTTACATTGAATCTGAAAACCCTGTGCTGCACTGGGAGCTTTACGAGCAGCCTGCAAAAGCGAGTCTTTTGCATCGGTGTACTCCAGCTGAATTGTCCGAATTTTCCCAAGGTAGAAGAGATAACGGCAGAACTAAAAAAGATACACAACACGTGGATTAAACATCAAGTAGAAAAGAGTCTAAAAAACAAAAGGAAAATTAAATTAGACTAGCTAAACAAATAAATCTAAGAATTATTGAGAATGTTCAACACAGGCGCATCATCTCAAAAAGGTAATCAGACAAGGTATAGAAGGTAAAGATTGCATTCACCAGAGGAACAAATCCCTTTGATGCCTAGAACAAGAAACCACCATACCTGCTGGTTTGAATGTGCCTCAAAACGTGGAGCCTTAGACCTCAACTTCTCTGCCTGATCATATAGGTTGTAGTGTAGGTAGTTACGAATTAACAGATTCAGAAGGGTTTCCTGCATCACATCACCAGGTAAGTACAAGACATGACCCACCTATGAAACAAACCAACAAGTTAGAAACAAACCTGACCCAGCTCATCATGGCGCAGGGTAGCAATCCGGTGCAATGCAAGGAGGTTACTGAAATAAAAACGGCATTTATTTTGGAATAAGTTAAATCTCAATCAGCTGTAAATCCCCTTAACAGTATAAAAATCTGTTCCTGAAGTTATTTTTGAACTGCACAGATGAGAACCCAACTCACCCTCGAATTTCAGCAAGATTTCCAGTAAGCTCATAGCTATATGAGAAATAAAAGTACAGTCTGGATGCAATTACATTGACAGTTCTTCTATTCAGGCTCTTCAGCCGAACAATGCTTGCCGAGGAACAAGCTTTGGCCTAAAATGAAAAATTAAAGAAACCTTAGCATATAATGAGCAGCAGCCTATTGGCATAGCTGATTAAAATTTAAACATGCAGGAACAGGACTCAACCGTGTCGTATCTTTTCTGGTCAATCAGAAAAAGTAGGACAAGGAGGTAACAGTAGATTTCTAGCTCAGGCAACAAGTGCTTTGCCGCCGGGATTTGAATAGTAGATGTTGCACTGTCCATTTCCATCTCTCGATCACCCTCCTATACAGCCAGCCAGTTACAAAATCAAAAACCATCACATCCATTAAAACATTGAATACATACACAATTGATCAAAGTAACTAAACTTGGATATAAATATAACTTATGTTTACGGAAGTGAAATTGAAGCAGGAAAAAAAGATTAATTTTACCTTAGGATTAGGGAGAAAAGAGGATAACCTAGTGTGAGGTTCAGAAGCGGGAGGAAGAACATAATCGAGGAAAGATGAGAGAACTGGTGCTGTCAATTTACGCCTCAATGCAAATGTAAGGCGCAGGGCACGAGCAATTCGACGAACTTCCTTTGAGTACGAACCGGTTTCAATAATTGATGCTATTTCCTTCAAATCTGTGAGTGAGCTCACAATTCAGCAAAATCAAAACGGAATGATGTTTCAGAAAGAATTGAGGAAGAAAGTTACGCTGTAATATAGATGGAGGAACTGAAGAAAGCGAGTGTGAAGGCGTTGCCTGATCTTTCATCTCCACGTCTTCACTCATCTTCTGCAACCGCACAATACAATGATGTCAGTGTTTTTCGATCTGAAAATTACGCAAACCCTAACGCTAAGAACACGATAGATAGAGGAAGCAACTTTGGTCACACAAGAGTATGCAGCCTCATCTTCCTAAGCTAAACGCACGATTCTTTTCTTCTTCTTTACGCTTTTATTTTAACATGAGACAAGTTAAGGAAGCGTTCTACTTCTAGCTTTTTGCATTTTCTTTTTTTTGAAATTTATCTTATTCTTTTTTTGTTGTTACAAAAAATATTGTTTTATTTTATTGTTTAAAAATGGCTAAAAATATTCTTACATGCGTTTGTTTATCAAAGAATAGTGTCACTTATAGTCTTACCATCGGTCGGGTATTAACTATGAATCCTATTCCATAATTGAACTCTTAAACAAGTCAAGTGAAATCCTCTTAAACAAGCATGCAATAAAATTTTTGTTGCATTTAAAATTGATATATTTTTCCTTTTTGACAGGATTAAAGACCTACACTAATCGTAAATGTTATCATTACAGAAGTGATTGGTTAAAAACTGAGTGTAGAGAGTGAATGATATCCTCACTTTCTCTCTTATAAGAATTCTTTAATAATGGATGAGGAGGGAAGGTTCACGTAACCAGTAAATTAATATGGTTTAATGAGTTGCCCCTTAATTAATTAATGGGGTCTCACAATATTAACTTAGGTAAGCTATTAGGAATATAAGAACTCAATCCATTTACCTTAAATTAGTCACTTATTTCACCTAATAAATCGGAGATTAAGAAAAAGGAAACAAAAGAACTCAATCCAAATATATATTAGTTATTTACTCACCTCATACAATCTATTGTCGCAAAAGTGCCAAGTTTTCAATTTGATTCTCAATCAATTCAATTCAATTTTTTTTATTTAAAAACGGTTCATTTCATTTTTTTTACATGTAAATAGTGCAATGCTTATAGTTCAATTCGTTTTTCTTAGACACGCCTAACTATTTGGAATGAATCACCCACCTTCCTCAGTCTACTACTATGAGTCTACTCTTGTGAATTCTTTATTCTTTAATAGGATATAAAGCAGTATAAATCGTGTAATGGGGGAGGGAGTTAATGTGTATCAATGAGTTAATTATTAGTCGTCCCTGTTAATTAATGTGATCTCCAGCATGATCAATCTAGGTCGGTTGACTGATCATGAATGACTTAAGAAATGAATGAGCACAGTTAATTGCCCGTCGTGGTCCCATAAATTAGTTAAATTTAGTAGGCAAATAAATAATTAGAGCTACATCTAGGAGTCCCAATTCAAGAACCAATTTTCATGACACAGTACAAGTTTGCACCAAACTAAGTCTATAACATCTCTGCTCATGGAAAAAAAACATCCAACTAAAAATTGTCCAGGTAAATTAAACCAAGCATTCGCCAGGAGCATAATCTTTTCTTAATTGCCCAAAAAAAGTAAAAAAGAGGATGTCAGAATAGGAAAGGAAAAAAACATCAATTTAAACACATCTCTAGAAAATAAAAAATAAAGAATGAGATTCAGGGCCAAAACAGAAGTACAACTGTTCAAGCATCTGACCAAGGTCTAAAACATAAAGGGTGCCTTATGTGGGCAGCAGTCTGAAAACTAAAAGTCTACATAAAACTGTAAGAAAATGCCCTACAGTTCTTCAGGGCCCCAGAGAAAAAGAAGGGGGAAATGAAGAAAATTGAACAAATAAAAGAAAACATAGAATTAGACATGGCTTTCTTTCACTAGTCAAGTCATCTGCACTGCACTAATGGCGGCCTACTGGTTGCCTCAGGCAGCTGCTTGAATTGGCCCATTGGATCTGAAGCCACGACCCCTTCCTCGATATCCCCCCCTGCCACGGCCACGACCTACAACAAAAGCAACTTAATCACTTCCAAAATAAGTTGTATTATGATTAATATAGATGATAAGGTTAAGGTAATATATGAAATTGCTCCAGAGTCTAGACAGTAAACCAAGAGCCAAAAAGTCACACAACCAGCTTAAATACTTAATCACTTCCAAAATATCAAGAGATAACAGTCATTACTTAAAACAAACGGATTCCCAGAATGTCAACTGCAAAAGCTGATTTCCTAACACTGATAGCCATTGCACACATGTATCTACCACACAAATGAAAGAAAGTAATAAGGATCAAGTACCACGGCCTTGAGGTACATCTTGGTTGTATCCTCCATCTTGCATATCAACATGGGGCCCATTGTACCCTCCCCTTCCACGACCACGATAGCCACGTCCTCTTCCCCTACCCCTGCCCCTTGCATTTCCCCTATTACGATCCCAACCTCCATCCTCGTAATCAGCTGAAATAAAACCATTCCCTGAAATCAAATACAGTAGCCATATCAAAAAACAGCAGAACCGTTCTTCACCTGTTTCCTAAGGGTTCAGTTCAGATTCCCTACTACGTAGTCTTTTTATTAAAAAAAAATGGAAAAGATGCTCTGTTAACGCTTGACATGATAAATGAGGTTGTGGACTTCTTTAAGTGATTGCCTATAGATAAAACATCTATTGATTGATGAAAATATCAATGTATTTACATATCTGAATAGCCTGTGCCAAAACTTTCACAGAAAAGATCATCCATAACATCTAAGGAATAGTTTCAAATTAAAATAGCAGCATAAATATGAGGAAACTATATATGGACTCATTCAAACAACTCTACCAATCACAGATAATTTACCCAGGTGACAACAAAGTGAACAAACACCTTACAAACATATGGTTCAGAGAAATGAAACAATGCCCACAACAAACATACCTCTGCCCCTTCCCCTGCCTCGGCCACCACGACCATGAACACGGCCATTAGGTGAACCCTCTGTGAACAGAAACGTTAAAACAGACATAAACTATCAAATGGGGAAAAAAGCACCTTACATGTACGTACCTCCTTCATAATCAAAATCTGTGGCAGCCTTCACCTGATCAGCTGGTAATGGAGGCTGATACCTAAAAATACACAATCTGTTATTCATAATTCATAATATAACTTGCTTATTTATTGATTGATGCCTAAAATCTTGAAACCTTCTAAAGAAGCACATATAACTAGTACATATACTTTCTGATTTCTTATCATCCGAACCAGAGTTTCTTTTATTTTCTCTACTTTTTACCTTTTACAATTAGCATATACTATCATTAATATTATCTATGATTTTCATGTCATTATCCAACGCAAAATAATATCAAATGCATACTTGTCACAAAAGGAGGAATTCTAGGGCCCATTTGTTTCAGCTTATTTTGAAGAATAATTATTTCTTTTAATTGACAGATATGTTATGTTAAGAAAAACTTCAAAAAAGATTGACTTTCACTCAATGCTTCTGAAAAAGATTCAATAAAAGCTGTTATTGCAATCCCTTTTTTAACTAAACAAAAAAACACCTAGTGAGGGAACTGAAATCATGAAGATCCCATTTAAAAGGATACAATATCACTCTATTGATATCCACACCAAATCTATTATTATTATTTCTTCTTAAATTATTCATTTCTATAACTTTAGCACCATAAATTTAATACCAGGCTCCTCTCTAGATTTGTGCACTGTGCTTCAATATTCCATCCAATTCAAACAAAACCTTCACCAACAACATCGCTGACTTCACATGATTCTCAATACTAATCCAAGTACACATAATATAAGACAACTTATTTTGGTGCACTGAAAGCAGGGGTTTGAATATTTTATTTTCAAAGCAGAAACCTCTCTGCATACTGCATATGACTGAAACAAAACTTGGTACCCTAACTCCATCTTGTGAGTCAGAATTTATTAATAATTTGTGTGATGGCATTAGCAAGAAGGATTGAAAGCCAACTTACCCCACAGATGATGTATCAAGTTCCTTCTTTGAAAGGGTTACTGTTATCATTGACACATGCCTCGTTGTCTCCAAACTACAAGATGAACAACGATAGAAATAGAGTGGAATGATTAAGCACCAGCAACCACCTGATTGGAAGGAATGTTTAACACTTGAAGCATTCAGATTTAAAATACTATTAATCAAAAAACTGCTCTTACGGAAGGAGGCCTTCCTCTAGGGGCTCCCAAGTATCAGTGATATCAGTGGATCCAATTGCTGTATTCTGGTGGAGGCCCACAATCCTCCTCTGCATTAACCCCAAGAAATAAGCATTAAAATAAAATCCTCCTCAAGTGAAACAAAATACTAAGATAGAGGTCAGCCAAGATAACCGCAGAAGCAAACAAACCTTGATCAACTCCACAATTGTCACGGTTTTGTTGATAGCCCTCCCCATTGCTTTGAAAACAATTTCATTAGAACCTTTCTCCTATGAAGACATGAAAAGAAAAAGTGAGCTTACAGAAATTAGCACAGAAAACAGAGAATCAATATCTTAATTCAGAATTCAGGAAATAAAAGACTTCACACTCAAACTTTCTGTGCTCCAATGTTATGACTAAGCAGTAGCACACTAAAACAGGCGAGAGAGCCTCGTAACACAAGTGCAGGACTCATAACATCCACTTTTCCCAATGCCCCCAGAGAATACAGACAGAAGGAAAGGGAAGATAGGGTGTCCCCTTGTTTATGAATTTCGCAACGGAAAGAGCAGAAGCACTAAACCCATCCCCCGTCCACACACACACACTTAGACTTGAAACATTTAAATATGGGGAGAGAAGGGAAAAGGAAGGAAGGAGACGTCACAACGCACATGCTTTAAATTATATTTCGAGGATCTAAGCCTTACAATAATCATATGTATGTTGGCATACTAGTCATAAACTCATAATACATTTATTAGTCACCTTCGCTTATTATTTAAAAGTGAAAATTAAAATTACAAACAAGTAGGGTAAGGTATGCCACCTACCACACACACTGATCCTTACCATTCCCTCCAAAATCCAGAACATACAATTTTGACATAACCAAACACAAAGGGGCAAACAAAAATAGATAAATAAATAAACAAGAGGCCATGGCTATGTTGAGAGCTTCAAACGAGAAGCGTAATAAGTATAACTCGACATGCATTAAAACAAAGACAACCAGTGTTTCCAAAGTTCAACTAGTCGTCATAAAAGCTCAGTATAAATTTATTTTTAAAGAAAAGAAGAAAACCTGAAGCAAGCTCATGGCGTAAGTAATGTAGTTGCGCATCCTTCCCTGACTAGTAATCCGGATCTCGTTTACATCGATTGGAGTTGCAGCTCTTGGCTTCTCCACCTTCTGGTACCGATCCATCTACGCCGCCAAACAAACAAAAAAAATTAACACACAGAAAAACCTTCAACCACAACATGGAAAAAAATAAATCACTGGAAAGGGAAAAAAACACAAAACAAAACAGGAGAGAGATTTGCTAATGGAAGAATAGGAAGAAGAATTGATCTGCGAGTGAGAGGTACCGCGATAGCTAAGGATAGTGTTTATTTCCTTCGCGAACAAACACAAAAGAGCGAGCCCTCTTCTACGGCTTTGTATTTTCTATTGCGCCCTAACTTGGTTGCTGCGAAGTGTTTCAGTTTATATACCCCCTAACACCCGGCACCCTCTCTCCGCTCTCCAAACTACCCTAACCAACTCCTTTTCCCAGTCCACTCACTCCCTCTTAATAGGCCTCTGCTCGGCCCATTCCCCAATTGCCCATCATCCTCTCCCACATTTTGTTCAACATTTCATTAAATCTCCTATGGAATCTGAATCTTTCACACAGTACAAAAACATTAATTTGTGGATTTTTTTTTTTTAATTTTGACCACAAACCCGTGGTTTGACAACAAATTAGCGTCATCTATGTTTGAAAAAAAAAAAAGTATTCTAGTATAAAAATTCATTAAATAAGTACTTTTATAAGATGTTTGCTTCAAGATTTCATATTACATTCTCAATAATTACATTCCTTGGTACATTCTTTGGTATGCTTGGAAATATTAATTTCATGAACATGTTTAGTTGGCATTTGATAATTTCAGGAAAAAAAAATATTTAACAGAAATAAGAATCAAAGAATAAATACAACAAAAGAGAGTAACTTCTATTCTCATGAAATTTAAGATATTCATTTTGTCATGGGAATGAATAAGATTTGAGATAAGTATGGGTATTTTATATTTTTAATCTATAGGAATTAAAAATACATATCGAAAAAGGTTTAAACCAACTTACTAATCTCCAATCAACTGTGATAGACTATTTGATATATGAATATTTCATATTCTTAGAAATCAACAATGCTTAGGAATATATTTTTGAAACTTGTTAACAAACAATTGTAAAAAAAAAAAAAAACACTTGTAGTAAATATGGGAATCTGATATTTTCATGTTCACTTTCCCATAAATTATTGATTTGTGATATCTTGCAATAATCACAACAGAAGAAAAAATATTCTCAAAATAAATTAACATGAGCGTAACCCAGTCTATCTCATTAACCTAGCTTACTTAAAAGTTGATTTTGAAGATTCAAATTTTAAAATTAAGGCTTAATTGCACTTTTTTTATTCCAAAAAATTTCACCATGTCGTGGAATTTGTCTCCGAAAACTTTTTTCATGACTTTCACCCTTAATTTATAAAACATCGCAAAGTCGGCTAAACGTAGAAAAATTGCCACAATTAAAACATTTTGTGCCAGTTTTTCCTTTAAACTGTGACAACTTTGTCATGATTTTTTCATTAATTGTGGTGGTTTTTTTAAGTGGGAGTAAAATTCGTGATGTTTCATAATTTGGTGGTAAATCAGAAAAAAAATGGAGACAATTTGTGACATTGTAAAACTTTGAAGGCAAAAAATGCAATTAAGTATTTCCTCCCATCGAGAATGTTTATTCATACCCAAATTATTCATTTATTTATTTGATGTTGAAATAACTAAATTATTATTTGGAGAGTAAGCATTGTATTTGTATCTAAAGCATTGGGCCAAGACATTATAAAATTGCCATTAAAATAAACTAGCCTTTTTTTTTAATTCAATATTTTTTTTTGTATTCATTTTTTCCAGGTAATGATACATGAGCAATGCCTTAATTAAATAAAGTATTCATAAATAAATACAAAATTTAGAATATTCACTATTACATTATTTTGTCCAACACTACCTTTTCTGTCTAGATGCAGGTCGACTACTAAGACCAGTGCATAAAAAGATGAAATAGAATACTACCCATCATTACATGTAAAGAATTAACAAAACAACTGTTAAAATGAAAGAGAGAATATGGATCCTCATACAGAAACACTAAGGCGGATATACATTTCAAAGAATTTTTAATCTGCTAGATAGAAAAATAGCCAAACAGAAAAAACAAAAGTAAAGAAGGCATGCAAATGCCTAACCATAAAATACACAGAATTTTGAAACTTGGAGATTAATGGATTACAAAGAGCATCTTTCGAGTTTTCTTCAAAATCCCATATTTCTGATTCCATTATCGTTGTTGTTAATTTACTTGAACCGCGAAAACCACATTTGTAAATGAAGATCAATAATAAATGAAATACATTAAAAGATATGAGCTAGACATTAAGAGCGAGCAATCTCCTACCAATTTAACGATTTACGCCATTCACCAGCATATTTCAATTGTTGTATCAAGGCGACCTTCCCATAATTAATTATGGTAGGAGTTAAGAATGAATTCAGAGAGTATAAAATGTGATGAATAACAATTTTTCTAAACATAAATTTGATAAACATAACCTACTTGGTGATGCTCTATTGAATAGGAAAAACTGTAACTGTAAGGAACATATCAAAAGTATAAAATGTAATGAATAACACTTTTCTAAACATCAATTTGATAAACATATTTAAAGAAGCTGTCTCACCTAAGATCAATAAATACACTTTTTATACTCCATAAGCTTGTCAATCTTATCACTTAAGTTGGAGTTTCCATCTGCCCAAACTTTGTTAAAGAGAAGGGTGAGAATCAAATTTGCAACAAATTAGAAGAAGAAAAATGCTGAACCTTGAAGGGAAGGAAAAAATAACAAGAACAGGAGCAAAAATCTCCCTAAACTAAAGGTATAAAATCTATCTATCAAAAAAATAAATCCAAATAAATGGGTGAAGAGAAATTAAAACTAAATTTTTCTTTTTCTTCAACTTCTTTCCTTCTTATTACTTCTTACTTCTCTCATGATACAACAACACCTTCTTTTTCACTAAATGAAAACCATGGTAGCTAGCAATCTTTGACCCTCCATGACTGCCATCTACAACCAGCACCACAAACCAACCACGCCCAACATTCTCTCAACTAGCAATCTAACCATGTGCGATTAACACTCAACACTATAATATCTTCTCTTCTCTCCTTACGAACACAAACCAACAGCACTAAACCACACTGAAACGTATCACTCACGCCCCCATAAACCAAAGTATCAACACAAAACTACCATGAAGCTCACCCAAATTACAATGAATAAATAATATTTTGATTAAATTGTTACCATGAATAAAATTATAAATAATTTTAAAAGTTATATTACTGGGCATTTAAAAGTTTGTTACTTTATAATATTTGTATGAATGACAATAATTAAAAATAGGAATACTTTTATATATTTAAATTCACACACACAAATTACTGTGCCGTCAATTTTGTTTGTAAATTATATATATATATATATATATATATAGAGAGAGAGAGAGAGAGAGAGATCGTGAGATTTTGATTTTGGAGTACTGGACTTTGCATGCTTTAGATTTAGACTATTATTTCCAGGTCAGATCAGCTAAATTATTTGATATATAGTACTGAATTTTTGTAGTTTGATTTTTCATTTCAATCCAAGTTGATTATGGTTAAATTAGTCACCCTAAAGAATTTCCTTGACCCTATTACCAATAAACCCACAGATTTTATGTTTGCACATAGTTATGGAAAATTCCTTGGCAGTCCTAGCAACTATTGACGGATCAAAACGGTCCTTATCCCATCAATGGCAAGTTGCGTTGGCAATTCTCGAAATGGGATCCACTTGAATAGATTAAGGTACGTCTGATTATGGTAAAGTGGCTTACTTACGTGATATATTTTCTTCGATTGGTTCCAAATGAACACAACGAATTAATTACCGCGAGATTATGAAAAGAGGAGTTATATGCATGCTTGGTTCTGCAACTTGTTTTAGACTGGGAATTTAGATTTAATTCAATCTCAAAAATTAATTTATAAAAAGTGAAGATTGTTCTCTAATTATATATTTTATTTTGACTCTATTTTTAGTAGAAGTGAGAGTTGAATTTTTCTTAATACACCTTCTCACACTTAGCACTTTTTAGATTTGATGAGTAGATAATATAGTGGATATCTCATTAATGAATCTAAAAGAACATTGAATATCATATTAGAATGTGAATTTAAACCTAATTTAACCTCAAAAATTATCTCATGTGAAATATCTCCCACTTATATATTATATTTTAACTCTATGGCCAATATTCAACTTGATTCTCAATAACTTGCAAGTGATAGATACAAGAGTAAGATATCTGCCTAGATTTGTTGATGTTGCTTTTACGTTTAGCACCGTAAACTTCGGGGCTTTAATTTGATGGATTCTAATTCAATAGGTGAAAAAACAAAGACCAAATACAGAAAAAGTAAAAACAATTTTCCAAATGAGTGAATATTTTAAGATAATGGTTGTTGCGATTGCATGGTTAACTGGTTTTGCAAGAGCTGAATATCGTGTCCGGCTATAGTGGGAAGCCTTCAGCATCATTTTCCAACAACATGATGCCAATGGAACTTGGAAGTGGATAGACAAAAGTTAGTGAAAGAAAATTTCGGCTGAAAATGATATATTTATATATATATATATATATATATATATATATATATATATATATATATCAACTCAAAGTTTCAAGAATCATAAAGGAATACGAATTGATGTCACTATTTTGTGTCCCTTGCCATTGAGTGATTGAGGTCTAGTTCGAACAATCTTCGTCACTCTGTTGGTTCAAATGATGTGCCGTATAAGCCATTGTTTGTCTTAAGGAGGTTAAAGTATAACAAAAAATAATTTATTTTAAAATTGTTTTTACATAGGAGAACAATTTAACAAGATAACTTTTTTAATATTGAGGAGTAAGTTATTATTTTATATTAAAGTCAATAAAGTACTGAAGTACATAACATTATATAAAATTAAGAACTAAAGTGATATATAAAATCAGAAATTAAATGGAGGATTAATTACTCATTCTTACTAGGACCATGATGCTTATTTTTTAATCTGATTTGTATTACTCCAAGATTCATCTAATAATCATAACAATGAAGAAACGAAGACGAATGCTTTTTATCTGCACGCATCAAAATCAAATCAAAATGCGTTTTTTATTTTTTTGAAAAGCAAAATCAAAATGCCTAGCTAATAATTACCATTCGAGAAAGCATTGCTGAAAAAGAAACTTCAAACGAACCTCACGATTGACCATATCCTTCGCTCACACTGTTGTAATCGCAGAGTAAACAATACCAACATTTGGGAGTTGGGACCTCAAAATCAAAATCTTGACACGACACTGACTCTCACCGGATAACATAAAGATAAAAAAAACTAATTAATTGTAACATAGTCATAAGCTAATAAAAAAAATTAAATGCTTAAATAAATATAATTTATATTTGTAATATTGAAAAGAGTTTGTAACAAAAAAAAAGTTTTATATTGTCAATTGATTAAAAATCATCTAATAACTTTTAAAATTGTTGATATTAACAAAAAAACGATATTCATTCGGGAGGGAAAAAACCTGCATCCAAATATTTGGGTTACCACGTCAACATCCGTACTTAAAAAAATATTAAAATATTTACTGCTTGATTAGTTATTGTTTAGCACTTAGGCGCGCTTGTATGCATGGAACTAAGTATGCTTATTTAATTTTTTTTAAAGAATAAAAAAAAATAGTAGTACTATATCTCTGATACCTCTGATCCTGTACAGGATGGGTCCTAACATTTTGTGAGCACATCAGAAAATAAATAATAAACAGAGAGCTTTCGCGTACAATCATGATAAATATATATTTTATAAAAAAAATAGACATATAATTTTATTAAAAATAATATATATTTCATTACTTATAAAATGTTTTCTCTATTCACAAATACATATAAATATAAAATATTATACGTAAATAAACATTTGTTTTTTTTAGAAATTGAGATTTTGTTAGTTTTAATGCTTGAAAGAACTTAGAATTTAAAAATTAGAGCTTATAGGATTTTTTTTCCTCTTCACACTATAGCTATTAGGATTTTTGTTTTCTCCAGTTAGTCATGAAATTGGGTGATTGACCCAAAAACAACTGTGTATATAAGCAATAAACTGATTTTTTTCTCTCCTAGTTATAATAAAGAATGACAGTCCATCATTACATGTAATGAAGTTACCTCGCTACTGTTGGGCAGATACTATACAGCTCTGATAGATAACTGAAGCATTATAGAAGTACTCTTTCAAGCTTTCTTTAACACGTACAGGAAAAAACTTTATTAGCATTCGCTTTCAAAATGAATTTTATTTATTCCCATCCCCATTCATTCATTCCCTTGCTATCGCCTATATGTCCGAAACACTTTGATTGTCTTTTCTTTGGCCACCGTAATGGCTTCATATTTTTTGGCTGTGATTCGGGATATTCTTGTCTTTATGTTGCGAAACAGGGATGGTCCGAATTACGCATACTCCACGTGAGGACATGAATTCATTGTGACATTCTTTTTAATATGTAATTAGATGGTGTTCAAAAGTGACCAGCTTGCATACACAAGCCATTCATATTAGGTTACAATATTCATAATGAAATTCATGGATCGGTCATGCTTTTGTCCATATATTACCTGCTTCTGTTTTGCTAAATTAATAAATTATTGAGCTTCTTTTCCAAACTAGGATGCAACATATGAACTTTTTAAAAAGTCACCTATCCTAATGCCTGTTGGCCTTTGACTTTGGAATAATATAATTTTTAGGAAATTATATTATTTAGAGTTATGTTAATCATATCATACAACCACATTTTGTTTATGAACTCTTTCAAATGCAAAATGAATTAAATCAATGACACACTTGTACACGAAAAAGAAAGTACAAAGAAGAAAAGATACGTCTGATTTGGTAAACTTGAGGGGGGCCATCTAGAAAGAAGATAAGTGTTAATGATACAATTTCTGAAATATTCTTATATATTCTTATTATTATTATTAATTAAATAATTTAACTAAAAAATTATATTGACAGTATATAAAAATTAAAATATTATTGAAAATTATTAAAAAAATTATATATCTTATTCATAATTTCAAATTTATTAATAAATTTTATCTAATAATAAAAAGGTGTATTAGGAAATATTTTCAAACAATCGTAATAAAAAAAAAAAAACCCACAAGGTGGATCCGTAGCACGGCTCGCGGGAGAAATACAAACAAGAGTGTCTTTTGCAGTTTATTTTCAGCCGGGACGAAAGACAACCTTTGTAACTTATCATAACCCTTCCTTAATCTCGTTTTTTTAAGAGTATTGATATTTGGTAATGATAATATGATATGTACAATTTTGGGTGGATTGAAATGAAAATAATATAGGTACAAATAAATAAAAAAATAGTAATATACTATGTGATCACCAATTAGACAATTGATAGCGCATTTCCCAAGTTCAAACTTTACAATATTTTAATCTAAAAAAATTGAAGCTGCACTGATGAATTACACTAGCAAACGGTTAAATATTTGATGTGTAAACAGAAAATTTTATGAGAAATGTTCCCAATTATTAATACATTGATCAGCTATTTGACAAACAATGAACACTTTAACAAGCAACGGTATGAAAAGAAATTGCACGCAATTGATTCCCCATACCTATGTGCCTCTTTTCTTTCCCACACTCCACGATCTCCCACCCTCCTCGCCTATCCCTTCCCTCACTTTTCCCTTTCTCTTCTCCTCCTTCCAAGTTTATCGACTTTTTTAATCTGAACAAAAAATGTAAAATATGTTTTTATTTTAGTCTTTAAATTTTCTTATCATACGTACAATTTAGTTCATAAACTTAATAAAAAAAAACATGTTTTTAGTTCCTAAGTTTACCACCTAATTTGTGCATGTTTTTTAACATTTGGTTGTGAGGAGTTACTAATTTTTTAAATATTTTTGTCATTTTAATTTATTTATTATTTCAACAGATAATTCTATTAAATACTTATAATTTGTTAATTAGATTCACTGTTTTTAACAATTAACTAATTTTTCAACTTTAAACTAATTTCAGCTTATTTTAAGTAATTTTTGTCAAACATAATGATAAATTATTTTAAAATTATCAAAAAAATGATTAACCCAAAAGAACAATGATACGTAATACTCACTTATTTTAAACATTCTACAATATCTCTAATTTTTTTTATTTATCATTCTTTTCTTATCATATCATAAATCTTATAATTCCTATACTTTTTAACACCCACCAATATCTCTAATTTTTTATTTATCATTCTTTTCTTATCATATCATAAATCTTATAATTCTTATACCTTTTTCGAGTTTGTTACAGCACAAAAATTTTCAATTGAAAAAATTATCTAAACGTGACCCAAATTGCTTCTAA
Source organism: Glycine latifolia (assembly GCA_013407115.1). NCBI lineage: Eukaryota > Viridiplantae > Streptophyta > Magnoliopsida > Fabales > Fabaceae > Glycine > Glycine latifolia. Next base: position 32,552,105 of record CM023957.1, read on the forward strand.
AACCTAGCTTGTTGTAAAAATTGTTATTAAAAAATATTTAGTACAAATAGATAGTAAGATAAGCGAAATATAATCCAAAAATGATATAGTGGTTTAAGATAAGATAAGATAAATAGTAATGTTAATATTAAGAGGCGATGATGGGTCGGGTAAAGTGGAGGTGGTGACCCTTTTAGAGAGGTTTCCTTGTCACATAAGAAACGGCAAAAATTTAGAAGCGCACACCGATCTTCTCAATCAAATTCACGCCTTTCCATTACAGAATCCCCTTATTCTGCAGTATGCTACTCTCACTCACCTCTTTCACTCTTTCTCTACCAGCCAAGGTTTCTTAACATTTGTTTGTGATTTGCAGTCATATAATCATGCTGGACATGCTCGAATACGTTCTTCTGGCGATTTTCTTGCCGTGCATCGGCATGTGCGCCGTTTTCATCCTGTACATGTGCCTTCTCTGGTACGCCACCGTTCTCATCAACCACTACTCCGACCCCCAGCTACCGGCCAAGCCGGCCTCCGACAGCGGGCTCTCCCCTTCCCAGCTCGACAAGCTCCCCAGCATCACCGGAAAGGAACTTATGATGGGAAACGAATGCGCCATCTGCCTGGACGAGATCGGAACAGAGCAACCGGCTCGGGTGGTTCCAGGTTGCAACCACGCCTTCCATTTGGAGTGCGCCGACACCTGGCTCTCCAAGCACCCTCTCTGCCCTCTCTGCAGAGCCAAAGTCGACCCAGCGCTTTTCTCTTCCTCCCAAAATCCATGCTGAACCTCTTTTAATTTGTTTCTTCAATATGTTCTCACATTGTTTTTTTCCGATGAAGCACCGGAGCGGACGCAGTCGTGCCGAGTATTCACACACTGTTTTTTTTTCCTCTTCAGAGTTTAGTAATTAGTATTTGTCAGTGGTGATGGTTGATTAGGAGATGATTGACGAACTTGTGTTTGTTCTTGTTCTCTTCTCGGAAGCGTTCTAGATTTTTTTTTCTTTAAAAAAACTGAAATTTCACTTTTTAGGCTATTTTTGTTTTCATATTTTTCGTAATTTTTATTTTTTAATTAAGATATTTTATTTTTTATTTTTGAAAGATTTGTAATTTAAATCTTATTTTTTAATTGAAAAACTTTATTACTCATTTTTTAAAAATTAACTTTTATGATTAATTAAAATTATTAAACTACTAACAAATTTAATTTATTAAAATAAAAAATATATTATTAACATAGATTGATCAAAAGAATTAAAATCATAGAATTTTAAAAAATAAGAAAAAAATGGCTCAATTAAAAATAAAAGGATTAAAATTATGAATTTTTAAAAAATAAATATCACAATTAAAAAATAAATAAAAAAATCTAAAATCACAATATTTAAAAAATAAAACATCTCGTTTAAATGAGATTAGTATTACCTTATAATTCTCAATAAGAATATTTTCCTTTGATAAAAATAAATATATACAACATCATATACAATGGTAAAATTTTATAATAAAATTATATAGAATATAATTCACAATATGGGTCGCTACTCTCCCCACTGCCTAATGTCCACTGCTGCAATCTAATTAGTATAGGAGAGAAATAACATGATAATGAATGATAGTGCAGCCAAGCAACATAGCAGGAAAGAGTATAGGAAAAGAAATACTTTGTTTAATGACAAATTTAAACTCTTATGTCAGTTCTTGCAAAATTATTATAAATAAAAATTAAGAATTGACCAAGTATTCTAGTTCTTATATATTGATAAAGCAGCTGGACTTGCAAGCTACGAAGTCCAATGATACGGACACCAGATAGGACACGAACATAGATACTATGACATGATTAATATTTAAAATATAGCAAAAAATAATAAATAATATAAATTAATTATTTATTTAGCAAAAAGGGGCAAGTGAAGCAATATTTAGTAAAATGGGGTAGCCAAACACGCCCAAATGGGGCGTGTCTCTGTCCGTCTCTAATTCCGTCTCTACTTCGGTCTCTAATACTTTTTTCACAATATTGGGTTTTTTTAAAAAAATCCGTCTCTAATTCCGTCTCTATTTCGGTCTCTAACACTTTTTTACACAATATTGGGGTTTTAAAAATCCGTCTCTAATTCGGTCTCTAATTCAGTCGCTAGCACTTTTTTACAGAATATTGTGTTTTTTTTAAATGTGTTGCAACCACAATATCGTGATTTTAAAATTTTTTAGAACTGAGAATGTTTAAAAATTTACAGTATAATTTTGGTAAATAAATATTTCCAAAAAAAATTACTTAATTCGGGCTAAGTTTTTATTACTTAATTACTCCATTTTAAATGGCTAAAATTTAAAATGAAGTGTAATTAGCCATTTAAAAATCTTAAAATTTAAAAATCTTAGCCATTTAAAATGGAGTGTAATTAGCCATTTAAAAATCTTATATAAGTGGGAAACGAATCGCCAAAAGGCCGTGAACGAGGTTCGAAATGCATTGGTTATTGACTATTGGTCATATGCTCTGGTGCATGCCTAGACTAGACTGTACGGACGGATGAAGCAGAATCAATAACGGTGTCGTTTTCTACTTTAAATATTAAAATTAAGCTTATGAAAAATGGGGGTGCATTTAGCAATTGTTAGGTTTTAAATTTGATTGTGCATATGTCATTTAAATAGTCATAACTTTTGATAAAGATGTCCGATGGAGGCGTACGATATGTCAAAACGCTTGAAATTAAGAGAAGTAACTAAAAAAATAAAAAATAGCATGCAATTCAGTAATTAAATAAATAAAAAATTAGAAAAGAAGAAATTTTTTGGAGGTTTGAATCTTAAATCGCAATTTTGAGGCACTTAGAGGCCTCTTTTGGGAAAAATTTTGGGCAAGTCCCTCTTGGGAATTCGTTAGGGGCTTCTCCTCTCAATTACGAACGCGTGGCCACCGATTTCGCTTCAATCGGACATCCCAGTCAAAAGTTATGATCTTCCGAAGTTTACGTTCACACCGTGCTCCACCTGTGCATGTGCCACGTATCAGCTCCAGCTTAAACACGCCCCACGCCCCATTTGGGCGTGTTACAACACACCCCATTCAGGCGTATTTGATTGCCCCATTTTGCTAAATAGTTTTGCATTTGCACCATTTTGCTAAATAAATAAATAATTTATATTATTTATTAATTTTTGCCTTTAAAATATAGGATAGGAAACATTAAACATACACAAAGAAAGAGATTTTAATGAAATGAAATATGAGTAATATATAATAAAATATTTAAATTGATGATATATTTATTTTTTAAAACCAACATTTTATGTTTTTTAAGTGTTTGAGGTATGTAAAAATATCTATCTAAATGTTTAAAAAAACATTTTTAAATTGAAAACTTCATAAGAAATGTCGAATAAGTGTTGTAATGTATTGTCAATTTTTTTTTTGACATAACTATACTTTAAAGAAGAAAAGTGTTTGTGCTTCATAATGCAAGGAATATCTCAAGAAGGTAACTTCTACAACAAAGTGGATTTATAAAAATGGAACCAAAGTCTGTGCTCCTAACTCAATTAACTTGCCTCTCAAAATGAAGAAGCCATAGGGTTATTCAAGTCGAATCCTCTAATTCGTTGAGCATGTTTAGGTAAGTGTTTTTAAAGAATTTTTAGGAGAAAAAAATAAAAAAAATGAAATGAATTTTTCCATAAACTAAAATTAACTCTCCATTAGCTCATTTATAAATGTTTTCTCATATTTTAGAAAAATTATATGAGAAAACTTTTATAAATTAGTTAATGGAAAACTAATTTTAGTTTATGGAGAAACTCATTTCATTTTTTTTTCTTATTTTCTTTACATAGAAGTGTTTCTAAAGAAGCTTATATTCAAATAGGGCTAATGATACTTGTTGGCATGGAACTGGTTCGTTAATTCACCAAAAAATAAACGTGACTTGTTGGTTAGCTGAAATGAACTCTGTTTAATTTTATAGATCAATATAATTCTTCAGTCATCAGTTTTTTTTTGTTATCTATAGTTCTAGGCTGATTTTTAAATTAAATACAAATTAATTATTTAATTAGCAAAAAGGTGCAAAATTGAAAATATTTAGCAAAATGGGGTAGCCAAACACGCCCAAATGGGGCGTGTCTTTGTCCGTCTCTAATTCCGTCTCTATTTCGGTCTCTAACACTTTTTTACACAATATTGGGGTTTTTTAAAAATCCGTCTCTAAATCCGTCTCTAATTCGGTCTCTAATTCAGTCACTAACACTTAGAATATTGTTTTTTATAAATTCCGTCTCTAATTGGTCTCTAAATCAGTTGCTATTTTTACAGAATATTATATTTTTTTTAAAATGTTGCAACCACAATATTGTGATTTTTTAATTTTTTAGAACTGAAAACGTTTAAAAATTTACAGTATAATTTTAGTAAATAAATATTGATTTTTGGGAAATTTGAATAGCCAAAAAAGCAGCAGTGACAGATGAATCCTAACTCACTGGAGTTCTTTGTTTCACTTGTCCATTTAATTATCAAATACTGTAATACTGAATAAATGTTATTAAGAGAAGTAATTAAAAAAAAAAAAAACCTAACATTTGCTAAATACACCCCCATTTTTGATAAGCTTAATCTTAATATTTAAAGTCATAACTTGATAGAAATATCCGATGGGGGCGTATTTTATGTCAAAACACTCGAAATTAAGAGAAGTAACTAAAAAAGCATGCAATTCAGTAATTAAATAAATAAAAAATTAGAAAAGAATAAGTTTTTTGGAGGTTTGAATCTTAAATCGCAATTTTGAGGCACTTAGAGGCCTCTTTTGGGAAAAAATTTTGGGCAACTCCCTTTGGTAGTTGCCAACGGCTTCTCCTCTCAATTACGATCGTTTTGACATATCATACGCCTCAATCAGACATCCCAGTCAAAAGTTATGGTCTTCCGTAATTTACGAAAACACCGCGAAAACCCCACACCCCCTTTTTTTCCTGCCACGTGTCATCCTATGCACAAACACGCCCCAAATGGGCGTGATTGACTGCCCCATTTTTCTAAATATTTTCCCATTTGCACCATTTTGCTAATTAAATATTTAATTTGTATTATTTTTATTAATGAGCCATAGTTCTATACTTTAATTTTTCTGCTTCATTTAGGAAGTTATCAAGCGTCTTCCATATCTATTTCACCCAACTAATTTACCTTTTATCGGTTTAGTTAATAACCTGTTCTTCAATCAAAACAGATCTTTCAAGTAAAAACTAGAGAAATTAAATTTGATTAGCTTTCATTTAAATTCGTTTGCGTACCAATTGGTTGCCAGAAAGCTATTTGGCAAGGATCACCCTGACTTTGATGGAAAATAGTATGAAGAAATTGATGGTAAGAACTACCTTGGCATCGACAATCATGGGGGGTGGGGGGTGGGTTGCTGCAGTCATCACCGATCGCACTCAAGATTTATAACTTAACCAAGCAACAGTAAAAAAAAATATTCAAGCAGGAAAAAAAGAGAATTGAGATGGTCTTAAAATTAACCGATCATTTAATATGTTTCTTTCAATACAAGTAAGATAAGTAGTTTATATATGTATTCGGCAATAGAGACAAGTACAACAAAATAGAGATAAATATAGAACATTTTCTTTTTATTGGTTAAGGTATGGTAATAAAAGAAGAACGAACGAAAAAAAGTCTCACAAAAACAATAAATACTCATTAGAACACTGAGCTAAGGCCAGCTAGTCTTAGCAGCAAAGTCCCAAATTAGATTCTCCTAAGAACGACATGATGTCAGGAAATCATCCCAGTTACTATATTCGTTGAGAGGTGAAAATCACATTTTGAATAACAAGAGTATAGATCATCAATCATATCATATCTGGCTCAAAACCCTCTCAGCAGCTGCTATTGTCATTTTGATGTCTTCAGTAGTATGTGCCAAGCTGGTGAACCCAGCCTCAAATTGTGAAGGTGCAAAATATACACCTTGCTCCAACATTCCCCGGTAGAACCTAGCGAACTTGGCTAAGTCACTCTTCTTAGCATCGGTGAAATTGAAGACAGGTCCTTCTGTAAAGAAAAAACCAAACATCCCATTTATATGCCCACCACACATGGAATGTCCTGCACTCTTTCCAACTTGAAGAATCCCTTGAACAAGTTCTCCAGTGACTTTATTTAAGTACTCATAAGTTCCTGGTTCCTTAATAAGCTTCAGAGTCTCTATTCCTGCAGCCATAGCCAAGGGGTTTCCACTCAAAGTACCAGCCTGGTACATAGGTCCTGCTGGTGCCACCATTTCCATAATATCCCTTCTTCCCCCATATGCACCTACTGGCAGACCCCCACCAATTATTTTTCCTAGAGTTGTCAAGTCAGGAACAATGCCAAAATACTCTTGAGCTCCTCCATAGGACAAACGGAATCCGGTCATAACTTCATCAAAGATGATAAGTGCATTATTCTCCTTGGCGATTTTGCATATGGCATCAAGAAACTCAAATTTAGGAACAATGAAACCCGAGTTTCCTACAACAGGTTCAAGGATGAGTGCTGCAATCTCTCCCTTGTGATTCTCAAAGAGTTTCTCAATGGCTAAAATGTCATTGAAGGGGGCAGTGAGGGTGTTTTATGTAATAGCTTTCGGAACACCAGGGGAGTCAGGAAGTCCTAATGTGGCAACTCCACTACCTGCCTTAACAAGAAAAGGATCAGCATGGCCATGGTAACACCCCTCAAACTTGATGATCTTCTGCTTCCCTGTAAAAGCACGTGCCAGACGGAGCGCCCCCATGCATGCTTCTGTGCCTGAATTGACAAACCGGACCATTTCTATGCTGGGAACTGCAGAGATAACCATTTCAGCTAAGGTATTTTCAAGCAAACAAGGTGCCCCAAAACTAGTTCCTTTTTTCATTGTTTCAGATAGGGCAGCAAGTACCTGAGCAAAATGTATATCAAAGATGAGTTCGATGGCGAATAAATTACAACAGAAAAAAAGTAGCCATGCCATTATCTCCATAGCACCATGCATAACTAGGATCTTTGTTTTGAAACAACGCAGCTCATTAGTTATATAAAATATTTTCTCATGAATTACCAATCCTCCATCTAATTTCTTCATAGAAAGTACGCATAAGTCATAGCTACTGAGAAAATATCCCAAAAGGACTTTGATATGAAATAATATCTCTAAATTGAATAAGTAAACATAAGGACTAAAGAATCTCTCATGCTAAAGCTACAAACGCCCATTGGAGAGAATAAGGTCAATAGCAGTAACACAACAATAGGGTACAAGATCTTAGAACAACAAAAGATACAATGTAGATCAAAGAGTGAAATAGCCGCGGCATTTCAGTGTAGAAAGAATATAAATAACCTTATCATGCGCATGACCAATTATTGCTGGGCCCCAAGAACCTACGTAATCAATATATTCATTGCCATCGATATCCCACATGCGAGATCCCTTAACTGAATCAATCATAATTGGTTGTCCTCCAACTGATTTAAAGGCACGAACAGGGGAGTTAACACCACCAGGCATCAAATCCTGAATAAAAAGATTGAAATATTTTCACAAATTATTTTCCTCCCGTCCAACAAGAAATTAAAGGGGAATATAACACATCAGTTTTGACTTTTGAGCATCTAACAATAAACTAAAGTATGCAAAATGAAAAGCCCCATATGAAAGCAACTATTTGCCAGCATCATCCCATTCTCCTTTTCAAAACAATAAAATGGAAGTGAGCATAGGTAGCTTAGCTTAGCTAGAAGAGGAATACTAATGTTACTCTCTTTATGATTGGTTAAAATTTATTGGATATCATCACTTTTGATGGGTCTTACTCTTACATCTCATTTAAGGACTCTCTCCTAATTGGGAAGTGAAATCCACCAAAACTGCTGATTTTCAATAAATTTCAACAAACAAAAGAAGAAAGTGTGAGGGAGATTGTAACCACCATTCGTCTTAGGCAGAACTTAGTACAGTCTTGCAGAGATCTAAGTAATGACTCGAGAGTAAGGAAGATTATAGATTACTGTCCAATGAGGCCGTGACTGTATCCTGAATATGAGAATAATATCTATACAGATTTAAAGAATGACTTAGAGTTAGTTTATTGAATCAAATTTTTATTTGACGATTAAAAGTTGGTTCTAAGAAATATTAGTGTCAAATTCCTAATGGTAAAAGTGACTTCATCTTCAACAAGAGTGATGATTTTAGTAACCGCAGATTAATCGTTGACCTTCTCTAGCCCACAGTTCCCTATGGATCATCAGATCCTGGCCAAAACCACAATTTTATAATATAAACTGATTAATGAAGTCTAATTACAATGAGAACTAATGACGCCTTTGAAACCATTGTGATAT
>CM023957.1:32560482-32647732 GCA_013407115.1 Glycine latifolia
CAAGGGAATGAAGCAACATCATTGACCACAGATATTGTAACTTCTAGGCAAACTTTATAAAATGAACACATGATGAATTACATCATATGAAGTTGAAGTGGAAAAACACGTTGTGAGGAGGGTGAAGTGAAGCCAATAGAATCCCAACAGGGGCATGATATTGATATTGATATTGATATACACACTAGTTAGTTGAGTTATGAGGTGAATAAGAAATGAAGATACCATGGAGAGAGTGAAAGCTTGTTGGGAGTTGCGAAGAGAAAATTCACAGTTTGTATTGTGGTGAAGGGATGCTTGCATTCTGACAGAGCGTGGGCAAGGGAATGAAGCAACATCATTGACCACAGATATTGTAACTTCTAGGCAAACTTTATAAAATGAACACATGATGAATTACATCATATGAAGTTGAAGTGGAAAAACACGTTGTGAGGAGGGTGAAGTGAAGCCAATAGAATCCCAACAGGGGCATGATATTGATATTGATATTGATATACACACTAGTTAGTTGAGTTATGAGGTGAATAAGAAATGAAGATACCATGGAGAGAGTGAAAGCTTGTTGGGAGTTGCGAAGAGAAAATTCACAGTTTGTATTGTGGTGAAGGGATGCTTGCATTCTGACAGAGCGTGGGCAATAAGAATGTGATCGAGACAGAGCCCTTGACCTGGAAACTCCCCATTTGGCGCACGCTAACGCTTCCATAATGAAATTACCGAAGCAGCAGCAGCAGGACAGGGTAGGTATGGTTGTCACAAACTATTATTTAGCTATTAGTTCACATTCCCAATATATAATTATATCTATTCGCTACTCCGGAGACTATTATAAGTAAAATATAACCAAAGTTAGGCAAAATCATAGAATGCTGTCTGGAGTTAGGTCACCTTTATAAGTTTCTTTTTGTATATTTATGATATATTGATTTTTATCTTAAATATTTTACATATAAAATTATAGACAAATTATATATGTAGTTTATAATTTTATATGTTAAAATAAAGTCAAATGTTGCACCAAAATAAATTTAAAAAGTTGAATGAACTTTGTTTAAATTTTACAAAGGTTGAAGTATTCTTTATACTCCGTTTAAAAAAGAATTGACTTACCAAAAAGAAAAGTTAATTAGCTGCGTGCTGTTTTTGTGAACTATTTTACCGTTAAGAGAATCATATACTTTTAACTTACAACTATAATATGCATAACCAAAAGGAGGCAGAAGACATCTTCACCCATTTTCTACTATATAGTTGTTCTGAACATGAACCAAGGATACTATATATATTATTATGATATATGAAAGAGTCGTGAATAAGAACCCATATATAGATGCGAAGCGTTGATGGCATTCAATAAAATGCAATTCTCTGTGCCGTAATCCTAGCAATACCAAGAGACGAGTAATGGAATCGGTTCTAATCCAGAGCGTGAAGCTGCACATTATTATTATATTCTTGCCACTACTCCAAGGGAAGAAGAAAAGCACCAAAAGAAATTGGCAATTCTAATCAATCCCATCGAAGGGAATAATTAATTTAATTATATAAATAGGGGCGCAGAGATGATGTTGATATATATATATATATATAGAGAGAGAGAGAGAGAGAGCGCAAAGCAAGTTAAATTGTGTAGTTTGTAGAAAAATCAAAACCTTGATCAGAAAAATGGGACTGGGGCTGTTGCTGCAACAAGCCCCATGAAATTGACATTGCAGACTCCTGGGACTTCTCTACTGACCATACCGCAAACAACATTCTTCTAAACCGAAGCCAAAAGCTGCATCTGCTCAATATTCCAATAATAATAAACACACAACCTCTACTACACAAATAGAGTTGTTCACGTCTGCCATTTCATGGGCGTCATGCATCGAGACCTTAAACCCGAGAATTTCTTGTTGGCCACCAACCATCCCAATGCAGCTGTCAAAGCCTCTCCATTTTCATCGAGGAAGGTTAGTATTTCACTTTCTTTCCTCCGGATTTTATCGAATCTTTGCATGATCATAGAGTTGGAAGTGAATGAAAGCACTTCCTAGTAGCTTATGATGCTTTGACTTGTTAACAACTTTAACTAATTAACCGAAAGTTAATATATATTCACAACTTCCCATAACCTGTCATAATTCTGTGTTCAAATAATTTGGGTGTGAATAGGGACATTTGGCAAGTTTTTAATTTTATTTATTTAAAAAACTATAATTTTTATTTTCATTTTCATTTGTATTAAATGCTTTTTAATTAAAATATATAAAATTTAAATAAAATCATTTAAAATGTAATTTCAGCATAATTTATTATGTTTCAACGACTATTAAATTGAGTTGAGTCAACATTAAATACTTTTATTTTCTAATAAATTAAAGCTTTGCTATTGGACATGGGTATGTTGGGAGAGAATTTGCATTAACGGCCAATAAACATCAGACACGTAAGTGAAAACATAACATAAAATGAACTAACATGAAACCAAGTCTCTCACAACGTGTACTACGTACTGATGCAAAAAAGTGATCGAGGAATGATGCTTTTTTTTTTTTGTGAGTGAGGAGTCAGGACCATCCCATCCCATATCCCAACCCAAAAGGAAAAGCAAAGCATAAATTGAAAGCAGCAGCACAGTTAAGCTTGTTCACAAACTGCTTCTTTTCTTTTTTTCCACCTCTCAAACTCTGAAGCTAAAAATCTCATATATATGACCAATTAATATATCTGTGTCCACAAAGAAACATTATTATTCGACATGGGGCTCTGCTTCAGCAAACCCAGCACAAACGAAATACCAATCAACTATGATTATTCACCACCCCAACATCATTATCAGCCACACTCACGGAGAACCCAACAACCTCAACAACCTCGTTACCCCTACCGTACCCCAAACTCAGACCCATCTCCATCTATTGCTCCATCATCATCATTTGGTGACCAACAAGCACGAATATTAGACAAACCATACTTTGACATCAAAGTTCTTTACACCCTTGAGAGGGAACTCGGGAGGGGTCAATTCGGGATCACTCATCTCTGCACCGAGAAGACCACGGGAAGAAAATACGCTTGCAAGTCCATTCCAAAGCGGAAGCTAAGTAAAAAAAAGCAAATTGATGATGCCAAGAGGGAAGTTCTCATCCTTCAGCACCTCTCGGGACAGCCCAACATCGTCGAGTTCAAGGGTGCTTATGAGGATCGGCAGAACGTGCATTTGGTGATGGAGTTGTGTTTGGGTGGTGAACTCTTCGATCGCATCACAGCAAAGGGTAGTTACTCCGAGAGTGAAGCTGCTTCTATATTTAGACAAATTGTCAATGTGGTTCATGCTTGTCATTTTATGGGGGTCATGCATAGAGACCTTAAGCCTGAAAATTTCTTGCTTGCTAGTAAGGATCCTAAGGCACCTCTCAAAGCCACCGATTTTGGATTGTCCGTCTTCATTGAAGAAGGTCATCATTCTACGCCCTTTTGCATTCATTCATTCCTTTATTCTATCAGTTTAATGTCTATGCAGCCCCACAGTTTTACATTCTAATAATTCACTTACAAATAACTGTTTGACTTATTTTAGTATAATTATTTTAAAAGTAACCAACTTATCATACACGATGAATTGATTGGATGGCAATGTTTAATCCTTTTTCTCTTATTTTATTTACAATTACATTCACCACATCACATTCTCTGGATTTAAGTTCTAATTGCTTCTTCTATTTCTTTTTTAATTTTCTCCTTTAGTAAAAAAGATTCGAAACGTTGCCGTCTAAATTCAGATTTGTTGGATTCGAATTTTAGATTAATTAAGCACTGTACTGAAAAGAATGATAATGTATAGTATAATAAAAGAAAACAAGGTAGCTTCAGCATCGGATGACTTAATTAGCTAGCTTGCCGTAATAATTGAGTTGAATTAACAGTTGGATGAAGACTGAGTCAATTGTTATTATGGAGTCAACCCCGAGTAAACGGTTTCCTATTATAAAAAGGAGCAACAGAGGAAAAGCAGAGACAAGAAGCCAAGTCAACTGTGGCTACTTACATAAATCATATGATTCGAAATTGAACTAGTAGAAGTGATATTTTTATATTTAAATAAACTAATGATATTTTGACACCTCTTCATTCAAAACATCTCATTCACACCTATCATTTTTCTGCATTTTTTGTTTTCTTATTACATCTTATTATCTATCATTTGGACACTCAGATCTGGTTAACACTCTTCATTTCTATCAATTTATATTTTCGTGCTACATTTTATTACTTCACTTTCCATTTCTCTCTTGATATCTACAATCTGCACCCCTCAGGTGACCAATGAGGTGGGAAAAAAAATCGCTATTATGTTTTGTTTCTTTTGGAAACTAGCTAATTTCGTCACAGAAGCAAAATTTGTACATTTTTTAGATTGTGTGTGAAAATCTATTAATTGTATTGTACTAAATAAGATCCAATTCAACAGGTAAAGTGTATAGAGAAATTGTTGGAAGTGCATACTATGTGGCTCCGGAGGTGTTAAAGCGAAATTATGGAAAGGAGATGGATGTGTGGAGCGCAGGAATCATTTTATACATCCTTCTAAGTGGGGTGCCTCCATTTTGGGGCGGTAAGTATATATTACTCTGTTTCTATTCACACTGCGGACAAATTAATTCAAAACTTCATTTACAATTCTGTAGCCACTCGTGCACATTTGTGCTGGTTAAGTAAGTACGTGAATAAATTGCAAAATTGAACACTACACGTCCTAACAATAGTTGCAGCTCAGAGGTACCTGTTGACTAAAACAACAATGTATATAGATCACACTATATGGCAAGTCTTTATGTCTGTTTATAATTCAAAAACTAATTAATGTGCGTCAATTAATTGATTTATATAGGAAGAATATCGAACGTGACTGGTTAACAGCTTATATCAATTTCTTGCTTCCTTCACGTGTTACATTTCAGGTCATGATAGATAGATATATGTTATATTATTTTTATTGGTTTAGTGACATTATGTTATCCGTGGGACAATTTTAGAAAACGAGAGAAGCATATTTGAATCTATTTTACGAGGCAAGCTTGATCTGGAGAGTGCACCATGGCCTTCTATTTCAGTTGCTGCAAAAGATTTGATCAGGAAAATGTTGAATTATAACCCTACTAAACGCATTACAGCTGCTGAAGCCCTTGGTAAGTAGTATGTCGCTTCGTTTTCTCTTTTATGTTGAAAATTATGACCCAATTAACTGTGCTTAGCATGAAGTTTCGTTTTATACAGACTAACTTTAATTATTAAGGTTACTGACATTACTCATTTGAACAAGAACACCCGTGGATGAAGGAAGGTGGTGAAGCATCTGACAAGCCTTTAGATAATGCTGTTTTGACTAGAATGAAACAGTTCAGAGCAATGAATAAGATGAAGAAACTTGCTTTAAAGGTACCTCAAAATTTTCAATAGTGCATAAATTTGAATAATATACAGGCAGTGTAAAAGATTTTTATATAGTCAACCACTTAAAAATTAGTTTTAGTGTAATTTTTAAGATGATTATTATTAAAGTCAACAAATTTATTATACATATTGGATGACAATTACATTCTCACTGCACATCCCTTTTGCTCAATATATATGTGTACCTTGCAAAATGTAATTAGAGCTGGGTGTGATCGGTTGAGTAAGCAGAAATGTAAAAAATTTAGGATATAAATCAGTTACACTTGTTTGGTATAACAAAAAAAAAAATGAGAGGGTAGAAAATAAAATAATGACCATCCTTCTAGTAATAATTTTTTGTGTGTCTTGATATGAAAGGTTATAGCAGAAAACCTTTCAGAGGAGGAAATAAAGGGCTTAAAACAAATGTTCAGCAATATGGATACTGATCGCAGTGGCACAATCACATACGAGGAACTCAAATCTGGATTGACCAAATTGGGATCCAAGCTTAGTGAATCTGAAATAAAGCAGCTAATGGACGCTGTAAGTTGAAACTGATGCAAATTTTTAGAAGAAAATAAATACTGGTACATAATTTAATTTCTTTCTTCTCATGTTGACTGTTTGGTCAGGCTGATGTTGACAATAGTGGGACTATTGACTATCAAGAGTTCATCACTGCCACCATAAACCGGCATAAACTAGAGAAGGAAGAGCATCTGTATAAGGCTTTTCAATACTTTGACAAGGATAACAGCGGGTTAGTATAAGATTTTTGTCCATTTTAATTGCGTGTTCTCTTTTTTTTAATGGCAAATTTTAGTTTTAGTTTTGTTAGAAATATAAGTTGAGATTCAAATCCATGATCTCTCCCCTCTCCCCTCTTCCTTCGTCCTTCCCCAACCACTTAATATTCTATTTGTCACTTTGTTCAGATATATAACAAGAGATGAGCTTAGACAAGCTTTCACTGAGTATCAAATGGGAGATGAAGCGGCTATAGATGAAATCATCGATGATGTTGACACTGATAATGTAAGTTACATAGTTTATCTTGTGTGATTTTATCCCTCTTCAAAAAATAATTACCTACTTCATTGTCCAGAGATGCGAAGGTAAAGAGAAGGAATATTATACGTAATCTTATTTTTGTATATACAAGAGACTATATATATATATATATTGACTTCTCTATATTGTGTTATGAATTCATAGTCTTTTGCCCTCAATTTGACTGGTGACTTATGTTTGGGTTTCTATTTGCAGGACGGGAAAATTAATTACCAGGAGTTTGTGGCTATGATGAGAAAGGGGATCCTGGATATTGATGAGAAAGAGAAACCACGGTAATTGTGTGATGCATTGACATGAATTGAAGACAAAGTGGTTTCTGGATTTTTCTTCCTGATTTCTGCTGGGGATTCAATCACTCTTGAATTTGTCAACGTCATGTGTGTGCTTAATTCATGTAACATTTTAAGGCAGTCAAAATGCCAAACTTTGTATAGCTGTTTTAAATAAACTGCAATATGTCGAAAATAAAAAAAACTATCATTCCAAGACATTCTTACGCTACAACGCAAATTTGATTACCCGTTTGTCTCGTTACGGATAAGGTTATTTATTGATACCAATATCGTTATTTGGAAGAAAAAAAATAAAACAAAAATGCTTGAAATAGTAATTTTACCAATTAGATTCTTGTTGATAATTAGGGGTGTAAATAAGACAGATCAAGTTTAGTTAAGTCTGATTTTGATATGATTTAAAAATATAAAATCTAGTTTGATCTATTTATTTGTTATAGACTTTTTTTAGGCTTTCTATTTAAAAGTCTAGCTTGGTCTACCAGTCTATTAAAAAATTTGTCATAAATATAAATATAGATATTTGTAAATTTATTTCAATCTTTCTTTTCCTTTTTTTCATTTTATCATATTTCTTTTCTTTTTTTCCTATTATCTTCCTTTCCTTTTTTCTTTTTATTGTCTTTCTTTCCCTTTTTTTTTCTTTCTTTATTTTCATATTTCCCGTTTTAATATTTTTTTTCTTTTTCTTTTTTTCTATTATCTTCCTTTTCCTTTGTCTTTTTTTTTTTCGTTTTCTTTCTCCTTTTCTTCCGTTTTAATATTTTTCTTTTCCTATTTTTTATTCTTTCCATTTCATCATTTTCTTTTTTTTAAAATAATTATTTTTTCTTTTATTTTGATTTTTAATTATTTTTAAAATATTTTTATTTTTCATTTTTTTGGGACCTTAACAAAAATAGAATATGACAAATTGATAATATATATATTAAATAGATCAGTCTAACAAGTTTAATAAACTTTTTTTTTAACTTGAATCTAACATTTTTATTTAAACAAGTTAAATAAGTTTTTAAAAATTTTAATTTGACTTTTATAATAAATAAAGTACGCATCACACCTTAAATAAATCATATCAAAAGATATTTGATAGGCAACTAATCCCTATTAGTAATACATGATGGGTTTTCTTTTTACCTTTCTCTCTCCATGAAAGCGGCGGATTCTTTTCTTTGGTTAACAATGAGTAAGTGGTGGAAATTGTTATTCAAAATATAATCTATACATCAGAATTCTCAAATTCATATATGAAAAACTTCTCCCGAACATTTTACTTTTTTTTTCTTTATAAAAGTTTAACATGCATTCTTATCTTTAACTATTTTTATTATTATTTACTACATTGTTATAAAATTAAGTAATACAATATTATATAGAAAGGTACGAAATTTAAAAAAAAAAAACTCACCAAGTCCTATTTGAATAAAAAAAATTCATAAGTATTTATAGGGAAGATAAAAGTAAAATGAATCAAACTTTTTCATAAGTTAAAGAGAACTTCTATAAAAATTTAATTCATTTTATTTTCATATTTTACTTTTTCTAGGTGCGCTTAATGAGAAATCTATTTAATTCTATCTTATTCTTCTACTTATCCTCAAAAAATTTTCCACATATCTCGAATATTTCAAGTCACCATAATAGTTATTGTTAATAAATAATGGAAGCATGTTAAATGAAAATAACATATTAAGCAAAAAATATATATTTTAATGCACATAAATATAACAATTATATTTTTAATCTATATATATACAACTACTTTAAATAATACTTTAAAAGGAATAAAAAAGTAATTCATAAAAAATAGATTATTATGTTAATTACTTCATTACTTATAAATTAAGAACAAACATATAATTAAGATTGTCGTCAATTTAATCTTGAAAAGACAATCACGAAATGATAGTAATTAATCTTAATAATTTTACTGGGATATTGCTTGGGATCTTCGAATGAATTGTTCTACTACAAGAGTTGATAATGAATAAAAAAATTATATCGTTTTTTTATGTTACGTTACTTATCTTAATTATTTCACCGTTTCCCTATTATACTCTTATAGGAAAAAAAAAAGTTGGGTGGGAATAAAGTCATCATTATAAAATCCATATCCAATATACTACACCGCCCAAATGTCTAGCATTGAAAGATGAGAAATTTAGAGATGTTTATTATTATTATTTGTAATGATGTTTGAATGGTATAATTGATTATATATATTATCCAGATTGGAATCGATGCTCTCATATTCTTGCCACTAGGCGAAGTAAAGAAGAAAAAAGCACAAAGTGCAAATACCAAATAATCATACCACAGCAAAGAACTTGGAAGGTCTCAAAGGTATGGCTAGCAAAACAAACAAGAAGCGAATGACAAATGCAACTTGAGTTTGCTTAACCAAAAATCCTCTGGCATGAAAATGGGAGTGGGGTTCTCTAAGGTCTTAACAAAGAAACCAGAGCATGAAATTTCCATTAATGCCTCCCCAGATTACACTCCTCAACTGGCCTACAAACAACCAAGGAAAAACCTTCTAATTGCACCTCCACTTCCACTTCCTCCTCCTAAGCCTACCGAATGTTGTTCACAAACAGAACCAGTTCTAGGGAAACCTTACGTTAAAATAAAGCAAATGTATGAGATGAAGGAAGAGCTGGGAAGAGGAAAATTTGGAGTGACTTATCTGTGTGTGGAGAAGGCCACAGGACGAGCGTATGCATGCAAATCCATAGCAAAGAAGAAGCCGCCGCAAGAAATGGAGGATGTGAGAATAGAGGTTATGATTCTGCAGCATCTTTCGGAGCAACATAACATAGTGGAATTCAAGGGAGCTTATGAGGACAGGAAGAACGTGCACCTTGTCATGGAGCTGTGTAGTGGGGGTGAACTCTTCGACCGCATCCTTGCCAAAGGGAACTACACCGAGCGTCGAGCCGCCAAAATCATGAGACAGATTGTTAATGTGGTTCATGTCTGCCATTTCATGGGTGTCATGCATCGAGACCTCAAGCCAGAGAATTTCTTGTTCGCCACCAAGGACGAGGATGCCCCATTGAAACTCACCGATTTTGGATCCTCTCTCTTCTTTCACAAAGGTTACAACTTAATTACATATGCATGCCCATCTTGTTTATTAAGCACTTTTGCTTAATTTTGCCGTGTTTATTCTCAACCTATTCATTGAATTATTCAAAATAATGGTACAGCTACAGTATACACAGATTTTGTTGGAAATGCATATTACGTGGCTCCAGAGGTTTTGAAACGGAGTCATGGAAAGGAGATAGATGTCTGGAATGCAGGAGTCATTTTGTACATTCTCTTGAGTGGGGTGCCTCCATTTTGGGCTGGTAAGTACAATGCACAACTCTCAACTCTGTTCTGGTTCGCACAGTACACTTTAACAAATTAGGAACATCCCAACAACTGTTGCAGCTGCTACTACACTCTAACATATTGTAGATTATAAAATGTGACAAGCTTCTTCTTTTTTTTTTTTTTTGACAGACCAATGTTAATTGTAAATTTGTTTGTTTTTATTAGTGAGATATGATTCAAAAACTACAGGAATATCAGCCACTTGATCAAATGAGAAATGTCAAACATGATTGTTTATTGTCGAACACTTTTTTAGACACATTCTCATTGACAAAAATGTATCAGAAATTAAGAAATTACGTATTATATCCCTACTCTTTATTTAAGGAGTCACGTTCATGATTTCATGCTTCTCGACAAAATTTCGAATAATAGTAAAAAGGGTGTTGTGTTAGAGAGTATGTTGTTACTTGCTCCCTTACGTGTTACTCTATTTTTCAGCTCATGATAGACATACCTATTTTTATTGATTAATCATGTATCGATCAAATTCAGAAACTGAGAAAGGCATATTTGATGCTATTTTGGGAGGAAAGTTGGATATGGATAGCGAGCCATGGCCTTCTATTTCAGAAGCTGCAAAAGATTTGGTTAGAAAAATGCTGACTTGTGACCCTAAGGAACGCATTGCAGCTGCTGATGCCCTTGGTAAATATGTTGTATTGTTGCCGCATTTTAACCCATTTGCATTCTGATAGTTTAACCAATGATTGATGCTGTCTGTCATCACCCCATTCCACATTTTTCGTTTGAACCAGAACACCCTTGGTTGAAGGAAGGTGGTGAAGCATCAGACAAGCATCCAGACAGTGCTGTTTTAATAAGGATGAAACGGTTTAGAGCAATGAACCAGATGAAGAAGCTTGCTTTGAAGGTCCGTCAAAATTTTATCTGTGCATAAAAATGGAATCTGATGTGTCCACGCAAAATGTAAACTAAACTAGTCTAATTAGTTTTGGTTGAGTAGGTGGAAATTTTGGGATAAAAATCGTGTTACACTTGCTTGGTAAGACAAATATAAGGAGGTGGATAACAAAATATACTTTTGACTAATTGAATGTCTATTTTTTTTTAACATGGAAGGTAATAGCAGAAAATATTTCAGAGAAAGAAACAAAGGGCCTGAGACAAATGTTCAACAATATGGATACTGATGGCAGTGGCACAATCACATTTGAAGAACTCAAATCTGGATTGTCCAAATTGGGTTCCCAGGTTAATGAATCTGAAATGAAGCAGCTAATGGATGCTGTAAGTTCACTCTCACGCGAATCAGAAAATAAATATTCAATCCCTTTCTCTCTTTATTAAGCAAGGTTAAATTAAATTATAGTACATACTTTTCCTTCTTCACGTGTATTTTAAGGCTGATATTGACAAGAGTAGGACTATTGACTACTCTGAATTCATTGCTGCCACTATGGATCGGCATAAAGTGGAAAAGGAAGAGAGTTTGTTCAAGGCTTTTCAATACTTTGACAAGGATGACAATGGGTCAGTCTTCAGTTTATTAATTTGATCCTCCTTATATATACTGCTTAATCGTAGTACATACAGTTAGGTCAAGTAATGAGTTTAGCAACATAAAAATCAGAATCACTTGTCTGCTCCATACATATAAAACTAGTTTTTCATCTATTATTTAGTTGTGAATCTTATTGCATTCTTGCTTAACTTAAATGCCGTTTCTATTTGGGATAGTTACATAACAAGAGATGAACTTAGAGAAGCAATAACTGAACACCAGATGGGACATGAAGCTGCTATAGATGAAGTCTTCAACGATGTTGACTCTGACAAAGTGGGTTATAATATAGTCATGCTCCCGTAGTTCTGCTCTCCATGTGAATTGTAACTTACAGTAGAGTTGGGTTTCATTTTGCAGGATGGGAAAATTGATTATCACGAGTTTATGACCATGATGAAAAATGAATGCTAAATAACAATGACAACGACAAGTTCAGCTCATCGCCATCTTTTTTGTTACCTTGTGTACTTTTTGCTTGCTGCCAGAGATCGAATCACTCTTGAATTGGTCAACCTGTGCACTTTATGTAAAATTTTATGCCACTTGAAACGCAACAACCTTGTATAGCCTTTTGCCTAGAAGATGTATATACAATGCAAAACTACAAGGAACCTGTAATTGCAATACACACTTATGCTTGCATGAAAGTTGATTCGTTTCCTCGTGTTCAGAGACTTTTGACCTTTTTACTTTACTTTTCAAGTTTGTTATTTATTTTGCAGCTACATAAACTAGGCCAGAAAAGGGTTGGGAGGAAACATGATAAGCAATCTATTAAAATAAAGTTTCAAAGTTCAAGCTATAACATAGAACCTTTATTTCCATTAATGTGTCTAAGTACAACAAAGAAAGACTTCCACTGTCATTCCAAACACATTATGGTAATGTTACTAGACAGTTAGTCTTATACACTATAAATTTGTTATCATAACTGTTAACAAATTGTCCAGTATGCGAGAACAGCAGTCAGCAGCTGCTTGTTTGACCAAATATTCCACAACACTAGACGTTTGCCTCAATGCCTAAAGAACAGGTCCTTCCCTACACTTACCAATGAATGCATCAGTAAATAAATATAATGAAATAAAAGTTAAAAACTACTGCACTCAATTTTCACTGCAATTGACCAATCAATTGCAAGAGCTAATCTTAACTAGAATATATAAAAAAAGAAAACTGACAAGCAAGCAGTTCCCTGTTCCTATTCCAAAATACGTTCCTAATTACACGTCAATTACTTAGGCATTTCAAACATTTCATTGAATTATCAGCTAAATGAATCGTTCTAAGAAGTTGAAAGCCATTTTCAAAGGCATTTGAAAATAAGGCAAATTTTGTACATGATCAATATTATACTAGGGCCACACAAGGAGCAAACCATGACAGACAAATTCAATAGCATACAACATTAACAGTACTGTAACTTAAAAATCAATCCTTATTTGATTCTTCTACATCGGACAACAAAATTAAATAAGTAAATAAATCAGCGTTGTTTGTACTTCTCGGCGAGCTTATCTATAGCGGAGTGGAGGGCTTGGCGGCCCCCAATAAGTATGTCGCGCCAGATGAAGACGCAGCTGCTGACCCGAAATACAATTCCAAACACATCATACCTCTTGTTTCTCCCTCGCTCCAATACCACCACTTTATTTATTTCAACATTTTATTTTTTATTCCTTTCAATTAAATATACTTCTTCATTTTAATTTTATTTAACGATTAGCTAAAATAATAATCAACCATCTCAATTCTCAATCCGTTCTCTTTTCATGCTTCTCTATATACTTCATTTTCTTAACTATTTATCTCTTCAATTTATCCTTTTAATCTTTATTTCTTTATTGAATTTCAACATTTTTTAAAATAATCTTTTTAAGCAAAAAAAATTATCAAAATATAAACTTTCTATTATAATTTTTAAATATAATTTATATATATGAATAAAAAAATTCATTATAATATAACACATATATTAAAATATTTATTTATTTTAAATTTAATTATATAAAAATAAATTTTTATCCTATGACATATGTATAAGCTAAAATACTAATCAAATATATTCACTTTAGAATGGTTTAATCACTTAGTTTACCCTTCCTTAATATTGATACTTTGATAGTGTCATTCTTGATTTTCTTTTAAACTTTAAATTTTAATTCTTTAAAATTTATTATACACGCATTTGCTGTAACTTTATTGTTAAATTTATGTAGTCTAAATTTTATTCTAATTAATTATATTTATCTCATTTACTATTTTGATTTTGTCAGCCTTAAAATTTATACATTTTATACTTTGCTTGAATTTTAAATTTATTATTACTTGAAGTCTAAGATTCTCTCTCACTTTCTCAATTAAATATTCTTTATATTTTCTTGTCTCTGTTATTCAAAAGTATTTATTTATTGTTACACTTTTTCTTTTTTCCACCGTTGATAATTCAACCTATTTTTTTATTAAAGATTGGTATTCGTACCAATCATACATTTTCAATCTCCTTTGAAGACCCATTTTAGTATGTTGCGGTGAAAATTTTGAATCATATATAACATATCCAAAAATTTTATACTTAAATGAATCAAAGTACATTTCTCATACTATCTCTGCAACTAGCTGAAAAAATCTTTAACAATAATCAATTATTTTTATCTTTATTCATATACTTAACATTCTTAATTGTCTATCATTTTCTTGTTTATCATAAAAAGCTTAAATGAGTTAGATTTTAAAGACTTACTAAGGTCATAACATGTCTGAAGACTTAATAAATATTACAGATTACTTACAACTTATCCATCAATAACATTATTGACAATAGGAATCAAACTCACATCTTTATTAAATGAATTTATTTCTTAACAATTGGATCAAAATTCTGTTGGCATTGCCTATCATTTCCTGTGTATCCATTTTACCTTTATTTAAAATCAATGTTAATAATGGTTTTAGTTTTTTTTTTGCTAAAAGCATATATGACTTCATCTTATCTACATATACAATTTTTTAGCGACATATTCGGCGGAAAGAATTGGCAGGAAGAGAGGATTGGTAGACGGGAATATTTTTTTGGGGATAAAAAGTGGTAGCAAGAATAGGTAGATAACACCATTAAGTAATAACACATAAGAATCTATAAGTACTGAATCAAAAGATATTTTATACCCTCACCCATAGTGTAATTCACTAAAGAATCTCTCTGGAAAGGGATAATCATCGAGCCAAGTCATTAATCAACGGAGACTTTAAACAATTAAACCATAATTTTACTGATGCCATATCCTCCATGAACTATTTTGACTTTCTACTCTTCTAACAAGGGGAAGATATTTTATTACATACCAATACGTATTCACTCCATCAACGATAACCTTGCATATCTAGCATTTCATCCAGTCGTTTCAGTTTATCCAATCCCTCACTAATCAAGAAACGGATCCTTTGCTTGTCATTGCAGTTTCGATTATTTTCCATCTCTTGTCTAATTGTCTGCCTCAGTTCAGCTGTACAGTCCATTACACCGAGCAATGTCATATATAAAACTTACATGCATGTATAAATGTATAATTGTATATAGCATCACAAGACTGTTGATTTGGATAAAGGAATGACCCAGATAATTTAAGAATATTCACCTTTAGCAGAAGATGGGGCTCGACCAGCAATTCTCAATGCTTGTCTGTAAAGCCTCAAGACCCGAGCACGGATAAGGAAATCCTGAAGATCCATGGAGAGAGAAAGAGAAACTATCCAGCCTCTTCCTAAAAAAATATTTTACAGAACAAAAAAAACAGTCACGACAATAACAATTAATGGAAATTGAATTAGCCAAGCAAAGATGCACAATATGCATATATCTTCATAGTTCACAACCCTCATTATTTTCCATATATCAATTACCAAGTAGAACACCTGTGATGGATACGGGTAAGTAACACACTATTTAAGGGATGAAGAGTTTATTTAACTTGGTGAAGCAGCTGTGCAAGGAGTCTAAATCACCCAAGTGGTTACCTGAATACAAACAAAACAACGTTTCTTTCATTTTCAAACCACGGTCAATAAGAATTGGAAAAGCATCATTAGCACATTTTCGCAAACACTTGGTGTGCTATTCAACTATCATACATGGCAAAGGAGAATACGTGGTGCTTTGAAGAGGAAAATAAAGAAACAAGTGAACGATTCATCTGTGCCATTGCAAAAATAGTATCATAAAAATGGCGGCGATAATATGTCATACAAAATTAAAAAATTGGATAGAAAGGAGCTGTAGCTACATACAAGTTGCATTCTTAAAACACAAAAAGAGAGAATAGAGCTCACTCTTTGTGCACCCAACCAAAAATTCGCCGCCACTTAGCTGATGTGATCACAAAACTGACCAGAAACAAAAACAAGGAACATCACCAACGTTGCCGGCCGTTGCTTATATTCATTTTTATACAAGTCTGTAGAATCAGCCGATCCTATTTGTTTGTGCGTAGATGTTATATCATAGAGAAATGTTAGTGCCACTTATGATATTTTCTCATACTTGTTGAAATTTATTCCCACATCTAAATAAGGAGATTTCGAAAATTGAAATGATATGTGTGAAGCATCAAAATCGATGATTTTCGGTCAACTTTAACCGATCACACAACCAAAGTTGATTAGTCCAACATACATTCTACTTTCTCCCTTTCTTATAAATAAATAAGATTTGATTATCTAATTCATTAAAATTAATAAAAAAATAATTTAGTTGATAACATGAGTGTATTTAATTAGAACTTTAAAATATTTTAAAAGAATTTTTTTAATAAAAAATTATTAAATTATTTAATTAAAAATTTTAAATAATAAATATTATGATATTAGTTAAGATTATTAAGATTTTTTTAAAAAATCAATAAAATTTATAGGTAATCAATTAAGATTACATACAATTTTAAAAAAACTTTTTATATTTATATTCAAAAGTATAAGAATTTCGATAAAAATTCTTTCTTAAGATATATTTTAATGAATTTTATAAGACTTTTAAGTAGATAATATACATTAAATAATCTCATCAAATCTTTAAGATTTATGGGACTTACTTTCTTTATTTTCTTCTTTTTCCATCACACATAATCTCTTGTCTCTTTGTGAAAAGCAGTAGGGTCAACATGCCTTGAAACATGTAATATGAAATATATTTCTTATTTATTGAATTTGGAGTATCTTGATTATGTGCTTATACATATGAATGAATATGAATATATATGAACATGAAAACTAGATATACTTTTAATGAACAAGAAATTGACTTATGTATAAGTGAATAAATATATAAATGAGGTTTGAAACAATTGTTAGATATGTTTTTTATTTGATAGGATCGCTATTATGAGAATGACTACAAATATTCATATTACTAGCAGACATTACATTATATAATTTTTATACAATTAATAGAAATAATGATTGAAGGATATCAGTATGTTGTGCTTCTAAATATGCTAGGAGAATTGATTTGTTACGTAACAAGTTTACAATTTTTTGTATATAAGATGAATTTTATTTAAATTGTGAGGTGAAAAAAATTCATAGGTCTTTATCAATAGTTTTGAATGTTTTTTTTTTTAATTTACATAGTCCTTTAATATCTTAAAAATTCATAATGTCTCTTTGAAATGTTATAAATTCATATTTTGTAAATTCATTAAAATCTGAACTAAAAAATTCTAATCATAAAAGTCTTTTAAAAGAATCTTAAAAGTCATTACATTTTTACAAAGTATTTTAAAATTCATATAATTTTTTATGCCAAAATAATCTTTTAAAATCCTAATCAAATACACCCCCTAAATTTGTCTTAAATTTATAATTTTTTTCCAAAATTATCCTTTTCATTAATATTTTTTTCTCTTTTAATTGTATGTGAATTCATTCTCTCTCTTCTTTTAATGAAGGATACTTTTAATCTAAAAATAATTAATGCAAAAAATATTATAAATTGAATCTTATAAAAAAATTAATTTAAACTTGAGTCTTATAAATAAAAATAGAGAGAGTAGATTATTTGAGTTAAAGGCACAAAACACTCATTTTTATATTCTTAAAGTTTATTTTTAAGATGCTTAAATATATTTTAATATCCCCCTAAAAAAATATTTTTCATTTTTGAAAATATAATTATATTCAATTTTAGTTTTAAAAGAATTATTAGCTTTAGTTTTATTATAATTTTTTTCAATAATTTATGTCATCAATCATCATTTAGTAATGTGACATGAATCTAACCATGACATATTAACAACAATTTTAAGGTAACATCTAATCTAACATGTTTAGATAAAGATATCATATTTACATAGTAGTGAAGGGAGAAAAAAAAAAGAAAAATAGGTTGGGATTTGAATTTTTCGGCTAAAAAATTAATAAATTAATAAATAACATTCGTCCATAAAAAAAATTTAACATGTTTAGATGAATAGTGCTAGAGACTATTTTTTTTTATAAATTTTAAATCTATGAAAATTAAATTTGGGGACACTAATAAACTAAAATTACACAATTATAATTCTTGGGCACTAAAAGTTTAGTTAAAATTTTTTATTATTATTAAAAAGATATGCTTCTCTTCCATTTTTTAAGGGATGCTTCTTGTTAACACTTTAGCAAGCGTACCAATTTGTTTGAGTAATAATTAAACGGTAAATCCAAATGTCGATTCCACATGATCTTTATTTATATTCACAGTTAATATACGTTTGTTTCTAAACAATTAATGAATCAATTTGGTTTTGTAGAGTAAATGGCATATAATAAACTTAACCTAACATCAACTATAAAGCAAACTAAATTCAATGAAAGGGACACAAACACTCGGAGTATTGCAGTAACGATCGAAACAGGGTGTGACGATTGTTAAGGCTTAACTAACTGAAACTAACTTTGATACAATATTAAAGATTTTTCGCTATTCAACAATATTTTCAAATCACCTTCATCTAGGAATGTATTCTAACCTCAATTCCTCAAGTGGAATATTATAAATCACTTAAATTTACTCCTAATACCTTAAGAGTTACATTAACCGATTTGCATTAAGATTAAAGACGAATAACTTAGACTAAACGAAACCATTCTATCCCTAAAAACAATTCACTTAGAAGTGTTTTTCAGTTCTAAGGAAATAAACATTTTCTAATGTATTAAGACTCATAACAAAACATGAAAATTGATGACCAAACCACTAGCATGATAATAACTCGGAAAAATAACAAAAATGCGAAAATGACATTGAATAGATAATTAGAATCATTACATCAAAGCGTTTGGGGGAAATTTAGCCTTTCATTTCCATGAGAATCTTATACAAATGGAAGGTTAGGGCAAAGGAAATGGAATGAATGGAAGAAAGTGAGGTATAAAATGGTGAATACAGGTTCTGATGGTGTGGAAAGACGTCTCCTTTGTGACCTAGATGCTTGGTTTATGTCTCTCCAAAGTTATTCTCTTTTTCCCTCCTTTTTCTCCTTAAAACGCAACCTAGTGGTCGTGGTTGCACACTTAGCAGGAGATGTCGTGCTAAGTGCGCCTTCAGTGTCCAGCTGGATAAGTGACCACGCACTAAACAAGCTGGTCGCGTTGAGCGGGACCTGTCACGTTGAGTGAGCTTCTACACGCTGAGCGAACAACTTTAGACCCTCAATTCTCTTTTCATGCTCTTATAGTGAATTTCTACAAAAAAAAAATACAACCAATATCTTATAAATCAACAAATTTTAGCATTTACTAGATAAAAGTTAAGAAGAGGCTAATTCCTATGTTTTAATTATGAAAAGAAGAATTAAAAAGAGAAAAAAAATGAAATAATTACTATATAATTTACATGTAACTTTACATATGCATAACAATTATTACTTCTCTTACATTATTATTGTTAATATGTTAATTTAATTTGTAGGTTCTTGAATTATTTTACAATTTTTAATTAGTTATCTTAACCATGAGAGGTTGATGACCTTTTTTCTGGTTGTAGTATTTCTTTTGTCTTCATGGATACACACAAAATTAATTTATGACAAGTTGACAATAGCAAAATTACATATACGAAATTACAAACCGTCTGTAATTTTTATCTATAAAGTAGTTGTAAAATATGCCTTGTATCTCAAGTATATTCTGTTTAGTGTTGGTTTTCTGTTATGATAGGTTGTGGCCTTTAGTAGTTTTTCTGTTATTCTCTGTATCAGCAACTATATAAGGCACCACTGCACCCCATTGTAAAAAAAAAATTCCAATCAATTAATAAATTTTCATGTTGTTGCCCGTGGATGTAGCTCTTCTTGAGTGAACCACGTAATTCTTCTTGCAGTTCGTGTTTCTCTTTCTCTCCTGTTTAGTTCATTCTCCATCACACTCTGTTGTGGCTAGCTGCTGTTCTGTTCTGTTGATGATTGTTTTCTTGGCTTATTCATAACAGTAGTAGTATAAATTAATGAGTTTTAAAATAAAAGAAATTATATAATAAATAGTTTTTTTGTAATTTTCGTATAATAATTTATTTTTTTATATTTTCAACCCCTTAAGGCCTTAACCTATAATTGGATTACAAAAATAGAAAATCCATTTAAAATGTCATGTTTCACATTTTCCACGTTTATCCAGAGATAGCAAATTCAAAATTTGTCTTATTTCACCAAAACCATATGTTCGTCGTTAATTAATAACTCGTTATCTTAATCTTTGTTGACCCACGTGTCATGTTCAGTGATTGGATCAAAAGAACTTCACAAGTGAGAGAGAGTGACGAATAAGGGCAAAAACGGCACCATCAAGAACGAGAAAAAATCTTTACGTTTGAAGCCAAAAAATACAGTAAGCTTGGAATAATAGCGAGAGATATCTTTTTGACTCATCTAAGTAATTTACAGAAGGATATAAGCTTAAAAATGATCATTATGTAATTTTGAAGAGAAGAAAAAATATTGACATTCATCAAAGAAGAAGAAATGTAGCCGCATTAACCTCAGCCTATTATGCATATGTTAGCGGATAAAAGTGGCATGTTGCTGTTTTAAATTTGTGACTGTATATTTATTATTCATATTCATTGGGCTAAGCCAAAAGGGCCCCAGTGAGTCACAGCGATTTTATTTGACCAAACCTTTCTTCACATAGTCAAACACACGCTCCGTCCACATGTGCGGTTTTAAGATATAAATACAACACAAGCCCTCCTGGTTCCAACAATTTCTTATTCCTGGGCAAATGGAGAAAGAGAAAGACAAACAGTCTAAGCTGAAGAA
The DNA here is from genome assembly GCA_013407115.1 of Glycine latifolia. Lineage (NCBI taxonomy): Eukaryota > Viridiplantae > Streptophyta > Magnoliopsida > Fabales > Fabaceae > Glycine > Glycine latifolia. The sequence continues at coordinate 32,581,473 of CM023957.1, forward strand.
CAAGATCTTCAAAATACTGCCAAAAGCTGCTGCTGCAATGAGCGTGACATTCCAAAACCCTCCCTTCAGCCCAGGCAGGGATCACAAGTTCAAACACTATGGCGGCAAAGGGTTCTTCTCCGGCCCCATGATTCCCGATGAAGCCAGAAGAAAGGCAAAGAGTGTTCATGGCGTTGAAACTCAAGAACCCACTTCCCCCAAAATCTCCTGCATGGGACAGATCAAGCACAAGAAGAAGCAAATCAAAAAGGGAGGGGCAAAGAACATGTCCATGCCTACACGCGCCAGAAACGACAGCCCGTCTTCCACTACTCCCAGAGACCCCGAGGATAAGAAACACGCTTCTAAGTTTCAGAGGATGTTGTTGTTCCACGCGGGGAAACCAAAACGACCTGCGTCGAGGAGGAGACAACAATCTGATGCGGATGTGGAGAGTGAGAGAGCACCTGCACCGCCGTTGGGTCACGTGAGGCGATTTGCAAGTGGGTGTGAAACTTTTTCCAATTTCGATTGGAAGGCTCAGATTGCGCCTCATGATGAAAGGGATTGCTATTCTGATTATGATGATATTGATAGATTGGATAGCGATGCAGAGGATGAGATCATTATCCCTTTCTCTGCTCCTCTTACCGTTGGTGGTGCAACTGCGCTTAATCTTAACGTGCAGCCACGGAAAGAGATTAATCTATGGAAGAGAAGAACCATGGCACCACCTAGGCCTCTTCAGCTGAATCCAGTTCTTACAGCCAAATGATTCTTTTACTTATTCAAATTTGTAGATTTCTTCTTTTCTTCCATCCGCAGAACTGCAGACAATACAAACAAATACTATTCTTGGTGGCTCGGCTCGGCTCGATGTGTATGTATTTTGTTTCCTTCCCTTGTATAGAAAATATGCTTTAATCATAAATCATGGTTTAGCGATCACGATTGATTTGATTTATTCTAGTCAATTATGAAGAAAAAACGATTGAGTTGTTGGGAAATTTTCAAAACAATAAATTAAACAAGTTGAATTTTCTCGTTCAAATTTTAGCGCATTGGGAACTTCAAGGGAACTGCTTAATTTAATTAGTTAATGATTTCGAGACGCTGTCGATGATGGTAATTGGTCCAATGGGTGTGCGCGTAACCATTTGAAAGCAGCAATCAGGAATAGGATGTGGTTGGTGGCTGCATTTTCTTGAAGACATCCACCGACACTTTCAAATAAGTTGCCGTACATACAGTTAGTAGACTAGTAGTGGTGTTTATTTAAGTAATTTATATTTTGAGATTTTAAGTGGGTTATTATTATAAAAAAACTCGTATAATATTTTGATATGGTAGCCGCCATATACAAGTACAACCAGCAAAAATTAAAAGGCATTGACTTGGTTAAGTTTATTAGTAGTATAATTTTGCTATTAAGCTCTTCATTAATTCAAATAATGACATATTAAATTTATCAAAAAAAAATGATGACATATGAATATTCTATTTAAAATAAGTAAATGACTTTTATTAAACATGTATTGTAAAATTTTAAATAAATATTCATGCTTTATTTAATTAAAAAAACTTGAGGACATCGTAATTCGTACAGAACTCAATTAAGGTTGTCCTTACAAATATGTCAAAATAATTAGTTTGTTAGTATGTTATAATTTTGGCATTTCAAACCTTAGTGCCCTGTAAAAGCCATTGGCAATGTGCGCCAAGGACAGCCAGGAGCCAGCGAATATGGCTTTGTGACTACACACTACAGACTACAGAGTGCACTAGGGAAGGGAAATCTACGATCTTAATGTCGTGCATGTTTACGAAAATCACATGTCACCACGTTCAATGGTCATGTTACACAAGTAGATAAGGTTGAAAATTTTAACACGGACCTTCTTTCAAAAGCCTAACACCCCAATCTGAACAAATAAAATATAAAACAACACGACAAAATCTCAGCCCCATCATTACATTTGACATTTGCATATATCCGACTTGGTAATATCTTTATGCTTTCTAAATTACTATTTTTTTTACTTTCGAAAATAGTAATTTAGAAAGCATAAACTTATAATAAAAATTAGCATTATTTTTAACACTTGGAAGCCAATGGACAAATTTTGCACTTAGAAGAAACATCAATAAAAAATAAATATTTAATTACTGTTTTAGTTTCTAAATTTGGGGTATATAATTTTTTTAGTTCCTAAAATTTAAAAATAATGTGTTTTTAGTCTCTAAATTTTGAAAATTGCATTTTTTTTACTCCTGACATAATAAATTGATACTTTGTAATATTTTTAGCTGTCTTAAATAAATTTTTATTTTTTAACCTCTTAAATTTACATTTGAAAATTGTTATAAAGTACTGAAAAATCCACCACAAAATGTTTAAAAATCATTACAAAGTGTCAACTTATTATGTCAAGGACCATTTTTTTTAAAAATTTTAGGGACTAAAAAAATACACTCCAAAATTCAAAGACTAATACAGTATTTAAGCCAAAATAAATAAATAAATAATGAAACATCATCAACGACAATCGTTCATGATGTAGCCCAACATTTAAAAGGATCAGGCTTAGCCCACATGCAGTAATTCTGTAACGCACCCCATTTTTACCACGATTGGGTGCCAAGCCAAAAATGTGGTGTGCTAAAGAATTGCCCCACATGCATCCAATTCGACTGATAACAAATCCAGTGAAACTGAAGACCAAAATAAAATGTTTTTTTTTATTTATATATTTCCACTCCCCTTTATTACTAATACATTTCCCTTTTATTTTATTTCCTAAATTACCCAGAAAATGCACTCTCTTTTGCACTCACCCTCATCAATTCGGAATTGTCTTGAGGCCAGTCGCATTCCATAAATTTGTCAAAAAAATCATAATCCTTTCTTCTTTGCACAAGCGCAATAATCTCTCAATTCAATAACACTCCAATATTTATTTTTGTATAATTCCTTCATATTTTATCAATTTCTACCAATTTTATTTATTTCTATAATTCTAAAGATATTTCATATCTCTAATATACTATAATCTCTATTTTTTTTTAAAAAGACATGGAAGGTTTTAAGTGGAGGAAAATTGACAAGAAACCCAAATTTATTAAATTTTAAAGATAAAAGGATTTAATTTGCTCAAAGAAAAACTTAAAAGACCAAAATTTCACATAATTCAAGTATGAAAAACTACAAGTGTAATTAAGTCAGGCTGTCAGATATTAAATGAGCAAAAAATCATGCTTCTTTTTTTATTATTAAGATTTAACATTTATTAGTGAAACAAAATACTTTCCATACATAACATAAGAAGATTTCTTGTGTTTACACTCGCCAAATTCACATACCTCATTGTTTGGGAATTTACTTTACACGTGTATCCTTGATACAACATTAACACTCTTGTCTAGAACAAGGATATGTAGATTATTTAGATTAAGATATCGGAACTCAGCTCATAGCAAGCACCCACACCCTGCATCTCATCCCATGCCCAACACTTCTATCCTTTGCCCGAACCGACATAGCTTCCCTCAATGTTGCCATCTCTGATGAGGAGAAAGGTAGGAACCTGGATGACTTCCATGTCCCTCAAGAACTGCATGCAGCTCTCATTCTCGTTGGATAAACCTTAACGCAGGGCCCACAATGCTTGAGTCCCACATCGAGCACGATGAGCGTATGATCCAGCTTGTGGTCCTCTACGAGCAACATGTCATGGGGAACATGAGGAAGCTGGAGCTTTGGCTTATGATCAGAGATGGGGGGTTTGAATATCAAGTTGTTGCTCTGTATTGGGTTGCTACTGCTACCCAATATAGAGGAGATCCTGTTAATAGATGGAGCAGGCGAGGGAATGGTCAGAACTATTTGGAGAGCAACCTGAAAGAATGTATACCTATTTTTGTCTAGACTCGTCGTAGAGCTGCTGCACCAATGCAATGCAATGCAGGGAATAATTGAGAAATCATTTTCTGGAATCTGAATTGAACGCTACTGCTAGCTTACTCTCCAAGCTTTGTACTTTGTAGCGGAGAAGAAAGGACTCCGCAAATAATTGAAAAAAAACGATGAATTCCCAATGCCTCTTTTCCTCCAATTGGATGAATATTGAATATGAATTTTGTCTCAAGAGGCCGATTCTCGTTTATCCTCAAATTCCATATTCCTGATTAATGTCATGCGTGATACTAATTCCTCTGATTTTTTCTCTACTAATATCAATGCATCCAACGCTCTTCCCTTCTCAGATCAACCTGGTGGTGCGTTTCTCTCTTCTCTTATTCACCCCTTTTCTTTTGATTATTATTTGAAATTCAATAATCATTTTTTTCTCCTTGATGCAGGTAACTGCGTTGGTAGTGAATTCCTTAATCGAGTCCAGTATTCATAATCTTTGAGTTAATATGGGCTACTGGAGTCTATTCAATAAATCCTCTTCATTCTCTTTCTCTCAATCTATTTTTTCTTTTATAATGTAATATTTCTGTGCTTATTTTGCTCTTGCTCGACGTGCAGGAAAGTGATCAAACCACTCAACAAAGTGATCCCGGTATGCTTTTGTTCTGACTTCTAACAAACCTGATTAACATAACTGAGAATTTCAGTGGTTAAACCACATCATTTTCTCTGTTCAGTCCTCAGTCTATGTGTGAGAAAATGTGCTTTAGATGTAATTTTTGTCTAAATCATGACATCAACTAACTGCTCCAGATTCCGGTTATTAAGTTTATATATTTCAATGCTTGAATATTGGATGAGGTTGTACTTTTTCAAAACCATTCATAGTATCTTTGCTCTGCTACTGGGTAAAATTAAAACATATTTAGTGTCATGGACTAGCATCAAGCTTAATTGCTGTACTTTAATTGAGCTGATATTTCAATAGTGGGTCTTTTATGTTCTAATTATTCCTTCTCTCCGCATGTGACCAGGTGCAGTTTTGCTTGATGGAAAAGAAATACTTCTTCAGGTAAATTTCCATGACTCTGGTGTAGGCTTATCTGCTTAGTTCCCTGTCCATAATAGAAGAATTTTCAAGTCAAAGCTGTGCTATAGTGATCAGGTTAATGTTGCTATTGGAAAAACCAAATCGTCCCGAATTTCATTTTTTTGTTCTTTCTATTTTCTTTATTGAAGTATTTGTTGTTTGCGATCCAATACTACTGTTTAATTGCAAGGATTTGATGATCTTGGAAAACTAGTAGGATTAGTTACTTGCATGCATGCATATCATGTTGTGACATACAATCTTTTAGTATCTAAGAATGTGAAAAACTATGCAGGCATTCAAACTGGGAGTCTAACAAATACAACTGGTGGAATAATTTAGAAGGCAAAGTTCCTGACATAACTAAAGCTGGATTTACTTCAGTGTGGTTGCCACCACCAACTCACTCCTTCTCACCTAAAGGTTATATAGTCTTAAAGTAGTGTTTTTATTTTTTTCTTCAACATCTAAGAAGACAATGTCATCATTTTTTGTCCTTCCCCTCCTTTGCAGGTTATACTCCACAGAACCTTTACTCTCTTAATAGTAAATATGGTTCTGAGCGCCAGTTAAAAGCTTTACTTCAAAAGATGAAGCAATACAAAGTCAGAGCAATGGCTGACATAGTTATTAATCATCGTACTGGCACCACCCAAGGACGTGGAGGGATGTATAATTGTTTTGATGGAATTCCATTAGCTTGGGATGAACGTGCTGTGACGTCAGATACTGGAGGACTGTTAACATTCGTTATATTATATCTAATCAGATATAATATATTCCTGTTGATTCCAATGTGCATCCTACGTAGAAGTTCTCTCATTTGTATGCATGTGTTGTTTATTTCAGGGTAATCGAAGCACAGGAGATATTTCCCAATATTGACCATACTCAAGATTTTGTGAGAAAGGATATCATAGGATGGCTCCGTTGGTTGTGCCATGAGGTGGGCTTCCAGGATTTTCGATTTGATTTTGTAAAGGGGTGAGACGTTTGGAGTATTGGTTATTTTTACTGTGTGTTTTCTTTCATTATGTTCTCATTAATTATGTTTATATACTACTTTCAATTCTGATACTCAGGTTTTCACCAAAATATGTTAAAGAATATATTGAATGAGCAAAACCATTATTTTGTGTTGGGGAGTACTGGGATTCTTGCAACTAACAAGGGTTTTACCTTGGACTATAACCAAGGTACACTAATTGAACATTAAGGCTTTGTTTGGGAGTTAGGAGGGGAAGGGAAGGAAAGAGATTCAAGGGGAAGGGAAGGGAAAGGAGAAAAATGAGGGAAGTTTCTTCCTCCTTGTTTGAGAGTTAAAAATATATCAAGAGAGGAAAATGGAGAGTTAATAAGATATTTTTACAATTTTATTCTTATTTCAAAAATTAATACACTCTATATTTTATTACTGGCTGGGGTAGGATAGTAATTTTATTACTTTTCCTTCTAAAAATCTCCAAATAGGGAAACAACAATTTTTAGGCTTTGGAGGGAATCAGAGGAATTTTAAAAATCCTTAAATTCTTTTCCTCAAAAATTAAAACTCTCAGACAATAAGATATTACTACCTAAACCTTTCCCTTCCCTTCCTTCCCCTCTAAAATTCCTCTCCCAAACAAAGCCTAAATATAATACTCATTTCCAAATTTTCTGAAATCTGAATATGTTGGTGATCCAAATATAAAATTTTTATGAGGAGACAAAAAAGCTCCACAATATCTTCTTTTCCCTTTAAAAATTGTGATTTTTTTATTTATTGATATGACAAATAATTGATGCATATAGACAGAAATAGGAATGCCAAACTGATACCATTTTCTGCTGAGTGAGAAATTCAAGGCATCACTAACTAATAACTTAGATATTCACAGTTTTTTTATGTTGGAAGGCATAAACCTAATTGAACTGGAAGTTCAAGTTTAAATTCGTTTATTTAAAAAATAAAATATAAATATAGGAAACAGTTCAGAAGTAGTTGTAACTTGCTAAGTTTCTCTTTTGGGTACAAGTGACTATTGACCTGCTTTAAATTAAATAATAATGTAAAGTAGATGTTGGCATTTTTATTGGTCATCTTTTTTTTTAATATATTCTGGTCATGGTTCGGTGGATTAGCTTTGTGCGAAGTGAGTGACTTTCAATATTTGCATTTTGTACTTTGTACTCTATGTTGGTGTTTATTTTGAATTACAACAAATATTTGGTAACCAATCTTGATAGTGGTCAATACAGCAAAACAACCACTACCTACTTTTTCTGATTTTCAACAATGTTAAAATCAAATTTATCGAGTATAACATCCCTTATTTTTAGCACACCGTAACTAATCCTTTGATGACAAGAGTATATAAATAAGTGTGTCGAGAGCCTTCTTGGTTCCCTGAACTCATCCTATATACATCAGCATACACATTATCCAGTATTTTAGAATCAGAGTTTGGAGAAAACTCGCATGGACCGATGAGCTAGTGCACGTTATATGATATTTAGTCTTTTTTTTTTTTGCATCTTATATGGTTGTGCGTTTCTATTTATTTGAAAGCTTATTAATTTATGTTGCTCATAATTTATTTATTAATGCAATAAATTGCTGAAATTATGAGTTCTGTGTTTAAGTTATTTATTTATTTAAATTGTATGTTTATTTATGGAATTTGTTTAAGCATACAATATTATGATATATAATTTATTCATAAATGAGCTTATTGAATAACTATATGCAATGTTATTTCAATTTATTTGCATTATTGAAGATGTTATGTAAATATTTGGCTCTTATTAAGAATTAATTAATATTAAGTTGATTAATATGAATGATTGATTATTTAATTTTATTGTTTATGGTTAAATGCAATAAAATTAATTTTGGAAATAAGAGAATATTTTGTGATCTTTATAATTTAATTGATTAAAGTCTAGTCACAAAAACTTTAATTATTTAAATTATATATTAAGAGCCTCTAGATCACATAAGGTAAATAATATTAATTGTAATTAGTCATATATAATATAATAGATATTATCCCACAAGACTTTCTATTATAGTTTTATATGGTTAATTAGGATAAAATATTAAATTATATTTCTTGACTTGCCCACAGGAATCAGGAAACATAACTAAATAGTTTTATCATGTTTTTTATATAAATTTAATTGAATTAAAATTTTAGCCCAGAGGAAAATTTTATGTCGCTGAATTCATAATTTTGAGCATGACTTACATTGGTAAATCATGATACGTTATTATTTTTATTTTGTCTCAAATCTTAATAGTAAGCATATATGTTGAATAATTTTGCAATACAACCTATTAATACATTCGATATCCCAGAATTGAAAGGGGATGATTACCTTATATGGAAGGAAAGGATTCTGTTGACATTAGGGTATATGGACATTGATTATGCTATCAGGAAAGATGAACTACCGGCTCTTACAGAGAAAAGTGAACCAGAAGAGGTGGATCTGTATGAAAATGGGAAAGATTCAATCGACTTTGTGTGATGCTCATTAAGACAAAGATATCAGCTGGTATTAGGGGTTCAATTGAACAATATAATAATGTGAGAGTGCTCCTGAAGTCCATTGATGAGTAATTTGAGACTTCAGGGAGGACATTGACCAGTACCCTAATAATGAAGTTTTCTTCTATGAAGCTCACTACTCTAAGGGGTGTGCGTGAGCACATCATGCAGATGAGGGACACTGCGGTTCAACTTAAAACTCTGGAGGGGGACATGTCTAATTCCTTTTTGGTACATTTCATTCTGAATACTCTCCCAACACCATATGATCCCTTTAAGATCTCCTACAACATACATAAAGATAAATGGTCTATCAATGAATTCATGACCATGTGTGTTCAAGAGAAGGGGAGGTTGCAGTTGGGACAAGGAGAGAGTTCTCTTATGACAACTGAAAGGAAGGATAATAAGAAAGGCTATAAGAACAATGGAAGTGGTAAAATACCATCTCAAGCTGGAATTAAGAAAGAATCTAGGTGTTTCTTCTGTAAAAAGAAGGGGCACATGAAGAAAGATTGTTCAAAGTTCAAGTTATGGTTTGAAAAGAAAGGTATGTCTACCTCTTTAATTTGTTATGAATCTAATATGATTAATATTAATCATAACACATGGTGGATTGATTATGGTTCTACAATCCATGTTTTAAATACCTTACAGGGTATGGAAAACCTAAGGAAGCCAGTGGGAAGTGAGTTATGCAACTATTCAGGAAGCAAGATGAGCTCACTTGTTGAGGCTATTGGGACCTGCAATTTGATTTTAAGTAGTGGTTTTGTTTTGAATTTGGAAATGACTTTTTATGTTCCTAGTTTTTCTAAGAACTTAATTTCAATTTTGAGACTAGTACCTTTTGATTATTCCTTTACATTTTATAAAACAAACTGAAAGATGTCTCATAAAATGTAAAGGAATAATCAAAAGGTACTAGTCTTGAAACTGAAATTAAGTTCTTAGAAAAACTAGGAACATAAAAAGTCTTTTTCGACTTATCGCCATGATTCATGCATTTTATTTATTGTTATGTAAATTAAGGGACATGTAAATTAAGTGGAAGAATGTTGGTTTTTATTTTGAATTACAAAATATCTGGTAACCAACCTTGATAGTGGTCAACACAGCAAAACAATCACTACCCACTTCCCCTGGTTTTCAGCAACGTTAAAATCAAATTTAATGTGTATAACATCCCTTATTTTTAGCACACCACAACTGACTCTTTGATGGCAATGGGTCTATAAGTAAGTGTGTCAACAACCTTCTTGGGTCCCCGAACTCATTCTATATACATCAGCATACACACCATCTAATGCTTTAGAATTAGAGTTTGGAAGACTCAGGAGAGATTTTCAGTTTAATCCAAAGATTCAAAATCGTAAGCAATGACTGGAGGTATTTATATCAATTTAATTCCGCATTGATTTAATTTTTTTGCCGTTTAAATGTTGAACATGATTAAATCATAAGTATTTTGAATCTTCACTCTAATCATTGTTTAGTCATTAGCTTACTTATTTTAATTTTACATGCTTTGTAGATATCCATAGCCAGCGACTAATCAATTGGATTGATGGCACTGGACAACTTTCAACTGCATTTGACTTTACAACAAAAGGAATTCTCCAGGTACCCAGTATTTTGTCTTTAGTATGTCAGTGAATGTTTGAAAAATGCTCATGGCAATTAGATTTCTTCCTAGGCACTTAGGATTTCATTAATCCTCCTTCTCTTCTTTTACCATTCAATAAGTTGATTTCTACCTATTATCAAGTTTACAAACTCGCATTGAGTATTCGATTCATTTAATTACATTTCTCAGCATAAACAACAAATCCCTTTTTTCATGTCTGTTGATTCCTTCTTAATTTGTAGGAAGCTGTTAAAGGAGATTTTTGGCGTCTGCGTGATCCTCAAGGGAAGCCCCCAGGTGTGATCGGATGGTGGCCATCAAGATCTGTCACATTTGTAGATAATCATGATACAGGTTCAACTCAGGTAGCAAACTATCTTTGTTACAATGATACACTAAGATATACATCTTGGAAAATAGTGGGAGGTTGCTATTATTGTTTCTAGTGCACGAATTTCATGTTGAGGAGGAAATTTTTAGTTCTGATGTAGCACTATAAAAATACCGAAAAATTTCTTGTTGAATCAGCCCAAATTTATGTGTAATCTCACCTATGCTGGCAGCCGGAATAGACATGAGTAGCTTACGGGGGTAGTAGATTAGTGTAAAGTTAAGTTTACTCTCGAAAATAAATTTTTGCATGTCTGTTGAAAGATTATGCCGGAGAAACTGAAGTTTAAAGGTTATTTTTAATTAGAAAAACTGCCTCAAAGTTGTATATAACTGAGATGCCTCTAATAATTAAATTCTAGTGCCTTTAATGTTGGTGCCAACATGCAAATATTCCATTGCCTTCGACATCATGTTTTTTGGGGCATAATACTTTTCTTTCTAATACTTCTCTTGTCTACTGGATCTTGAACTTATGCTCTTGTTTCACATTGTGGAGGCTCATTGGCCCTTCCCAAAAGACCATATCATGGAGGTACTTTTTTTCTTTTTTGGCATTAGTGACTATTTAAAATAATGCTTTCCCGTTCATAAGGTATTAGTTACATCTGGTACCATGCATGTTCATAAATATGTTTGATTGCTTGATGGGGATACTTATAAATTTAATAATTTTGCCATCCTATTTAATTCTATGTGTAATATATCCATTATATAAATACTTTGGTAATCTATTAATTTGAAGCCTTTGTTTGTTTCATATGCTACACTTAAACAGTGATATAGGGGCAATTTATAATTACACATATACATAATATTAAGAAAATTTTAAAAGTTTGTTGGGAGACTACCCAAATCCACCAAGTGGATCTTGACTATATATATATATATATATATATATATATATATATATATATATATATATATTCCCATCAGATAAAAAGACAAGATGAAAATTTAGTTAAATTTGAACCATGCTCTTCTTTGTCATTAATAAAAAATATCTAATGCATGCAATTCTGCTGATTCAAAATCTACATACCATACTAAGATTTTAAATTCGTTGGTAAAGAATGTTTGTGCAGATAAATAATCGTGTAGTAGCAAGAAAGGAGGTCCCAAATCTATGCTCTTTTTATTTCATATTAAAAATTTGGTCTAACGCTTGATTAATAAAACAAAGACTAAATTATAATTTTAGTCTCCCTCTTTTTTTAAATTTGTGATTTTGGTCCCCCTAAATTATATTGCGGTTGGTCCTTTTAGTTTTTAAACTTTGTAATTTTGGTCCATCCATTATTTTTTATGCGTTGACCGTTATATTATTGGTGTTGACTGTCTATTTAGATTACTTGTCACGTTAAGATGAGTTTATTAAAATAAAAAAAACATGATTATTGTTTAATTTTAATAAATTAAGTCAAAATTAATTTTTTTTTAAAATAAAGAAAATTCCAGTATCATTTGCGACGCCGACGAGGAAAGGGCAACATCAAGGGAGGATCTGGGCCGAGCTAGGTGGCAGGTTAATCCATAGAGAAAATGAAGGTTTTGGAAGCTTCATCAGTGGAAACAGTAGAAAAAGAAAATGAAGATGATAACAAATGGATGGATAAAGCTAAGTGAGGGGGGAGGAGTTTTGTGTTGTCGAATCTCTTCAATCCGAGAAGACCAAAACAGAGAGGGGGAAGAAGGGGTATGGAGTCTAGACAATTTCTTTATTGTTTTAATTATTTTTACTTAATTTAATTAAAAATAAACAATTATCATATTTATATTTTAATAAAATCATCTTAAACATGTCTAAGTCATCTAAATAAATAGTCACCATCAATAATATAACGGTCAAGATATAAAAATTAATGAAATGACCAAAATTACAAAGTTTAAAAATTAAGAAAATCAAATGTTAGAATAAAATTTTAAGGAAACCAAAGTAACAAATTAAAAAAAAATCAAAATTATAATTTAGCCTAAAAGAAATGGTAAAACATACACACCATATATACTAAACAAAATGTCCTGTGGTGTTTATTGGTTCTTCCGTTGTTGTACTGTCTGGAGACTAAGAATTATCTGATCTTAAAAAGTAATAGCCACCTTTGCACTTGAGAGTTGCTGATCTCCCTAAAGACATGGAATGCCTTTTGTTTTGTTCCCTCCTAGATTGTTTTGATTCAAGTTATTGTGACTTGCGAGTTAGATACTTAAAGAATGTTTGAGAATAAAATTGTTAGTTTTAACCTCATACCCAAAATAATTACATTATTAATTAAACGGAGTTCATTGACATTTATAAATTGATTTACTTTTGAATTTTGTTTATCTCAGGGGTATGCATACATATTGACTCATCCTGGGATACCAACAGTTTTCTATGACCACTTCTATGACTGGGGTAATTCAATTCGGGAGCAGATTGTGAAGTTGGTACGTGAGAAAACAACTAGCACTTGTATCATACGCATATTTCTTTTATGAAGGGACCCTAGGTAACCAACTTATATTTCTATGGCAGATTGAGATTCGCAAGCGTCAAGGCATTCGAAGTAGATCGCCTGTGAGAATTCTGGAGGCCAAGCACGACCTTTACTCTGCAGTAATCGGAGAGAAGGTGTGCATGAAGATTGGAAATGGTTCATGGTGCCCAACTGGGAGGGAATGGAAACTATCAACTTCTGGTTACAATTACGCTGTGTGGCACAAGTAGTGTTCTGTTGGCATGACCCTTCTTCTCCACTGGAGTCGCAGATAAGAGAAGGGAATTACGAGCTTCTTATATGCTTCTCGATCGAGTCTTAATCATGATATAATTTAAGCTACTTCCTTAATCTAGCAGGCTTAATTTGGAAGCTCTTTCCTTCAACTTACGTGCTACCCACTTAAATAAACAATATATGTAACTATAACCAATAACACTGCTTTGTTTATGTGTATTACATATATAACAATAAAAATAAGCAGCTTTGTCTGTGTCACATGTAAAATAAATTAATACAATAAATTTCTATTAGTACTTATAAGTAGTGTGGCGTTCATCATTATTTTTATAATAATGATTTCATGTATACAGTTATCGTATAGAATGATTATGAAAATAATATACATGAAAAGAAAGTAATTTCAATAGAATATATTTAGAATAAATGGTTTAAATATTAAATATATATAGCTTGTTTGAAATTTATTTAAAAATAAAAATAATTGGTATCTGTGTGTGTGTGCAAGAACATTATCTATAATTTTATTAATAAATATATAAATATTATTATTTATTTTTATTCAATCACATCATTATTTATAATATGATTGTTAGTTTTACAATAATTATTTTGTAAATATAGCTTTTATAAAAATTATATTTTTTTTACTGATTTATAATAAATATATTAAAACAAATTATAATTGATTGATAGTATAAAAAAAATTATATTAATGATGCTTGTGGATTAAACTCAATTTTTATTACAAATTTCTTATGTCAATCGTAAGTTGAAGGTAGGAAAGGATCTAAAGTAATTTAGAATTAAGTTGAAGTCTGTTGCCGTTTAGACAAAAAGGTAGTTTGGTTTAAGTTACTTTCATTAAAAAATTAATAGGCTAAGATCAATGAGTGCATATTTTTATGTTTTAAGAGAGGACAGGGCTAAGAAATTAATAATAAACTGCATGTACAGATCTCAACCATATACTGAGTGTACTTGAGGCAAATATTGTGTACTACACATGGAGGGGATTTGGTATCATTAGAACAGAAACTTTAAATACTAGGGGAAACTCAAATTGCAATTATTGATAGAGATTCTTTTGTTTATGTAGATCTCAAGCATTGGAAGTATGGCGAATTCCAAAGTGAAGTATACTTTTTTGAGGTACATCTGTGAAGCAGTATTTTGAATTACATGATATATTATTAAAATAATGAAATGTTTAGATTTTTTACCAATTATCGGAAGTAGTCTTCTTTTTTTATCATGCGGGTTCTGTTGTGCTTTTTTGCAGGGATATACACGCGTAAACATTTTAATGTAATTTTGAAAATATAGTCTCTGTTATATTAATTTTTGTAAAAGAATTATTATATAATTATTTTCATGAAATTATCGCACAACATTTTTAAGTATGTATATATCTTTCGTGGTTATATATATTTTTATGTTGTAACTACTCATAAAATAATTTAACTGATAATATGTACAAAAAATTATAAAATATGTTTTGTGTTTTCAAAACTTAAATATGGATGACAATATATATATTAGAAATTAATATTTCACTTTTGGGGGCCACAATTTTTGCACATTCTTTTAAATATAAGTTATCATATATGATAAATTAATAAATTTTTAAGTAATTATATTAAAATGAATTTTCAAAATTTTTTAATAACATGTAAGTTTAATTTGAAAAATAAAATTTAAATTTTAGGTTGTTTGAAAATTAATAAATAGGATAGTTAAATATTTTAATAAATATATAATTTTAATTATTAATTTATATATATTTTTATTTTTTTTCTCTAACATTTAAAATTCCTAAACATATATACGACTCCTATATATATTTATGACTTCGCATAGTGTTTTGTTTTTTTTGCTATTTGCAGCCCCCATAACTTTAAATTTATTTTGTTTTGTTTCTTTTTTGTTATCCGCACCCCTTTTATGACTTTAAAGTCGTGTGAACTATTGTTAACTGCACCCCAATTTTTGATAAGTTTATCCTAAAAATTGAAAATGGCTAATTAAAATATTAAATGAATAATTTTATTTAAATCAGTTTTATTTAACCATTTTAATATAAATAAAGTCACTTATTACTGAAATATTATTTATTAAAATTGGAATTTTTTATTCATATCAATAAATTACATTATATTATTAAATCTAAATAACAATATAAGAAATTTATTCATATTTAAAACCTTTAGCAGTTCAGCAATAAAACTTTATCAAATTTATAATAATGAAAATGTACAAATTATGGTGAATGTACCGTGTAATTTCTCTTATGAATTATGTATCAAATATTTGAGTAAATTAAATGCAAGTCTCATATTTATTGCATAGTTACTTACTGCATATATAATTTTCTTTTACTGATCGCAATTGCAGTGTTAAATAATCAAATTGATGATTAAGTTAAAAAAAAATTGAAAGCGAACAACCTCATTGCTCTCAAAACGGTGCCGGAAGAACGACTCTGTTTCTTTTCACCTGCCGCAAAATGCTCAGTTTTGAGAGTGATGAAATTTCATCCCAAAATTTACCATTTTTTGCTACTGATTCCTTCAATTTTCATATAAAAAAATGGAATAATGCTTCAACTCATCCCTATCAGCTACCACCACCACTTTCTGTTGCTTCTCATTCCAAATATCAAATTTAAATCCATTCGTTCAAACATTTTAACCCATTATATCATCTAAACAAAAAGAAAATACCAAGAAATTCAAATTGTAAAAACCCAAAATTTAAGAATTAAGATGATTAACTTCCAACAAATCTCTCACAAAAAAGTAACTAATTTTGGGAGTGAGAGTCGCACGGTGTTGCTTTTTTTAGGATTTTGGGGGCATTGTTGTCAAAGGTGAGAATCGACGACGGTGATGGTGACCTTGTCATGGTCCACATTGGTGCAGACGGTGAAGGGGCGACCCACCGTGCACGGGGAAGAAGTTGTGGTTTCGTGGAGGAAGATGTAATTAGCGGAGGGAGAGTCGCACGGGGCTTCGAAGAGGTAGCGGACAAAGTTGTCGACGACGCGAAGGGAAGGGGAGGCGGTGGCGGAAGACATGGTTGACGACGGACAATAAAGGGAGTAGAAGCCTGTGGTTTCGTGGACAATCCACTTTGGACATTAAATTGTGGTTTCGTTTTTAAATAAGAAATGTTTTTTTTTTGTCAGTAACCAACCTATGATAACAGATAAAAAACACTTCCTCACCGATGAAAAAGTATCTTTGGACTTCACCTTAAAATTCACCTCAAAGTATAGATTGATAATAATAATAATTAAGTAGCACTTACTTGCACAAATGTTTCAGGTTTTCGTTGGCATCAGCTGTGATCGGATTCTTTTTTATAATCTGGCCTTACATGCCTTACTAGATACGGAGAGAGAGAGCAACAGACAGTCACATGGAGTTGTGGCTGGAACGGGTCTCACCACATCAACATCAACATCAAATACAAATATCGTCATAGATTTCATCATTTAGTTTTTGAAACACAGGTCTTCGCAGTTCAAACCAAGGTACATTATTTGCTACACAGATGACCCTACTTTGACTACGGTGTATGTTTGAAATAAGATAAAAAAGAACAATTTCAAAATTTTGTGGTGGTCTCACACCCTTTAATACATGTACCCTTTAATACACGTGTAATCTTTAGTAATATTAAGTAAAAATATGACAACATTTAAAAGAGAATAAAAAGTGGTACAATGATAGTGTCAAGAATTTTCATTGATTTATGATTAGATAATAAAATAAAATTATTTTATATTATCAATGTATAAATATTGAACCCTTTAAAAATATTGTCATATTTAAATAAATATTATTGATATATTTTTATAATATTTTATCAAATGTTGTGTTTAACTCATATCGTTAAAACCTTCATCGACATAAATTATACACAACATTTCATAAAATATTATAAAAATATATTATTAACATTTAGTTATATTTACTAAAAAATTTAGTAACATTTTTAAATGTTAGAGAAAAAAATATTATTAAAGATTACATATGTAATGATAATTTTTGTCTTTTTAATTTAAATATTTTTTTCACACTTTTTTTTTTCTTTCAACAAATTCACCCGTTAAATATCCTTGGATGATTTTGAGATAAAAATGTACAAATTAATGTGACTACTTTAAACCAAACACCAACTAAGATAACATAAAGTTACTTATTAATGTCTAAATATTTTTGTCACATTTTTTATTTATTTTAAATTTTACATTTTTAGTCTCTATATTTAATAAAAAAGTGCATTTTTTAGTTTTCTGTTAGAGACTAAAACAATGTGATTTTTTCATTTTTAAAGCTAAAAGTATATAAAATTTAAATATAACATTTTTAAAAAGATCATATTTCAAGAATTAAAAGTATATTAAGTATTTGTTTAATAAATTTTATTTTTTGAATAGTCTATTCATAATATAATATAAAATATTTAGTATTTTAGAATTTAATTCTAATTATCATTACTATTTTTAATAAAAATATAAGCTTTCACATTAAATACCTTTTTAGTTATTCTAATTTAGTATTTTTTATTTTCATTCTTGCAAAAAAAATTAGTCGTTATAAATTATGTTTTTATTTTTTGTCCTTAAATTAATTTAGATAATGCTTTGAACACTCAAAAAGACATCATTTAAACAAATTTAAATATGAAAAATAAATCAAACATAATTTGCAAGGAATAAAAAAATATTGGAAGAATAAAAGTAAAATAACACTAAATTAAAAGGAGTAAAAAGGTAGTTAAACCAAGTTTTTATTTATAAAAAATAATTATGGTATTTTCAAGTTAATTATTTAATAGGACAAAACTTTGTTTACAAATTGACAATTTTAAAAACTTATTTTGTATAAAACTATCTTTTAAGAATCAAAATAACACAACTGATTACTTACTTTTAGTAATCATATATTAATTTATTAATAAATTCATTCACACACTTACACAATGAGAATTCTAAATGACTTAAAGTTTGATTTTCGTCTCCAAAAATAGTGTTATTTTGATTTTGTTCTTTTAAGAAAATTTCTTTTCATTTTAGTCTAAGTAAAATTTAATATTTTTTTGTTTTAATCCTTATTATCAAATAATAATGTTATTTGATAATATAATGATGAATTTTAAATTTACTAACTTGTATGTCATTGAAGAGTCTAATAAGATAATTAAGTGTATTTTTTTATTAAATTGTAGTTTTAAATTCTTATTTGTTTGAAATACTTGATAATGTCAAATCTGTTGATAAAATAATTTATTAAAAAGCAAGCTACGCGGTTGGTTATTTTGTCAAACTCTTAAATGATGTAGCAAGTGGACTCCAAAAGTCAATATTATGTCATCAATTAAGTTGTTATTTAACAACAATAACTACAACCAAAAATATTAAATTTTAGAGTAAATTATATTTGTATCCTGATCTTTTTTAAATTACATTTGATATTCCTCATTTTTTGTATCTTATAAAAAAAATTTAATTGTTTAACTCACATTACACTTAGATTCTCTTCCTCCTAAACACCGTGTACTAATTTAACAAATAAATAGGTACAAGCTTGTTACATAACTTTTAATGAAAATTTATGTCTAAAATACTTTTATTTTCTTCAAAATCACATCTTGAATTTTACAAATATTTATCTCCTTCAACAACTCTTCTTCACTTACCACCACCTCATTCTCCATCTCTCACAACAACATCATTTCTTCCTCCTCATCGTTGTCCTCGTCCACTAATATGGTGTCCGAACGCACCCACTCCTATTGGAGAAACCACCTCCACTGTCACCACTGTAGCCACCGTTGCCACCACAGTCATATCCACCTCCTCCAACTCCTTGTCCCCATGTAACTTCGGCTACCATCAAAGTTGTGTCTGGTCCCTTTGACATTGGTGTCGTCGAGTAAAAGTAATTTATAAAAAAAGAGAAATATCATATGTAATTTGAAAAAAATATAAGGAGTACGAATGTAATTTATATTAAAATTTTATGGGAGACTAAAATCAAAATGGTACTAAATTTTAGAAGGAAAAACATATTTAAGTAATTTTTGTTTATTGTGATAAATAAAATTAATAATTCAAATTACTTGTATAATTACAAATTGTATTTAATTTTTAAAATCTCACATCTATTTTATGAAGAAAAAAAAGTAAAATTATGCGAGATTTATAGTTAAATATACAATTAAGCCTTTAATTTTAATTTAATAATTGTAATCAAATTTTTATTATTATTCACAATAACTCGGAATTCTAATCTGCGATTCGTTCTCTGATATAAAATTTAATACATACAAAATTTATTTGTAGAGAAAATTGTCCTCTTTGTACATAGAGAGAAGCAATATTAAGCAAAAAAAAATTGTTATCGTAAGAAATAAAAATTATAAATTTGATTCTTTTTTTTGGAAATCAAAGTATAGTCTAGACATTTTGACTAATCTAAAAAGTAAAGTATCGCTTGTGCTATATTTAAATATTTTTACCTAACATTTATAATTTAATATTTGCTTAAACAAATTTCCACTTTCCAGTAACTTTGAGTTAATAGCTAATTTTAAAGTTAGTATCCATTATATGCAAAATGCTCCAAATTAGTCGAATGTGATAATCACTACTGTGTTCGTCTGATTCAGCAGCGCGCACTAACGACATATCATGGACGCAGCACTTGGGTACCAATCGGTGCATAATGATGAAGATGGTGAATTCCCTAGCTAGTTCCAATCCAAGTGTAGGTAACGTTGCTCTTTTAGGTTGGCCACTTAATATTCAACAGTTGGTCAATCAAATCTGCATAAATAGCCTAACGATCCGTTTAAGTTAGTGTTCCCATTATGTTTTGTTTTTCGTGTTTTAAAAGTAAAGGTTAAAAACTTTTTTTTTAGAAATAATTATTTTCTTCCATGACAAATTTTTTAATTTTAAGATTTAAAAGTTAAAAAAGTGCGATAAATTCATCAATTCGTTAACTTATATTCATTACCGCTAATGAGATATTCTACTTGACATAGAGAGACAAAAATGTTACAAAAATGATTATCAATATAACTAGTGAATAGGTTGGACCAAAATGTTAATAAGTTTTCGTTGAACCAAAATGTCGATAAATTTTTCCATTAGACTAACTCACTTGATTTTGTTCTAACATGTAATTAAGAAAGTTTTTTTTAAATGATCTCTTAATCGAATATCTAATGTTGTGTCAACTTCTCTCTCAAACATAAATGAGTCTAACACAGATAAGGATTTCAAAACTTACTAAACAGAATAACACAAAATCAAATCAACGTTGATAATAATAATTGCAACACAGAGAGAAAGAACATAATATAACAGATCATATCCTTGCTCAAAATTACACTTTAAAAATCAATGTCAATCTGACAACCTTAAACATTGCTTCAACTTCTGCAGGTATTTTGAATGGTATTGGAGAATTTGGTAATATGGAAACAGGTAAAGGGTGTGTTTTTGATAAAAACATCAAATTGACGAAAACTTTTATTGTGTGGGAAAGAACCCTAGAAAATGATATGTAGAGAGAGAGAAAAAACAAGAATGAATATTCTATGATACTGTTATGTTTCAACAATGTGACAATGATCTCGATAACTGAGAATACAAGCAAATAGTTGTAGCAAATTTGCAATGTGCGAATTGTGATTCTATTCTTTTTTAGTTTTATTTATTGTTTATTTATTACCGTTGACAATCATTTTTGTGACATTTCGGTCTCTTTGTGTCACATAACTCTTTCATTAACGATAATGGACATAAAGTTAATGGATGTATGAATTTGTTTCACTTTTTTCACTTTTGGAGACTAAAAATTAAATTTTTATCTTTCAGGAACGATTTTATCAATACTTTACACATTCAATAACAAAAATAACCATTCAAATATGAGTATTAAATAATAAAAATCTCTTATTATTTTTTTAAAATAAATCTCAATTATTTATGTCTTATTTAATGAAAATATTTTTAAATTATTCTTCATTAAATAAGGTCAAAGATTTTCTTTTATATATTTGATGTATCAAATTCTAATGAATAATAACTTAAAAATATATATATTTAATTAAAAATGATTTAATAAAGTTAATTAATTTTTTACTTAGTATGAAATATTTTTTCTTGTTCTTATAATCAAGATGGAAGGAAGTATACTGTAGTAAAAGATGAACATCCTTCTTTGCCCTGTTGCCTTTCTGTCCACTTTACACATACCTTGGACATTGCACTGCCTTTTCAAAACCTTTTTAATAAACTCTGCACATACGACGGGGAACAAACCGCATGAACTTTTTGCGAATTGAAAGTTTAAAACTGAAAAGAGCATAAAAATAGTTTATTTTACTCAACCAAATTTATAAGTTACAGAAATCATAGTTTAATATAATTTTTATTAAGGTTTAATATTTTTTCTTCCTTAACCAATATTTAAAAATACTTTATCGAAATGTGACTCTATCTCCTTGGGTCAAAATTTGAAATGAAACACATCTGGGCATGCAAGCTTTTCGTTTCTTGTTTACATTTGAGATAACAGAAAGCTTGAAAAACACATAATAATCAATTAATTTGCCTATTATTCGCCTTAAGGTGTTCAGTAGCTGATGGAAAGTAGCAACCTATCTAGCTACGCGCTCATCACTTTATTTCTTTTTTCTTTTCCCACATCATTATTGTCGCTCATGATCAATTCATTTTTATATGAAGACAAGAAATTAGTTCAATGATGATGCTCGTTTTGAATTGTCTATTATGTATGCAGGAAAAGCGCTGGGACGGAGAAAAAATAATTATGTGATCTGGTCTTCACTTTGTCACATCTTTTTGAACACTTTTCTATTCTCAGCGTTGGATGTGATTAATGATTAATATATATATCCTCCTACGTACTAATCCGTTTACTTCACTGCCCATGCTTGACATGGGAAATTCAACTTGAGTATATATATATACATAGTTATACTAAAATTATTGATCAATATATATTAATTAACCCTATATATCTTCTGCTTGTCTTAGATGAATACCATGAATGGTGAATCAAATTGAACACCCAACCTTGTTTTATATGGAAGACGGAAGTCGAAGATGTACTTGAAGCAAATCAAGAAAGTTGGATTGAAAATCAGTTCAATTTTTATTTCAATTAGATGATAAACGGGTCCTGAGCCCAAACTTCACTTCAATTTATGATCCTTTAAGAAATAAATCTAAGGCTAAATTATTTCATTGGTCGCTTATCTTTTTTTAGGTTACAACTTGGTCCTTTTATTTTTTAAAAGGTGTAAAATGATCTCTTATTTTAATTTAGATTGTAATTTGATCCTATATTTTTTAAAAGTTTCAAAATAGTTCCTTAAATAATTTTTTTTACAATAACATTTTTAAATATACAATTTTTTTATAGTAGCATGTCTATCCTTAAAGTATGTCTTTTTTATTTTTTGTTAGATAATAATGTTATTAAAAAATTACTTACTTGATTATTTTGCACCTATTAAAAATAAATGACGAAATTGCAACCTAAAATAAAAATAAGAAATCATGTGAATAATTTAGTTAGCCATAAATCTAATTTTAACCGGAATAAAAAAATAATATATACCTTAATTTGCAAAAGATAAGTAACAAGTTGTGTTCCTTGTAGAGTTATAATATTTATGAGTCATGGGATATATCGAATGTAACTATAAATATAAATGTTTTTAATATTTTTATTCAATCATAAATTATTATATATGATATTATTAAGAATTTGTATTTTTGTAATAATTATTTTAAAAATTATATCTAAAACAATTAATTAGTTAATAATGTAAAAGAATTACATTAAAAATATATCAAAATCAAACTCTTGTTTATATAACATTTTTATAATATTATCTATCTTCTCTTCTAAAAAAATATTATCTCATGTCAACTATCACAAGTATTAAAAAAAGATTTAAAAATACTTTTTCTGTAATTTTTTAAAATCCTTATAAAATATATATTTTTTATTTTTATTTTAAAAATATTTTAGATAATATTATTTTACTGATCAAATTACTTTTTTAGTGTTCAAAACGTTATTTAAAATTCTTTAAAGAAAAAAACAAAATAAACATTTTTAACAAAAGACTAAACAGATTCTTTTTTGCAAGGACAAAAATAAAATAAAAAATTAAATTACAGGAACGAAAAAAAACATATTTAAACCTTAAAAAAATATCAAATTGTCATTATCATATGTTACACTTCTCTACTTATCTCTAGGAAATACAAACTCTTTTTTATGTTTTTTTCCTTTTGTTTCAATGAATTTAGGCTGTGACAGTAGTTCACCAGGCCAACTGGTGTGTACTGTACCTCGTAGACTAATAAAACAGCGAGAAAGTCATCTAAACAGGTTGCAAACTTGCAGTCTATACATAAGTGCGTGGGATCAACTCAACGGTTCCTGCGTTATTATTGTTTGAACTTTGAAAATGGGAAAGACAGAAAAAACGTAGACAGTGGTTTAAGGGTTAGATGGGTAGCCATAAATGGAGCAAGGAAAATGGGTTGGTCGCATAAATGCTATATATATATATGCACATATACAAATCCAAGTAATCGTACTCTATTGTTGTCTATCATTTTCCCTTTTCATCATTTTTGCTGTTGCATGCATAAAATAGGGTGGTCCAGTGAAGTTTTGGACCACTCATATTTTGTTCTTAGAACGATCGATTAACACATTTGTGCTTCTCTCATCGTTCTATAATCTCCTTAACATTCATCACTTCTTTCTAGTCATACTTTTTTTTTCTTTCATCAGTGTTAATTAAATAGGTTGTTGACGTGTAACAACTAATCATTTTTGTTTGCAAATTTCATAAAATATTATAACTTTACATCATCACATACTTTGATTTAATTTAAATACTATTATTTCCAACGACCATAAAGAATGCATCTAAGGTGGTTCGTTTTCTCCTCGGACCACCCTATACTTCATATATATTAATTATCTTTTCCAGATTTGAGAAGGCTTGGATATCCAATTTGCTTGGAGTCTTACATATCATGATTCAGGAGAGTCACAATTATTGTAGGCTTTTAAGTCTGAAGATCCAATTCCTTACAAACTTGTCACCTTATCAGAAAAGAGGACTAGAACTTGGATTATTAATCAGATCCATTCTTGTCTATGTTTGGTATATATCCTTTTATTTTATTTTATCTTTCTAAAATTCTCTAAGAAAACCTAAAGAAAAATATCATTATTTCTTCGAATCAAGTTAAATTGGACGTACGGGAATTTTGTGGAATCAAGTGAAAAGCGTATTGACTCCATTGTAGGTATTTAAACAATATTTTTAGGAAATCTATAGTATCTTTCAGTCAAAAGCCACAAGCTAATATTTTAAAGTATTAAAATTTATTTAAGAAATTAAACTTACTAATTGATTTTTTTTTTCATACCCGTGAACATAAGAATTCAAACAATATGAAAATGACAACTTTGATTTTTAAGAAGAAAAAACTTTTAAATATATAAGGACACGTCTTTTAATAAGTATACTTAAAACTTAAAAGTATTAGTTAAAGGCTTAAAACAGAAATATTTTATAACGTAATTAATCACGTTGAGAGTATATTAAAAGTTAAATAAAATACAGTAATAACATTTTTAATAAAATACTATATACTTTAAATCATTTAACTAGCACTTAAAAATATTCACTTTTTTGCGTAAAAAATCACTTTTATTACTTAAAAGCACTTGTTATCATTTATCTAATATAAAAACTATATTAAATACAAAAATTATTTTATTTTTTATAAACTTCTACCTTTCCACGTTGGAGAGGCACACTTTTTTCATAACGTAAATACATAATAATAAAAAAATACTATTTAGACAAAAAATGATAAAGGCAGAAATTTGGTTGCTAATCACCTTAGCGACCGTAAAATAATAATAAAAAAAGGAATTTAGTTGATAAATGCTTAGTTGCTAAGTCAATTAGCTATCAATTTTAATCTGTTTCAATTAGGGACTAATTTTTCAAGTTTCTAACAAAAACAAATTTGTCTATTAGCTACTTATTTTGCTTTTATTATTAGAGATCAAATTAGCGACCAAATTTTTAATTGCAAACTCATGAGTTGTTTAATTAAAAATTATTGTTTTAGAAATCACGAATCCACTATTATAAAGACACAATTGAATGGTTATTAAAGACATAAAGATCATTATATAACTGTTTTTGTAAGAAACGTCGTCAAAAATCATAATTTTTTACAACGATTCTAAAATCGCATTTATAAATTAAAATTTATAAGACAACTCCCTTGAGAAATCGTCGTAAAAGATAATTTTCTTTTTAAAAATTAAATACATATTTCTAAGATAGTTTTGTGAAAAAATTATCTCAAAAAGATGTTTAAAAAAATAGTATTTTTAAGATGATTTTTAGAAAAATCGTTGTAAATTTATTATATTTATTTACAAAAATGTCAATCCATATTTTTTTAAAACAGTTTCTTATCAATCGACATTAAATCAATGTTATAAATAAGCACTTTTGTAGTAGTGATCCATCGGTGACCGTTCGATTCCCTTACCAAATAAAATCGACTTATTTTAGAACCCATGAAGAACTAACCAAAAACTTGTAAAAATCGTTTTTATCGGTAATTTTTAAAAATTTAATTAAAAAAGCTTTTATGATAAATAAAAGGCATTTAATAAAATTTATAAATTGCTATAAATTATTCTGTTAATTTTTATAATGCGTATAATTTAATCATTTATATTTTTATATTTTAATTTCTTATAATATTATTTTAATTTTATATGTTATGGTTAATTACATTGTTGTATTTTATTAAAATATATGAACCTCAATATTAGGATATATTTGATTTAGATTTTTATGTTTACTTTAAATATTAAGAACCTATGAAATAATGGTTTTTTTTTTTTTATATCTATAATGTTTTTACTTTAATTTTTAGTGTTATAATTAATGTTATGGTATTATATTTATTTAATATTATTTCATGTCCTATTTAATAATAATAATAATTATTATTATTATTTTATTAATATCAGTTTGATCATGATTGAAACACTAAATTTTGGATCAATGTTTTGATTGTTTTAATGTCTAGTCTTATTTTAAAAACATTGGTAAAAGTTATTAGATATACATTAAACATATATGGTGCGCATGCATGTACGAGCATATTGATACCAACACATATTATGAAGATAAAGAATAAAGTTTATGCCCACGTCGATATGAGGGTGACTACTATACTACTCTAACTAAACTACACATTACCATCCCTAACAATAATTGAGAAAGTGGGAAAAATATATTTTGAAGATCCATTTATGTTTGATAAACACTCACAAATAAGACTTAGAGGTAGATTTTAATTTCATCAGTGAATTTCAATTGTTAAATTTTATTCAAAAAAGTTTCTCATTCTTATCACTAAGCATAATGAACTTTAAAAAATTGAAAATCTTTTAAAAGAATATGATGCATTTAGAGATGATAATATGGACATCAATTTAGTCCAGAATAATTTGGTAAAGATCAAACTAAGCAACCTATTTTCATTTTATCACCTGCCAAACTTTTTTTTCTCTCATCAAAATTGCATTCCTTTTTTTTTTTACATCAAGGGCTCGTGTCAAAATAATTATTTTAAAATTTGTTGAATTATCGATTTAACAAATTTTTAAATAAGAATATTACTTGAAAGTTTGAGACCATACAAATCCTATGAGTGAAAAGGCTAGAGAGTTTTAAAAAAAAATGAAAAGGCTGGAGTTTCGTTATTTAATAAATGCCACATAAACAAATTGATAATTGTCTTGTATATACATTGTAGATATTTTTTGTAGATGCCCATAAGTTATGAATAAAATTGTCATCCATAATTATTTATTATTTAGGTTCTTATATTGCAACGACACCTTTCATTTTCTTTTTGAAAGACCTCTTTTTTATTTTAGGCTAACACACTCAACCTTCAAGTGTTTTTGTTTCTCGCACTCAAGGTATATAAACTATGTTTTCTTTCTCTCTTTTTTTGTCTTTTTTTTCTTCCTTTTCTCCTTCTTGAAATGAGGCTATAACTTACCCTCTTTATCGTCATTCGGCAAAACTTATAGGATATTAAATAAATATTGTCTTTATCATCAAATTCACCATTTTTCTTCAATTTTATATCACTTTCCTCTTCAACCTTTAAAACTTTGAATGTAAACCCATTTTTCTAACTAAGTTAACAAGTTGGTAATAACATTTTCCCAATTGATATATCAATTTAATTTATATCTAAAGATGAAAAATAAGTTTGGTTAAGTCATGGTATCCAAGTTTAAGATCTTATTTATCTAACATGATGCTTTTATAAGATTTAATATAACCTTTTTAGAAACTTATATTGAATTGAAAATTTCTTTTAACACCTTTTAAGCAAGATATCAAACTTAATTACTATTTTATAAGTTACGAGAAAATAGTTTATATATTAAATGCATAAATCGATTATACATTATCAATCACAAATTATTATATATATATATATATATATATATAATAAATTTATTAATTTTTATATTTATTACCATAATTTTAAATAACTTTTCATAATCAGAATTGTAATCACAACATCAAAATATTTTAACACTATGTAATCATATCACGATCACAATTATGGACACATCAATTACATTATCCCATAATTATCAGTAACATAAAAGTTTTTTACTCACTACAATGCTATTGCAATTACAATTTAAAATCATGATCACTAAAAAAATTATATTTTTTTGATCCACAAGTATCCTCCTTTCAACCTATCAGTTAGAGACTAACATTACTTGCAGTTTGTAATTATCATTAACCTAACATAATTATGCAAAAAAAATTAACTATTATTATTTTCCTTCCTATTAAATATATCGTTCACTCGCCTGTAAATATAACCGAACCTTGTATCACAGAGTTGATTTAAAAACTATTATAAAATTAAATACAATTATTGTTGTCCTTCCTATTAAATTTGAAGTCTTTTTTAGTGACCATATACCATACAAGAGAGACAAGTGCGTTTTGTAGGTGAAATATCATGAAAATCGAGGGTGTGGGTAGGATTTCATCAAGAACGAGACGAGGGGGAGGATGGAAGAATAACTATGATGATCCTTCCTTTGATCCTCTAAATATGTCTAGTCTCAGGAATGAACAATCTAATCTCAATCGCTTATCAATCTTTTGCGCCTGCGACTACGTCTCCTTCCCTTTACCTTTATCCTTTTCTTTTCTCAGTTAATTAAATAATTACTAGTTAATTAAACTCTCTCTCTCTCTCCCATTTACTGTGAAAGTAAGCAAAGTGAAGCTCCATCACATCTTAAATACCTACCGCTGCCAAGTCCCAACCCATCAAACCCTCAGCTTCTTTCTTATTCACTCCTCCACACTATCTATCTTCTTTGGCGCTGATCGATTTTTGTCTTCATGATCATGAGGGTTTAGCAAAGGGTTGCTAACAGAGTTTATTGGCATTCTGTCCACCTCCACTTCCTACTCTCTCTCTCTCTCTCTCTCTCTCTCTCTCTCTCTCTCTCTCTCTATCTATCTCATGAATATGGAGGTGGGCATACTGTCAACTGAGCTCTGTTGGCTACTCTTTGTAAAGCCTTCATGATATATATTTAGTATTCATTTCTCAACAATTAAAAGAAAGAGCCACCCCAGCGATTTCCCTAAACCATTATTTTTCCGTTTCTATACTAACTCTCAATTATTGTGATCGATGCTTATAATAAAATACTATGTGTTCTCGATCTGTTATCATCTAACTTATCAAGACCATGACTGTGTACGGTCACGAAAGGATTATTAATATTACTTACCACTATACTGCTTGCTGTTTTTTTCTTTTCTTTTCTTTTCTTTTTCTTCTTCTGCAGACCCTAATAAGTTGGCTACGCAAATCAGAGGTTAAGGGAGAGGTGGGTAGCACTAACACGCCTTATATAATTTCCTTCTTTGTATTAGGTTGTGTTCTCAGTATTTATATTTGTTGGTTGGCTTAGGAGATTGAAACCCTAATGTCTTCCTTCCTTTCTTCGAACTGTTAATGTTGGAAGTTTTCATTTTTCCTCGTGGATCCTCCTGGTAGGAGACTGGATGACAAGATCCTTTCTCGGGATGAGATGGGATTTCAATAAAAAGAAATTCTTATTCCTTTTCAAATCGAAGTTTAGGTTTTTTGCAGAAAGGATTTGAAATCTGCCATGGTTATAATTTATAAATAATTAAATTCACATGTTGATTGACTTCGATATGACAAAGTGGAAATTTAAGAGTCCGTGACTGGCTTCAGCTCCATGCATGCCAGACTTATTGCCATTTTGATTGACAAAAAAACAAGTTGCTTTGGGTTATTCGTGTTACTTATTTGCTAATAAGCCATATGTAGGTGAGTGAGGCGGATGGGTGTACGTATCTTTCTTTCTTTCTAGGCTCCACGAGCTCTCTGAACGTCAAGTTAGGCTCATGATTGCAGATTGAAATTAAAACCCTCTTGCTCTTCTTTCAATGCAAAGCGCAATCTTCTATGGCGCGTGGCCTCCATCCTAACGCCCAAGTCCCAAGTCAGTAACGCTTATCTGCTTCCTAACAATTAATATTGAAAATTTCATATGATTATTTCTCTTCGGTTGAAATTTCCTTATATTTTCATTCAAAATTAGTTAATTAATCAACTACTGTAATAAAATAGGGGTGCAACAAGTTAGGAGAAGATAATGAGAGTATGGGATGTGAATGTGATTAATAAGAGGTGGTGTCAACACGGGACAGCAGGCAGGGTGGGTGGCCCCCCAGACTTAGGAGGTGCGCTGGAGTCTGTTGTGTGTGTACTATGCATCTCACAGCTCGCTAACGGCAAATGCATTTTGAATTTGGTTCCAAGTGTGTGTGTACGATTCCACAGTGTGCTAGCTAGGAATTTACCTTAATTATGGGACCATTTCATTATTATGGCATGGATATGATGGACAGACTCGTCCCAGTCTTATACACCACAAAGATTTTGTTTTGTTTTTCACTTTTTCTCTAATAAGATCTGATTATTATTTTTTTTGTTTCCTTTTTCTGAAAGCTCTTTGGAGTGTTTAGAGGCCAAAGTACAAGCACGAGGTGGACCAACCAATTGAAGAAGTTGGTGAAAAGTAATTTCAGATAATAATAGTATCTCGTAAAACTGTAAAAAGTCGACATTGTGTGTGTTCCCTAGATAGAATTATTAGTATTTAGTCACAGTCACGGCCTTTTGCTTGCTTGCTTGCTTGAAGATATAGGAACATGCGGGGTTGGTTTTGCAGGCAATCATGAATCTTCAAGACAACAGCACACGTTAATTAAACAACTTTTTCACACACTTTTATAAGCTATGGAAAGGGCATGCAACGATGAGTGCATGTTTTTTGGATCATTATGTTAAAATAACGCTCCCTTTTCGTCTCCTTTTGTTTCAGCGTATATAGTGCTTTTTATTTCTCAACGATACGAGTTGCATTCAGAAGGCAGCGAAATGGTCACCGCTAGCTTATTCCATAATAAGCAGAAGGAAAAAGGTCTCAACTTTAGTATACTGTAAGAAATTAACCCAATGTTTGGAATGAGGGAAAGAGCTGGGAGAGGAAAGAAAAAAATTAAAATTAAAATTAGAAATAGAAGGAAAGTTAAAAGAAAAGAAAAAATTAAAATTTTTATTTTTATATATCAATTTTTTTTCATTTATTCTTCATCCAAACAAAAGAAATTATATGATTGTTTGTGTTTTTCTTTCTTTCTAGCAAACATGCCATAAAAGAAATAATTAGATAGAATAAAGTGGAAGGGATAACTTGTTAACTTATATTTTATTTTTAAAAAAATGTGGCTAAAACTATATATCCCTCTAACAAAACATTAATTGTTCAATAAGAATTTACATGCGTTTGGCTATTGGATTGAAGAAGTGTTCATCTAATGAAAGTTTAAAATGGTTGATTATAAAATTTATTTACAATAAGTTTTTTTTAGTTAATTCATTTATTTGACACGAAAATAAATTTCTAAAGGCGTGTTAGGGAGCGATTTTCACAAATTTATGATGAACTTAAATTTTTTAATCTGACTAGTATATGATTTACAAGATAGGAGCTATATATGATACTTGTTTCATGAGTGTTCATTTCATTTGGGTTAATTTAAAAGTATATATAGGTTGTTAACCAATTATTAATTTTTTTTAAAAAAAGGTTGTTAACCAATAACTTGAATTAAATAATATTTTTTTTTGAGTTAATTTGGTTTGCTTTGCTTGAAAACTTCTTTCTAAAATTATAATTTTTAAAAAATAGGAGACCAAAATTACCAGGAAAAAAAAATTAAGAGATAAAAATCACTGATCAAGAATTGAAGAGACTTCCAAATATTTTAATTGGTTTGGATTTTTTTCCCTTTTGAATTGAATCAGATTGAACAATATACATTTCTTTTTTCTTCATATTGTTGTAATTATTAATTTAAGAAAAAAAATATTCTTTTGCTTTTAGATATGTTTTCATATTTTTCGTTCTTGCTTCAATTTTGAAGATTATCAAAGATGCCTCAAGGACATCAACATTTATATTGAAGACACATTGAGGACGTAAATGCTTTCTCTTCATTCTCTTATAAGAATGATTTTTCTTTGTTTTCTCTTCGTACTTCTTTTCTTATATAGTTATCTTTGTTTTGATTTTTTTTATTTATCTCTCTGGCTTCACTTTTTTATTCTCAATGTGTTCTATGACAAAATTAATGACAACCCACAGTTCTCATTCACTTCAACAACTATGCTATCTGCTATCTCTCTGATTCTAGGTAGCCTATTGTCTATTTGGTTACCTTCTTAATATATTGTTTTGTTAGAAGGAGAAACTTTGACCAATATGATATGATTTAAATTTAGTGATGTATCATGAGATTAATTATTTAGTTCTTGTCATAATATATCAACAATAATTTTTATAATATTTTAAAATAAGAGAATTAAAATTTTAAATTTTAAAAAAATGGAGACTAAATATTTTTATTTTGAAATAGAAAATCAAAATTATAAATTAAAAAAAATAGAATATCAAAATTACATTTAAACATTTATTTTAAAGTGTAATATTTCTTTGTAATGATCATACAGATTAAATAGATATCTAGTATATTGTCTAAATACAAAAGTTCTATATATTTTGATTCTTTCGTGCTTGAAATAATTGTTTTTTCATGTAATTTATAAGGAAGTACTGAATTTAATAACTTATTGTTATTATTTTTCAGTTTTTCGTTTAGATATATGGTATTCCAATTATATAATATTTGATTTTTAGATTTTGTCGTAAAGCTAGATAAAAGAAAATACCACCTATTTAAGATATTTCTATTCTATTTACAAACATATAACGTGAAAGTATTAAATATATTTTATTATTTTTAAAATTATTTAAAAAGTAGGTATTAAAATATAAAAATATTTTAATATAATCAATATTTTTAATATTATTTTTATCAAAATATCCAATATTAATATATTTAAGTCATGACTTTACAAAGGTAATTTTTATTTTATTTAAATGTTATCCTTAAAATTAGTATGTTAAACGAGTTATTTCTTTATTTAGATATCTTAAGATATTCATTTTGAACATGGAAAGGAGTAATGATAATGTATTGCCATAAGGCACACTAGATCATTATCCGCGTTTGCCAGTCACCGGATGAGTAATTGCTTCCACGTTAATGGGTTGTATGGAGCATATGCGAATTCTTGTCCTCATTCAATCATTATACTCTTTTGCCATGCCAACCCTTTGTGGGAACTAGACCGCTAAAGGCAAAATTATATGTTCAGATTCGCACCATCATTAGTATTTAAGAGTTTTTGGTTTTTGCCAATTAGTACTCCTCCGTTCCAAAATAAATATTACAGTAGAAAAGTTAATAATCAAACCAAAAAGAATAATAATTTTAAAAAATTAATCTTATTAAATAGATAAAAAAAATGATACTTTCTTTGTACCAAAATAATAATCATCAGTCCTATTAATAATTTTATATCATCATTAATTTATTTATAGATTTTATTATTTATCATTAATACTATAAAAAATATAAGTGAAAAAAATGTAATTAATGTCACAATAAAAAACTAAATGATAATTATTTTAAGATATTTTTTTCTTTTACACCATAATTATAATAGAACTGATGAAGTATTAATCTTAAATTCAAAAACTAGAGTAACATTTGTTAGGGATGTTAGTGAAAAAGAACAATTAATATTACATTTAAAAGTATGCAACACTTATTTTTGGGATGAAGGTAATAATTACTACTACTCCCTCTGTTCCATTATAATTAATGTATAAGAAAACAAATTATCCCAAAATAACAGGGATGGGTACACAGTTTGGTCTGTTGCCTAGCCCACAAAGCTCATATTTTAAACGAGTCGACTGCTCATGTTTTAAATAGGTCAGATAAGCTCAATTTGCAAAATCAATGAACTTTTTTTAAAGATTTGTATTCAGCATGTAAAAGTCAACAAATAAATGGACCTGCAAACCAAACTATTAATTTGAAAAAAATATTTTTAAAAAGTGAAAAATATAAAAAAAATTGACTTCATTTTTAAGCTAAAATCTATCACAATAAAATATATCAACATTTTTTTATAAAAAAATATACCAACATTTTAAACATAACAAATTAATAATAGCAACCTAAACTAAATATCAAAATCATAAGATAATAAATTATCAATACTTGCATATTTGACTTAAGCGGGTTAAACAGATAGTTCATAAACCTCCAAATAAAGTCCGTTAAGTCCACAGGCTTAATAGACCAGACTCAAAAACTCCATAGAAGTATACAAATTTAAAAAAAAAATAAAGAGCCCATCCACATACTTGAGTTTGTATACCCATCTCTACAAAATAATCGACATTTTAATTTTTTTTAATGTAATGTCTTATTTTTTTCCACTTATATCTTTTATATATAAATGATGAACTACAAAATCTAAAATAAATTAGTGATGATGTAAGGTTAATTTTGTAAATTTTTTTTTATTTTTTATTTGTGTAAAATCTATGACTACAATTATTTTAGGATGAAAAAAGTACTAAAAATCATCGTAAAACACATTCTCTACAAAGAATTTATTTTTTTTACATAAGATAATTAGTGTTTTTCCATTTCAATAATAAGATGAATACACAGGAGTACAATGAAAAATATTATTCTCTGGATTCTCTAAAGATTGTCTAGCCAACATATGGGCTACCGCATTGGCCTTTCTGCTTGCATGTTTCGCTCGAAAGTCTCCATGATGCCTTAACAAGTTTCTCAGCTGTTGTATAATTATCCCACATTCAGTAATATAATCATTTGGCCCATACAGTTTATCAACTAACAACTTGCAGTCAGTTTCTAAAACTACCAGTTGATAAGGTAGAACACTTATTCAATGTATAGCTTGGAGCAACGCATACACTTCTCCTTCTTGCACTTGAAAGTTTGCTCCCAGCCATCCAATTTGGGCCATTATAAAATTCCTTGCATCATCATGAAGACAACAACCATAACCAGATGCATGTTGATCCTCAAAAAGGTCAAAATCAGTATTGCTTTTAACATATCCTGTTGGAGGTTTGACCCATTAAATAACAACGTTAGTTGTTGAGCCATTATCTCGATGAACTCCACGAAATTCTTGAGCCAATCTCCAATCTTGCAACACTGATTGAGCTCTATAGCAGACAATACTCCCTGATCCATCTACTGCATTCCATGGATTTTCATTCCTTCGCTTCCATTGGCTCCAAAGCAAAATGGCTATCTTACAAGAGGTGTTAGCATTACTGATAAGCTTGAAATTCAAATCATAGATTGATTCAACTTCAGTCCAGCAAGGTTCGATCATGTGCCACAAACCTTCTCTTTCCCAAACAGAAATGCTTCCTGGACAGGTAAAGAAACAGTTAAATGCAATTTCCAAATTTTGCTGACAGAAAAGGCAAGAAGCTGGACATTCAATACCTTTTGATTGCAGTCGTATTCTTGTAGGAATGTAATCCCTGCAAACCCTCCAAAGGAAAACTCTGATCTTTTTTCTTTTTCTTGTTGAAAGGCAAAATTATACATTTATATATCATAATAGAGAATTTAGTAGCATAGTTTTGTACAAGTGTACACTGTACCCCATTGATCCGTGCAGTAGCAAACTAGCCTGCAGGATTCAATACATCCAAAATAGATACAAAAAAAATACAACAACGTGGTCCACAGATGAGGTGTAAACCGAGGGAATTGGTACCTGCAACACAGCCAAGGGCAATGCACCAAAGCCCGGTTTAGACCCCTTCTTATACTTCACCCACTGAAAACTCTGATAACCATTTAATCTCCAAATTACCATCCAATTACGTGGTCTCCAAATGGTCCATCTGTGGAAAACTTCCAAATTCTTTTATCCTCTTCAAATTCACCCAATAGAGGCAGCTGCATAGTTTTATCATACCATTGAGGCATCAATGTATAAATAAGAGTTTTGTCCCATTGTCTAGTACCTGGTATCACCAAATCTTTAACTACGACCTCTTTGACTGCCGAGTCAGGAAGCTCACCAGTAGGACCTGAAGTCTCATACGTTGAAGTTCTTTCATAGTTGACTTCGATCGCCAAGAGATAGACACTCATAACATAGGTGGGAATTGAATGACCGGTAAAACAACCTTAATCATGGCTTCACAACGTGCTTGGTATAGATATTCTTGGCTATGGAGTTTATTCTCTTCGATACCTTATCTTTAACAAAAAATTTGTTTTTAATTTAATGGATTGTATCAATATTTAAAATTTAAATAAGATCACAATTAAGAAAGTATGTAAAAGAAATTAAAAAATAAAATTAATTAATAAAAGAAGTCGCCTGACTTAATAAAAAATCCTAAAATCATTATGAGAAGCTAGATTTATAATCCAAAAATTGATAATAAAAAATCTAAATGTGAATATTAGGTCTCATATACGAATATTTTTAAATAAAAACATAAAATAGCATTTTTTAAATACTTGTTGAAACTAATATTTAACTATGGTTAATTCTTAATCGCTTAGGCTCGCTCTCTGACTGGGCCAATTGTTTGTTGTCCAAGCTAGTTTGTTTGTTTTTTGTTTTTTCAGAGAAGTTCCCCCCAGCTGTCTGCCTGTCTCTCTACCTCCCTCCTTCTCCCAATGTCAACTAGTTGTCCGTCTAATTAAGTGGATGTCTATGGCCACTCCCAGAAGTGTTACCCACGTGGGTGGATTTTTCACATTATTATGAAATTATTCTTTTCAAATAAATGCGATTTTATTGTACAAAATTGTATTTTTGTTATATATATATATATATATATATATGAGGTGAAAAAAATTAAAAATAACAAAAATATAATTTTGCTATAGTTTAAAAAAATAAAAAATGTTTAATTGTAAAAGTCAATCCACAGATTTGTTTTTTTTTTCATAAGAACCAACAAAAATGAAAACCCTCAATGATATTTTTTGAGTTAAAATAATAACAATTTATTTTCGTAAGCTTCTCCGAAGAGTTTGCTAAAATAAGTTAAAGAGAATTTAAAAAAAGTTATAAGTCAGGTTCACAAGCTCAAATAAGTTTATATATCTTATTTTCTATAACATATGCGTAACTTATTTAACTCTTTTTTAGAAAATTTTAAAAAAATATAAATCATTTGACAAATGCTAAAATAAGGAAGTAAAAGTAAATTTTTTTATTAAAATGGAAAAAATTACACTTTTATTTTTAAATGCACTCTCATGTGATTTCTAATAAAAAAAATTAATTGCTTTAATGGTAACTCATTCATTCCATCGTAAATAGGGGTGTTTATGAGTACAGGTCATCCGTGAACCTGAATTAATCCGAATAGTTTGGGTTGAGTCATTTATGTATTTGGGTCAAAACCGAACCGAATCGATCAAAACTATTCATGTACGGGTTGAGTCACAAGTTTAGATTTATAGATCCGTTGACTCGTTGATCCGATCCGTAAACCCGTAATAATAATATAAATTTTATTATATATATATTAAAAATTAAAAATTAAAAAATTCTTTCTCCCCAGAGTTTAGCATATGGCCCAATTAATTTGTTTCTTTTGCAAAAAAATTAATAGAAATAATATTTTATTTGTTATTGAATTTGGACAGAATTATGAATAATTTTAAGCAGTAGCACAACAAAATTTTAATAGATAAATAGTATACTTGAATTTTGATTTTTCAAAATAAATAATCTTAAGCCTAGCATGGATATGATGAAAAAATTGAAAGACCTCATTCACAAACTGATTCAGCAATATGTACTAGAACATCTCATTTCTCATTCTAGTAGCAATTCAACTAATTTTAGTACATTGACTTCAAACATGGTCTCACAACATAATTATGACAAAGGTGATAAAGATGATGATTGGGATGATGAATTTAGAATGAACATCAAGAAAAGCTCTCATTTGTGCCAAAATTTGGCTTAGATCTACTAAGCAAAATGTTTATGACTTGCAAGTTGAAATAAATGAAGCGGAAAAGATTGAATTAGGTATGTAATCCCTTATTTCATTTTTTATATTTGTATAAAATATCAATTTATTTTTGTGCTAACTGGGTTGTGTTTAAATTTTTAGAGTTATTTAGTTTGACTTTAAATACTGTTA
Organism: Glycine latifolia; assembly: GCA_013407115.1. NCBI lineage: Eukaryota > Viridiplantae > Streptophyta > Magnoliopsida > Fabales > Fabaceae > Glycine > Glycine latifolia. The sequence continues at coordinate 32,619,594 of CM023957.1, forward strand.
ATATTGGGTCTCCAAGTGTTGAAACTACAAGTGCTAGAACTTCTTAATGTATTACTTTCAACTATATTATCATTTGTTTCATTTTTTTTTATATTTTGTTTCCGTGTATATAATATTGATGAATAATATTTTTTTCATTTGTTTGTTTCAACAAATCTGGATACAACAAATTTAGTTATAACAAATCTTAGTTTGTAAGAAATAGTTGTGATTCAAACTATTATAGTAAATCTTGTTCAAGAATCTTTTGTTTTAATTTATATTATAAGTCTATTTTAGAATATTATGTTGATGATATTAAATGAATGAATTTTACTACTTTCATACATTTGATAATATTGTGTTTATTGTATTGAATATTTAAAAGAATCATGATGTAAAATAGTAGTTCTAAGAAAAAAAAATTGAATGGGTAACCCGTTAAACCGAACCGAACTGAACTGTTCATAAACGGGGTTGGGTTGAGTTTCAATTTTTTTTTATTCTGAAAACCGAATCGATCAAATTTAATTGGGTTGAATCCTAAATTTGACCAAAATCGATCCGAATCGACCCGCGAACACCCCTAATAGTAAACATATTCAAGTTATTTCCGTTTCCAAGAGCTACAACAATTCAGTTGGAGGATTGCTAGGCGTATTAGTTTTTAACTTTAATATGATTTCATGAGCACGTGTTATTTAGATTTCATTCGTCCTTCATAGTTGAGAATTCTCATTACCACTCAGGAATTTTATTCCCATAGTATTGATATGATTTTCTTGAATACATTGTGTTTAGGCACTCACCATTACAGCATCATCCTAATCAGTCAATTCAGTACCCATCAACAATGCTGTTGACTGCTGATCATGATGATCGTGTTGTGCCATTGTATTCGTTAAAGCTATTGACGGTTAGTTGGTTTATTGAATTATTTTGCAAACTACAAAATAACTTGTTACAACTCACAAGCTACTTTAGTTATCAAATCAGTATTTGCATAATCAAGATTTTGGTTTGGTTTCTGCTGCAGCACTCTTTAACATGTTATTCATTTTTAGTTTTTTCCAGACCCTGCAGTATGTTCTCGTTACCAGCCTTGATAAAAGTCCGCAAACGAACCCTATAATTGGTCGCGTTGAATGCAAGGCTGGGCATGGAGCTGGGCGTCCAACACAGAAAACGGTAATAGATTAGCTTCCCTTTTCCATTGTTGATTGTTGTAATGTGTCGTTTTTAAGTTAAATTAGTTGTTAACCGCAGATAGATGAAGCTGCTGACCGGTACGGTTTCATGGCCAAAATGTTAGACGCAGATTGGATTGAATAGAGGAGGAGCCTATTCAAACATAAGTTGGAGGAAGGAAGGAAAAACATAATGCTTTTTTCTGACAGCAAGAGGCTATGAAAGGAAAGGAACTGCATTTGGTGGCCAACATACGTAAGTGGTCATAGTGCCATATAAAGTTAGAAACACCATTCTGCTGTCACTGTTTTTTTAGACAATTACCTTGTGTTGCAAAATGGTATTTGTATATGCATGCTCCTTTGTTTTATTTGAATCGAGCTAGTTTAGCTTCCCTTGAACATTCAAGAACCGAAATAAAAGGATGCCTTATGCTGTTTGCTATATTGTCGAGACAATTTAATCTTTAAACATTACTATTGAAAAACATGGTCATTGAACTCTTTTCCATTTATCTGTGATTCAATTGGAAAAATTGTACGAATTGAACCTGAACTGATCTTGATCCGAATCTGCAAACCAGTCGTTTGAAACCATTGCTTCTGTTATACCAGTGGGTATAGTACCAGCAATCTTGATAATGGCCATTGGGGTATAATTTTTCAAGTCTTTTATGACCATGTTTCAGATTGTTGTGGTCGTGACTCATGCATGATTCGTGGAGTGAGTTTCTCGACCAATGCGAAAGCTTATCTTTGAATATAAATGATACTACTATTTCAGTAATTAAATTACACTATAAGTCTAACAATAGTTATAATATTTAGTGCAATAGGACTGAGTAGTATCGTTTAAATCATAGCTATTAACATTGGACTAAAGCCGCCAGTTTGATTGGAAACCGTTTACCGTCAAACGCATGTTAACCAATAACCACCGTAAGTAAAATAGATTCCTAATGTCATTTTTTTTATAAAAAAAACTTGTATTTATACTCCAAAATAATTATACTTTAGATCAAATAAAATAAATCCAATTAATCTCAACATATTTTTTTTAACATGTATCTTTCCAAGATAAATTCCACACAATCGATACTAAATAGACCCTAAACCTCGATCATAAAGCTATAATAACTTCCTCCGATCTTGTCCCATCTCGGCTTCCACGAGCTAGCCACGGCGGCTCCTTCACTATCTGACTCCGCGGCCATACAATTTCTTTCTAAGTCGCTCAAGGGCACTAACGTACGGGGACCGAAATAAAATGCTTGTACTCGTCTCTACGAAAAGATACAGTTCTAGGAAATCTTTTACTCCTATTACTAGAAGTAGCTCCAGTTGAAGATGCACATGGTGTGTCTATCATTTTGTCCACTCCAAAGTCAAACAACCAAGATTTAAAACTGGACTATGTCAGGAAACACTCCATTTTGATGTCTGTGACGTCAAGTTGCAAAATTTCAGCTCTGCAGCCCAAAATTGATCCAATGCTGCAAAACCAAAGTAGTAAATAAGGCACTTGCCAATATGGTAACGTGTTCAAGGCAGTATCAAAGGAGGGCATACATCATTTTTATCGGTTCCCATAAATTGAAAGCATCGTTTGTCATACCTAGGATGGGTGCGTCCAAGATCCCCATGAACAAATTCCTTGATGTAGGTCCCAGCCTGAACAAGTACAAACATATTAGATCTTTCAGACTTCCACTAATTAGTAATTACAGATTTCATTGTACATAATGACTAAAGGACCGTCTATTATACTAACGTTCATAGAATAGATTGTGATAAAATTAATTTTAAACCGTTGAATGCAATTCGAATGTGTCTAAATTCACTCACAATTTAAATTGGAATGTCTATCACGGAAGAAGAAATTGACTTTTACTAAAAGGACACTAATTGGAGTGGAACGTAAGGAGAATAGAGTTCGTGCTAGGTCTTTGCTAGTTTTAACCAATCAAAACTTAAGACAAAATGGTAGTCAATTACTTGTCCTATTTAATAAATCTTTTCACCCATAAAAAGTACATATATTGGTTTGGAACTGCTTGACATATATTATTTACCATATTTTCACCATTCATTGCCAATAAAATGTAAAAGCCTATGGAGCATGGAGCTGTAAAGTTAGTGGTGTTAAAACTTAAAACCATGAGATTCAGCCACTGAAACTTTTATTCACATAAGAGATAATACAAGACAATACCTGTGTACATAGGTGCAAAAGAAAATATTGGGAGCTTCCAGCAATTGTCTCTATTTTCATCCTAAGATTTGAGAAACAGCAAGGAATGGTGAAATTTCAGTTACAAGTCTGAATGCAGGCAGCCTTCATAATGAACAATGGCATAAAACAATCAATAAATGGAAGAACCCTACCAATGAATAATCTTTTCCCGCTCTAAAGGACTGCGACGATGTAGCACCCTTATTGGAGTCCTCTGCAAAACTTTCTGCTCAAAAGAAAAGAAAAATTTGTGGTTCCCACAGTTACAAATTAAAATAAAAGGCATTGGTTATATGGAAAAACACCCGGTAGAAAATTATTGTGTTTATGAGCATGAACCAAGAAGAGACACAAGTGATAGGCTATGGGTGGTGATCTGAGTCTATACAAGGAAAAAGAGAGGAAGTTGGGGGCAGCAAGAGGGCGAGCTGGAATATGGTAAGGGGTGGCAATGAAGGAACTACATCAAATGGAGGCAGGAGGAATTGGTTAGGACTGAGGTAGGAGCACAGTAGGTATAACAGAATGACCAGGTTGCAAATTTTGGTTGGAAGGGGTATTTCTGTGTCATTGGTGTTGATTCCCATCAAAGAAACTTGCTCAAGCTATAGCAAACTTTCAAAGGAGTCAAGAAAATGAATCAATTATCATGCTTCATTTTCTCATTTGCTAGTTAGTGTCTGCATTTTTTATTAACAATGGATTTCAATCTTATAATTGAAGTTGAAACATTGGTTCTATTATTTCCCATCAGCTTTTTTTGATGAACACAATCTTGATACTCAGTTATGTTATTGATTGGACAACAATCACAACATTATTCAAATTCAAACAGACTAGTACCAGCAATGGGACCTAAATTTAAACTTCTTTTAAGTAACTCAGAAGGATTTCTTATTTTATAATGATAGATAGACCTTAAAGTAGCAAATTGTAGCAGTAGATGCATCTAACATGATGCAATTGCAGATCAATACAAGTAACACACATAACTGAATTCAATTGGCATGCATATTGCATATTTACAGAAGTCCAAAATGGATAAATCACCGGCTTAAATGGTAGAATTACAATCAGGATGCGTTACAAAAATAGACAGACACATCTTTGAGCACTACTCAGCCTAAATTAAATTATGCAGAGACTGAAAACAACACAAGTGATGCTTTTTGTATGTTAAACTTTTCTTACAAAATACAAGTTTGATAACAAGTAATAGACAAGCATAAAAAGCTCACCAAATCCTTGAGTGAAGAAACACATTGAAAATCTTCATCCTTTAGAGGTCGAGAAATCCACACTAAAGCAGCATATTGTTTCTACACAATTTTAAGATTGTAATAGTTAGGATGTATAGATAGAACAATGGATGAAGCAAAGCTGCAAACCAAGAAAAAATAAACAAAAGTAACCAGTTAAGAATCAAAATGCAAAACCTGCTTCTCTGATTCACCTTCACGCATAAGGTCCCAGCCATCACTACCAACGAGTTTCAGATTTTTCACCCTAACCTACATAAACACATGATATTATGAATTTAGTCATCATGAAATAAATAAACGACATAGAAACATCACCAAGTCAGCTATCACATTACCAATTTATTCTCCATGTTATTTATAGTTTTCTCTATATTTTTTACAAACAGTTCAGATGGGATACGTCGTCCATTTTGCACCTCAACAAGAAATGGCCTGCCTGGACCCAACATCCGAACCTAGAACAGTTTCATATCAGATAAGTCCATTCATCAATAAACTTTAAAAAGACACAAAAACCACAAAATTTTAGTACATCGATATCTTCTCTGCCTGCAGCATGAAACTTAAAACTATCACCTTTTGGCAGGCTTGGAGGATGTTTCCACCAATTATTTCCTACAATCAATTGTACACATTGTTGTCACCTTTCACAATCAACAATAAAAGGAAACATAAAGGACCACAGCCATTTGCCACAATAGACAGTACCTCGACTGATGCTTCTCCCATTCTTTCATCATCAATGATCCAGCGTGTTTGACTCACATTCCGTGAATACTGCCAAGAAAGTAACAGCATAAAATTTGAATTTGCACAAGATAAATGAACTCATTGTCAATCATTACTTTGCAAATTATAGTTACTTATACCTAGACCAAATAAAGGAAATTATATTCCGTGCATGAAGAAATTTCTTTTTTGTGAAGGTTAGTCAATTACAATTTATTTCAACAATTCAACTATATTTCAAAGTGCAGAAACAAACTTGCAGTTTGCTAAAATCAGAGAAATATCGCCAGATAGTTTCTATACACAAGATGTATATCATGTCATATGACATATCAGAACATTTTAACATGTAAAATTATGAGTGGCATTTGGATAAAAAAATGCAACTTTTGTAATGTTTTAAAACATTGCTAGAGTGAAAAACATCTATGCTAAAGAAATTTGATATATGAAATGGCTTCAGAGTTTTAGTGCAAATATCAAATTAGGAAGAGTGGGGGAGGATAACCAATTCATTACCTTTAGGTATCTTCCACCAAAATAGAAAGGCGTCCTGTAGCAACTGTAGGTAAAATGGCAAGGCTCATTGGCCTAAAAAGCAACAAAAGCCAGGTTAGCAATAAAATTGTATAAAATCTCAATAGATAAAGAACAAAAAGTCGGTACTTTATTTATACTATATAGCCAAACAAAACAAAACATAATTCCCATTGTGAACTCACCATGAAAACCAACAAGGATTTATGATACATATAAATTTAAGAGGCTGCATTCTAACAAACATGAAATCAACATGAAAGCAGAGCAATTTAAATCCACAGTACATTTAGTCATAAAAAAGGAAGAGAATCGAAAATTACTTTTTCCAGCAAGAATTTACAGCAGTCAGAGGAATCATTTTCAAGTGAACTGCTAAAAGATCTTTCTCCAACCATACTGGACTCACCTAAAAAAATAAAAAATAAAATCCAAATGGTCAATGCTAGGAACTGTAAAATCACTGGCAGTTTCTACAATGTTACAATGTATTAGGAATAGTCCTCTCAGCAATCAATCAATAGTAACTATTGGTTTATTGCAAAGCATGCTTCAACTGAAAAACTATATAATATGCATAATTTCTTTTTGTATGGAATAAAATTTCGAGGGATCCAACAAAGGATCTTTTTTATATGGCAGCATTATTTATACTTTAGAAGAGATTAGTCATTGTAATAAAAGGAATTCTCAGTACAAGAGAAGCTCATTTTAAATAGAAAATTAACGAATTCATTGGTTTGTCCAGAATTGTAAAACAGTGACGCTCAAAGGCATAATAGCATATGCAAGCAGAAAAAATCACAGCTCAACTTGAAGTGGCAAAATTCAAGTCAGTCAGATGATGGTAGTAGTTTCTTCATATAAAGACAACACATAATAGGGGCAGTAATAAAGTTGGACATGCCTATTTTTCTTCTCTTGCAAGTCTCGGCAGCAGCACTATCGGAAGAAGATTGGCGATCCCCTTTTGATGCTTTTGTGTGAGTGTATGCTAAACGAATGTGGAAAGGGCCCATACTTGATTTACATTCCTGCAAAATTAGATTTTCTTTTTCTGTAAAGGGTCATTGGAAAACAAAAGAAATGGAGCAAAAGATAAATAAAAAAAAAGACTGACCAGAAGATTTTGAAGTGGATAGATAAGAGAAAATTTTAAGGCTTCCTTTGTAGAGATGCATCCACTATGAAAGTTTTCCTGGAACCAAGGTTGAGATCCATATTTGGTTTTGATATAGGAGCTACAAAAAAAAAAAAAAATATAGAAGACGTTGCTATGAATAAGATATATAGAAAGTTAATGAAAGAGTAGTAATAAGGAGAGATTGAAAGAAAAAAAGAAAAAAGAGAAGATGAGTTACCGAAGAGAGTTATCATTATCGAGAATGATAGGTGGGATGGAAACTTCAAGGGAAAAGGTATCGAACTGAAAGGACTGTAGTTTAACCATGTCAGCAATGAGAAGTGGGAGATTGTCGTTTTGAAGATTAGAATATGTGCACTGCAGAATCCCAAAGCAAAGTGTGCAAAGGCAATCGTGTTGTGATGTGGCAAATAGGGAAGAGAGGGAAGGAGGAGAAGCATAGACGCGGCCTTGGAGGCTGAAGTGGCGAAAGATGCAGCGGGCGCATAGCTGTGATGAGATGTGAAATAGCAGTTAGAAGAAGAGAAAGAGAATAATTGCAAGGAACCGAACCGAACCCACCCCGTGCGACAACAACTCCTTCACAGCATCCGAAGGCAAAGCCCGCACCACTTGTTCTAACTCCTTTTCACTTTCACCCAATTCGGCTTCCTTCTCCATTCCGCTTTCCGCTCAACAAACACTCTGTTCATATGTTGCGGGATGCAAGGGCGGCACTACTCTCTCTCTTTTCTCTGGCTACCGCCTTCACTTATTTTTCGATTTCACTTTTCAGATTTTTATTATATTAACTTCTTTTTTCGTTTTACTTCATTTTTCCTATCTTTTTAAAATTTTGATTTTAAAGATACTTTAGAGAAAAAAGCAATTAATAATCATATTTTAAACTCTTATTCAAATCTTCAAATTTATAAAGGGGATTAAAATACCTTAATAATTAACGAAAGCAAAAATAAAAAATATTAAATGGACTAAAACACCAAATAAATACCTACATGTACATGAATTAACACAACATTATTTTAACTTAATTATTATTTGAAGTTCTGATTCTGAAAATACAATTATATTAGAGTTTAATATTATGTGCTAATAATATAAAATAGTTTTACATTACCGTATAACTATTTTTCTCATTATATTAAATACTTAAAACAAAAATTGTTATTTTATAATAATTCTATCCAATTTTAGTATAATTTTTTTCTGTAATAGATATTTATAGTCTTTACAAAAATATTAGAATCTAAAATAAGTATTTATTCTCCTTTAAATATTCCCTCTAAACCATTGAAATGTCATTTGAGTGAAATAATTTTAATCTATATTAAGTGTCATTTTGGTAAAACAAATTTGATTGATAATAACATAATCCAATAATTTATGTTGCATTAATATTGCCTTTGTAATTAATTAGTGTCTACCACTGTTAATTTGGTTTAAGCTTGTGCACAAAATGCTTAAATTTCATAGATATAAATATATCATCAATCAACACCTTATTTCTATGTCATGGTTTCGATAGTCATATGTCAAATATTACAAAGGATCAATTATATTTTTACTCTTTAATTTTTTTAAGTTTTATTTTAGTCCCTAATGAAAAAGTCTACTAGTAAGTTAACAAATGTTTTTGTCTATTAACATTTTTAGTCTTTCTCGTTAATTGTCGTCATTAATTGATGATCCAGTGACGGTTGCTATGAGTGTCAGGGTGTTACATTTTTTGGGCAGTCCAACACTGCAAATTCTTGGTTGGTTTGTTTAACCGTCAAAATATGCTTCTCAAAGGAACGACACCACGCCTGATCTCTATGCTGGTGCAAGCTTGGATCGAGAAAAATCCTCTCATCTTTCTAAAATGACAAAGTTGTTTCACAAGAAAGAAAGACACTGTTTAATAAACCTTGGACAAATGAACCTTACTATAATTATCTTGTACTACTATTAAATTTTTTTATCAGTATATATATATATTAAGAAATGCACCGTGCTCAAAGTATTAAAAAAGTTATAGGAGGCAGCCCACAGAGCTTAAAAACAGGGAATAGGCCTGGATTATCTCTACTCCAGTCCAATAAATCAAAGCGTAAATAAACTGCCCCCCACCAATAACGTGTTGTCATAGCTTGAAAAATCACTCCACTAATTAGAAAATGCAGCTTGACCTATGCAGTTAAAGATATGCGCATATGAGAAGATACAGACTCTAAGAAGTAAAATGACCCAACACTACTCCTCATCGGATTGCCAAAGTAATTTCTGGATTAAATTGTCATTGTTGGAAAGATATATCAAAGTTACTTTGACATGTCTTTAGCCATGATCACATCTCAAAAAGAATTTTATGCCATGAGGGAATCTAATAACATGAGGGAATGGTATTACACGACTTCCGGGCAATACTTTTTCAAAAACATAATTACTACTCAACACTTTCGACTGCATTAAATTCCACAGCCAAAGAATAGCATTAAATTCTGACTGGCTCCTAGAATAGCATTTAGATGACCAAAGAGATCAACTCTCTCAAGCTGCATGGTGATTTATCTGAGAACTGTCTAACCCCATGTTTGGTTCTGCACCAATTCAACATGTGGAGAAACGTGTGAATAGCGCTGTTGAAAATGCCCAAGTAGTCAAGTAGAAGGGTAAAACCGTTAAAATTAAAGTTGTGTGCTTCAATTTCAAGTTTCAACAGCTAAAATCTATATATGGACTAGCATTTATTCAACTATTTTCAGATTAACTAATTAGAGAAGAAACTATTAATGCTAAATGAATGACACACTGCTCTGTGAAGTGCTAAATGGCAACTTTCTTACGACATTAATATGTAATAATAGTAAATTTCGGAAAATTACAAAGAGAATAGAATATATTGTTTCTTTCTTCCTCTTCTTCTTTTCTGGGAAAGAATGTGACCTCGAGCTGGGGTCATTTAATTTGTAGTCTAAATCATACATGTCCATCGGAGCATAGCATAAATAACTGAAAGCACCGAAACAAATAAATTCAAAAATCAGAAGCAGACAAGTTAACTGCTTTAATTTTCATACTCGAAGGCGCTTGCTTGCTCGCTCATAGGGGTCGAGTGTGTCTCCCACTTGCCCTACCACAAAGTAGTGCATTCTTCGGAACAGGATATTCATCTCTGATTGAGGTCGATGTTGTATAAACGCGCATGTAAAACTGTTGGCCAAGGTATTGCCGTGCCCAAAATTCAGACCTCAAGTTCCACATTCCCACGTTGTCAAGCGCAATATATATAGCAGTCCATGACTTGGGATATACCTGCACCAATCATCAAATATTTATTCGAATGACTTGTAAAACCCAATCTTGTGAGCATTCATGTGACACACACACATATATATATATATATATATACTATCTTGTTACTTAAGACACAATACTTATAATTCCCACCTGAGTTGTGGACCGCGAAACTGCATCTCGAAGATTGTACGTGGTCCTGCTAGCAGGTGTCCACTGTCCTCCATCCATACTACACATACAAGAAATGATGTTTCACAGCTTTAAATATTAAAAAGTAAAATCCAATAACATTTAGTGAAATGTGATGTTGGGATCGAGGTCAACAAATAATTAATTGACCAACCATACATATATATATATATATATATATATATATATATATATATATATATATATTTTTCATACAGATAATATTTTTCTTTTCAGTTAACCACCTAAAAGTATATATTTTTTATTGTATTAAATAACATTTTCAAATTTTTATTTTTGATATCCATTATTATTTTAAGTCCATTAGTTTATCACTAACGAATTATGAAGATTAATAATAAGTATCAAAAATAAATTTGTTAGTAAAATAAAAAATATATATATAAATAAATAAGATAGTAAACTGTAAAAAATAAGAATATATTACAGGAAAAATATATTTAAGTCTATTATTTATAATGATTGATGACTCACCCAACCACAAAGAAAGAGTAGCCATCGAGATGATAGCTCTGAATGATGTCTTCGTCATTTTGGAAGACAATCTCCACAAATGTTCTGTAGTCAGTTTGCAGCACAGATGTGTCAAGGTATATGCCACCGCCAGTGGGCCTGTCAGAAATGCTTCCGACACGGAAAACGCCTGGGATTTTGAAGTAGTCGGCGAGCTTAAGAGGAGTGTCCGGAGCAACGTAAGACACGCTATTAATTGCGTATCTTTGTTTGCCATTCACTATACCCGGTGAACCCGACAGTATGATGGTCCTGGTTGTGTTTATGAGACCGTAATGGTAGGAGCCTTGCGGGTTGGGCCTAGGCCCACTTGCTGTGAGGTTGGTCCTGATGGATCGGGCCTGGTTCAAAGACCAATCAATTTGGATGGTAGGTCCACCAGGGGGTGGGCCCGAAACTGGGCCTGCAGAGTTGCTATAGCGCAGAATTCCGGTGGTGGTGAGAACGGTGGAGGTAAATCGAGTGGAGACCACAATGTAGTAGTCCTGAGCAGGTTGATCCGCAGTTACCAGAACAGAGTAGGATTGGCCCACGTGGACGTCGAGGGATGAGTACGTAGTTTGAAGGGTGTGTGTCCCTTCCACTTCCACCAGCTTTAATTTGTGGTTTTGTATGCGGAAGTTCAGTGAATTTTCCAACCCCACATTTGATATTCTAAGCCTGTAAGTCTTTCCTGTGCCAAACAATATATTATTTCATTATTTGTGTCATAATAAGCAAAGCTAATCAACTAATCAAATTATCAATTAATTAATGATTTCGGTATTTGATACCTTGTTCCACATTTAAATATGCTCCGTTAGAGCCACGACCATTGATTAGGATTCCATCAGGGAAAGGCAGCTTCCTACCGCTATCAAGCAGAGACTTCAAATCCTGTCAAATAAGACAAACAAAAGCGTCATCACCCATGATATATCGAATTATTCCAATTAATACGATTACTCAAATTTCATAAAAGACAAAACAAATTTGTAGAGAAGACATTTAATAAATTATTGAAAGACCATTTAAAAACACATCTCCGGCAAAATTAAATAAGAAATTGATTTGTTTAAGAGACTTAAATCTTAAATAAAAAATCAATTCAACAAAACTCTAAGAAGACTACTGTACTTTATTTTTAAAATATGTTTATTCAAATTTTACATGCGGTGGCTTCATTTTTTTAATAGAAACAGCTAATAACTTCATTCGGTTTCGCAGATTTGAACCCTTGATCCTTTTTTTAATTTTAGTGAAGTTGCTTACCTTAAGTAACTTCTTTAATTTTAAGATCATAAATTGTTAATTCTTTGGAAAAAGGCAAATCACCATATTGATCTGTTCTCTCCTCTCTTTTTTTCTTAATCAGGTTACGCAAGACATACTTAAGTCTTTTATCAGTTTATGTGACATCCAACTATGTTTTTTTCTACCAGGTTAGTTCATTTTAAAACTAAAATAAAATCTCTAATTGTAATTTTGTATGACGAAGATGAAATCTCGAATCTTAATTAAGGAACTCAATTACTAAATCGTTTGTCAATTATTTTTAGTACTATGTTCTATTCTTTTTTTTTTACCACAAAAATGTATTTAATATGTAATGGCCAAGGAAGAAAATAATTAGTTAGTAAGTATTTTTAGAATATTAGTTGGGGAAATAAAAATATATATTACTTAAGTAACTAATTAATTATGTTTAATATTTTAGATTTTTTTAAAACAATTCACTTTTTTCAAATTTTATTTGATGTTATATAAAAAAAAGAACTCAACTAAAGAATAATTTCAATATTAAAAATATTTAATATCTAATTCATTTTTATGTGTTGAATTGATGAGGACATTTTTTAATAAACATTTAATCTCTTATATTATTTTTTGTTGAAACAATAAGGCATATCATTGTTAACTTTTATTTTTAAAATTCATTTAAATTAAGACTGATGAAGAAATTAAAATATTATCAATATACTTTATCATAATTTATAATATATTTTTAACACAATTTTTAATAAATAATATATTTTTATGAATCAAGATATTCTTTAATTGAATGTCAAAGACTAATATCCTAGTTAAGAGGATCAAACTCATAATTACATGCTTAAATAAATAACTTTTTTAGTTTATTAACTAACATGTCCTTAGAGCATTAAACTAACAAATTAAATGTATTCCGATTTTGTCAAAAAAAGTTGTGCGCTGTAGGCCAGATTTCCTTTGTCATTAGTTATGTGTGTGAATGGGTATTGAGAAAATTAGTTGGGATTTGAGCCACTTGGCCAACCACGTAAGAAGTCATGTGTGTGTTAGTTGTTCAGAGGCCCCATCATCTCGCTAGACCCTCAACAAAACAAAAGCTAGGGATCGGGGAATATTAAAGTGAGCATGGCAAATATAATAGTATAATAGTAACAAATTAACAATTGAGGGATTATATACAATATTACCGTGTGGTTGAGCTTGTACCAATCTCCAATGAGGACAGTGTAATCACCGGCAGGATCATCGAAAGGAACTGGAATTCTAGGCCTGCTCAAAATCCTAATGCCTCCAAAACCACCAGCAGCTTTGTGGAATGCAAGGGATGGGAAGTAGTAGAAGCTTCCAATTTGATCCTTCACTTGAAGTATGTATGTGAAGTTCCCTCCTGGTGGGATGGGGCATGTTGTTCCCAATACCCCATCTTCGAATGAGTTCCTTCTCTGCTGGACTCCGTTCCTGTCATAATGGGATATATATATATTCATATACTCGCTTCTAAAATAGTTCAAGCATGGCTAAAACATTAAATTTTCTATTTACATGTTATAGTAAATACATGATAACAGGAAATTGCTTAGGAATATCCTGTGTTTGACCTACACTAATGTAATTTGTTTTTATCCGTAAGAGTCGAATATCGTATCAGACGTTTTCAATAATATAGACACATTAATTAACCAACATGAGTTCCGCTTGATTAATGTAATTTAATTGAGGCAAAGAACGGAAAAGCGAGAGATATATTATATCATGTATATATCCTCAATGCAAGTTGTCAAATTCCTACCTTCTTCGAGGATGGCATTGGAATTACATTAGCGTATTGACCGATTGACATATATAAAAATTTAAGACTGTAATATTAATCTATCTCTCTTTCTTTTTTTAAAAGAGATTATGATTATTTCGGAATTCTATTAAAAGATAAATTTGACAAAAAATTATTTTTATCAAGGATTCAATTTGAGTAATAGTGGATCGATCCAATTTTCGTTTTAGTACATTAATCAATTATTCTCAATTACTTGATTTATTAACTATCTTGTTTATCATAAATAATAATTCGAATTATTATTCTAAATCAATGCCATGATTTACTTAAGACGTTGGCAAGCAAGCATAGATTTAAAGGCTTCTAATCAATCGATAGGTTGGACGTCTTGTTATATTATATCAATATTAATTAAAAAAAGTAAAGGTCGTTATTTTCACTAGAAAAAGAAAATCAGTGTGATAATCCATCCATCCCCATCTCGAGCGGAGAACAGCCATGCATAAATAAAGTAAATGGGCCCACAATATAAATTATTGGCATGGTTAAGGCTAAGCAATAACAGAAAATCAAACTAATTAATAATCACATACTATTTCATCTTCTTGCACTTTTTTCTCTTATTTCAGCAAGAAATTCAATCCGACATTATTTACATTGTTATTTGCCCCGTGTAGAAAGCCAAACTGCACTGCTGGCCAACCACTTATACGGAATAATAACTTTTGATAATGTTTTCCATCTCCTCCATACATACCATTCCCTCCCCAATCTAATACAATCACCCAATTCCATGTCCCGTAATAATCACGTATCTTTGCCCTTTCGGTGGAATAATGTTAAAAAGTAAAACATAAAATAATCGTTTTCTATCAGATGATGAATTGTTTTTTGGTGCACAATTAATGTGATTAAGTTATTCTAAGAATAATAATAGATAGAGTTATTTGTTGAACTTTTGTACATATATTAAATTTTAATTATTGAATATTTTGATAATATCTTAAGAATTATGTTATACGTATCGAATTTTAAATATTGAAATTAAGTAATTTTATAGCTGATACAAATTTATACTTTTGAAAAATATATTATATGTTAATATTAAGTTTATAATTTTATTTAATAAAGTATTAAATAATTTTAAATTTTCATAAATAACTATATATAGACTTGATTTAGTATTTAATAAGAATTTTTAATTTAAAAATTAGATTATTGAAATTTAATATATGACAGAAATAAATTCCGTGTAGAAATTTATAGATTTAATCTATTTGATAAGAATTTCTAATTCAACATATATATTATTCAAATTTAATACACAATAAAAATAAATTGTGTGTATCTAAAACTATTCATTTTGATAACTCACTACATATAGTAAATTATTAATCTAACCTTAAATTAAAATTAATTAGTAAGTTGATAATTTTGATAAAATTTTAAAAATATTCAATAGTTGATTAAATTAATTCAATTTAACATATAATATAATTTTTACAAATATAAATAAATTTTAATCATAACATTATATATAGAGTAGTGCTAAGAAAATATTTTCTAACACACTCATTTCTACTATTAAAATTTATTCAAAATTACAAAATCGATCATGAGAAATATTTATTAAAAAAAATGTGAGGGTTGGGATACACAAAAATTTGCAAATTCTAATAAATTTTAACTAATAATAAAGTATATTAAAAAAATTGTCATTTTTTTATCTATATACAAAAATAAATATTTTGATTTAGAGTGCTTGCATGAGTCATTCTTCAATAAAAGCATCTTTAACTACTTTTTCTTTGACAAGAATATTTTTAGGAAATTTTTTAATCACTTATCTTTTTGAATTATCATTTTTAATATCTTTAATTTTTTTTAGTACATCAAATCATCAACGTCTTTAAATCTAACTTGGAATTTCAATATTTTTTTTTAAGATTATGAATAACTGAAAAAAACATCTTATCAATATAACGTACTAGTATTTATCAAAAATCTAATAATAATTTATATATTTAAAAATAATAATTTATTATAAATTTTAGTTATATAAAATAAATATTTGTTCTATGTAATACAGAAGTTAAAATACTTATATATAAAATATATATTATTAATAATATATAGTATTTGAGATCTGGATCGATGTCCGTAGAATTGGCGGGTTGACCCATGCCCCCCTGTAGGGGTAGGATTAGATGTGGACATTTGAGAGTTGCAGGTCATGTGACTCAACAAACATCCAAAATGTAAATGTACTGCTAAACGTGCAACATCACATGCACTCACATCTGATACTCATCTCAAGCAATTAACCCATTATTCATTTCATTTTATGCTTAGAAATTAATTGAAACTGTAAAGTACGTACCAGGAGAGGAGAAATGGCTGGTCCAAGCTGTTGAAGACATTGATGATGAGGTTGTCATTGGTAACAGAATGAATGTCTGGACCTGGGAATTGACCGTTGATAAGTATTCCCTGTTTGTGTGTGTGTTGAGAGAGAGAGCAAATTAAGGTTATTCTATGAATGAATCAGATCAGGCAAAGATGAAACAAGCTAGGTAGGAAGAGAGGAAGACCTGTTGGCGAACACCAAGTGGATAAATGTCTCCGTATGTAACATTCCAGCTGAAGAACCTATATGGATCTTCAGCCACCACGGCGATGCCAAAGATAGAAATACACAACACAGCCAAAGCCGCTATGTTAAGCGTCATTGAGAGAGAGAGAGAGAGAGAGAGAGAGAGAGAATTGATTATAGAAATGAAATGATTGTAATGTACAAATGGATGGATGGATACAAATACACACTTCAATTTAAGTGTGGAACAGAGTGGAGAAGGCTACTGTCAATATAGCCGTAAAGGGTAAAATCAAATTAGAGGGAAAGTTGGTAGGCCATGATAATACTCTTTCTTTTCTGAACACCAAATCAACAAGTATAAAAGAATTTTCACATGAAAAAAAAATTATTCAATTTTATTAAAAAAATAGTTAATTTTAATTAAGATTTTATTTGAATAATTGATTAAAAATATAAAATACTTCAAATAATGCCCTTGTCTACAGTAGTTTTATTTATTTTGCTTAGTTAAATGGAATGAAATGGGTTATGGGTGTCGGTGGCGGGGGCCACTCCTCGGATGACCTGAATATTTGAATTGTGTGTTGTTGTCTCCCAGTCCCAACCCACATGGCCTCGTGATTGTGCTTACAACTGTGCCTCCTAATTGGTTTTGTTTTCGCGTCTAAAAAAGACAGTGCACATGTGACGAATTTATACGCCTAGTATTCTCAATCGTTTTCTACTCGGATCATATGCATTCACACTCCACGCATTTTCCAACTTTCAATAATCTCTCCAAGTTTAACTCTAACAGAAGCAACAACTTTGTAAAGAAAATCATCATACAGTGGAGTCCTATAGCCTTCTCTCTGTAAAAAAAATTCAATTACCCAAAAGAAAAGGAAGATAAAATCATGTATCTAAATAAATGCACAACTAAATGCTTCCTTTCATCAACCAAGCTAGTACGTAGTACATAGTCATACCTAGCTATTTTAAAGGTATATTTATTTAGATTTTCCTTAGGCAGGAAGGAATTAAATATGCATACTCTTCAAAGTCAAATATACGTACACACTTATTTACCGACTATTGTTCTTGGCATCTTCTTCTAGCAACCTAATGTGTTGCCAGATGTTCCACTAACTTAAATTACTAGCCAGTGGCTAGCTAGCCATTTTCCTTCCTCTTTCCGGTTGTGATGGATTGAAGTCTTGCAGGGTTGTTTTTAGAGTAGAAACAGTTTAATAGAGAAATTTTTCTTCTATTTTTTTCTTTCTTATTTCTTTATTTCTCTTAAACTAAACATTCATATTTCTACTCTATTTTTTACGTCTGTCCTTTTACTCTATTTTTTCTTTCCTAATTTCATTTATTTTATTTCTTAATTGTTTTTTACACACGGGTAACTAATAACAAGGACTCTTCACGGACATTAAAAAGAAGAATGTGTAATTACTTCTTATCTTTTCTCCCGTACAGGTTTGTGCGTGTGTTGAAGTTTTGAATGCACATGTCTGGTTTGTGTGAGCCAAGTAATACAAGAAGAGGCGCATATTATTAGGAATTATCTATATCTCAATCTGTCCTTTTGTGAGTAGGTCATGTACTGGATCGGAAAATAAGGTACAGTTCGGTCAAGGTTCACATGCCAACTATGGCATTGCAAATGTGATTCATCCTCAGTTAGCCTTTTGTGCTCGACGCCCAGTACTTGTACATACTACATACTACATACTACATACTACTCACCGAAAAAGGAATTGTCACTTATATATATAGTCAGACTCAAGTAAGATTGTAAGAACACTATATCTTTTGTGTATATAAAGTTTTTTGGACTCAAATAAATATAAATAAATTTTAATTACTTTTATCCTACTTAATAATATCATAGATAACGTGAAATCTCTACATAATGAGATATGTAATTTTTTTTAATAATATCATCTTAAAAATATCCTTCAATTAATTAATTGAGATTCTATTACTAACAATTTATTTTTATTATTAATATCAAGTTTAAATAAAAGACAGATTATAAAAAAAGTCTTAAATGTAATTAGTAGAATTAAATTATATTAACTGACTTTCTTAACTACTACATTTAATATCCTACATTTGCAATTTTAAGCAACTATTTTATAATTTTTTTAGAGGAGTGTTAATAATTCTCTCTTTGACTCTCTCTTTTTGATATTTTTTGTGATTAGTTGAAATTTTTAAAAATCATCAACTTTGGTTGATCCTGCATATCTTTTTAGATGAAATTAATTAATAATTTTGGTAGGTTTCATATTAAATAAGGAGAAAAAATCATTAAATAATACAAAAGATTCACCAAAATTAGTAATTTTTAATAAATTTCAATTATAAGCATAAATAATATCAAAATGAGAGTGTCAGTGTCGCTATCACTCCTCTTTTTTTTTAAGAGCTATATTCTGCTACAATTTTTCCATAGAGGCTTCTACTTTCTCTGGGTTATGGTTCAGCAAAAAAAAAATCTTCCTATAATCTTTGATGTTATCGAATGAAAAGTAAATACATTTAAAAATTAAAATTATCACAAAAGGTCCTATGAGAATTTTTAGGAGGATGCAATAGAAGGATTTAATTTTTTTTAAAGACTAAATTGAGTTAATGATTTTTTAAAAGAATCGAACTAAGTATTTATTGAAATGACTAAATGTATTCATTTTATAATTTATAATTTAATAAATAAAATCATAAAAAATATTTATATTTTAAAACTTGTGTGCCATTGCTTTAAAGTTAAACAATAGACGTACGTAACAAGCAATGAACCAATGAAGCATCAGAAAGACAGCTTTCCCACTACCAAAGAAACAAGATTAGATAGCGCTCCTAAGTCCTAACCTTCAAAGCCTAATGTACACCACGCATTGTGCAAAGCGCTTTTTCTATTGTTTGCTGGATAGGAGGAACATTCCATTTCAATCCAACGCAATTTGGGAGCATATTACGCTCCAATGTGTTGGGTTGGGTCCATTTTCGACTGATTCACATGGAAAAAAAAAGTCAATGAAGTCATATGAGTATCTATCACTAATTAATCATCCCAATTCCCAGGCTTCATGCTTTTGCTCGGTCCAGATTCTGTCAAATCACACGCATAGAATTGGCTCCTACTTCGTTAGTTGGCATTTTGGGTGAGTTGTTAGATTATTGATATCTTTATTAGTTATAAGTTGTTATATTTTAAATTTAAGTTATAAATAATTTAGTAGATAATATTAAATTTATTATTCCTCTGAATTATATATATATATATATATATATATATATATATATATTTTTTTTTTTTACACTCACAATTAGATATAAATACCATTTTAATTATTTTATTTTTTCAATATAGTATCATAGAGTTAAGAATTTATTCGTCAAATTGATTTTTTTTCTCTTTATTTAGTCTCTCTTAAGTATTAAATGATTCATCTCCTTCAAGTTAAAACTTCTTTGTAGTTATATAAAATGAATTACATCATGTCCTATATCTGAATCATTCATAATAGTTAAGCCTTATTACTTTTGTCTTTTAAAGTGATTAAACTGTTTTGCTTTTATCTTTGAGGTGGTTAAACCATTTTTTTTCTTCTGTCTTTTATGTGATTAAGTCATTTATGCTTCTACCTTTATAAGTGGTTAAGTCTTTTAGCTTCTACCTTTTTAGATAGTTAAATCATTTTGTTTTTTTCCCTTTTTAAGTGATTAAGCTTTTTTCATATAAATTTTTAAGTGGTTAAACCCTTTTCTTACCTATGCTTATGGTGGTTAAGTTTTTTTTTTTTTACTTCTGTCTAATGGTTAAGCGTGTTTGTTTATCTTAAGAGACTAAGCCTTGTATTATGACCTAAACTTAATGATTAAGTTTGCATCTATTGGCTTTGATCGATGTGCGAAACTTCTTAGTAAAGATCATACACATTCCACAAATTTCTGATAAACAAAATTGACATTGTCTTTGCCACCACCATCTTACATGGACATGTTAAACTATTATATGATATAGTAACTAGTTACAAATTGTTACAATGATAAATTTTAGTTTATTATTCATTTGTATTATATATATATATATATATATATTGTACACTCACATTTAATAGTAAATAAAATTATAATTATTTCATCCTTTTAATGAGTTTGGGTAAATTTATTTTTAGAAATAAGCACTATTATAATTTTTATAATTTTTAACATGTTTGGATAAATATTTTAAAAAAACATATATATATATATATATATATATATATATATATTGTACACTCACATTTAATAGTAAATAAAATTATAATTATTTCATCTTTTTAATGAGTTTGGGTAAATTTATTTTTAGAAATAAGCACTATTATAATTTTTAACATGTTTGGATAAATATTTTAAAAAAACATAAGTTAAAAATAAGCTAAAATTTGCTTATTTTGATAAGCTGAGTTATTTATCAAAATAAGTAGATGCGGAAGCATTTTGTCCAAAATATAGAAGCCTCTTTAATATAAAATAATTTGACAAAAATACCCTTCCTTTTAACATACTATTCTCTTTTTCCCTCGGCGCCAGTCTCCTTCCCAATTCATGTGAGTTCATAATTCTGTATTTTGATTTTGGTTTGTCCCTAACTGTTGTGTTGGTTAATTAGAATGAAACCCCTAATTTTTTTTCCGTAACGATTGATGTTCGATAATTGGGGGATTCTAGCTGTTTGTGGGATCTTGATCCAATTTTGTGGGGCTAAGGCACATTTTGTTGGGATTTTTGCATGTTGAGGTCGGAGGGTTGTTGGTGGCATTTTGGTGCTTTTGGGTCAAGTTACTGGCATGAGAATATGGGTGTTGCTTTCTTTTTGTTGGGGGTATACATACTTGCTGGAAGTATAGGGTTCATATATATGTTGGTTTTGGGGAGATTATTGATATGTTGCCAACGTGAAGCTTCAAGTGAATACTTTGTATGATTGTTGTTTTATGTGTGGGAGGGTGCATTATAAATGAGATGTCACTTACTCGGCCTCTATTTTTTACACCTTTGATGCTTGCAAGTTTTGTTATGATGTATTTTTATATGTTTGGCCTTTTAAACTGTGATGATAACTTAGTTTTTATGCTGTTGTAGGCAAGATGATGTATTTTAGTTTTGTGTTCTTCTTTCTACCTTAAATAAGGATCTGAGTGCAGTTTGAGAAGTTGTGTGATATGTTGTGCTACTTCTTTATTGTATCAGTTCTGACGTATGTTTATAGCAGATCTCTTCCGCTTGTGTATATATTCTGTTCCGCTTGTGTATATATTCTGTTCAATGAAGAGTGTCTAGCAGTTTGTGGATGATGTTAAAAAACAATAGGAACTTATTATTATGTGATTCATGGTAATGGGGGCGTGTACCTTTATCTATGTTGTTGTTAGTTGGAGTAATTTTGATGCTTAGGAGGTGTGAAGGTTCACGAGATTGCTATGCAACATGGAGTTGGATTACTATATGATACAGGGTATAAGATACAACATTTATAAAGTGTATTTTTCTTCTAAACAAGTTATTTTTATAAATGCTTATAAGATCTTTTATGTAATTTTGTAATAAAAAAAACACTTATACAATTGTCATACCAAATAAGTTAAAATCACTTTTATTTAAAAAGTGTTTTTTTATAATTGTAATCAAACATAAAATGGTTTCTCTTTTTATTAGAATAACTTATAAATAAATCATTTTTTAAAAGCACTTGTTTTAAGTCTAAACAAAGTCACCCTTTATCATCCTATATCCAGCTATTTTGCAAATAATTAGGGGTGAAAATAGTCTAAATCAAGTTAAATTTTGTTAGGTCAAGTTTGACCTAAGTTAAAAATCTAACCTATACATTCATCAAAAGCTTTTTTTAAAGGCATGGACCTGAATTATATAAAAGTTTAATCTAGCTTACAAGTTTATTTAGGCACATAATTTTTTATAATTTAACACTAAGATAGAGGTAAAAATATATACCTGACAATTTGTAAGAATCAAATCTAATTTATTTATATGATATAATATAAATATATTTTAAAGGTTTTATAAAATCAAACCTAACTTATTTATATGATATAAATATACTTTTAAGGTTTAATATAACATTCAAAATAATTTATTTAAAAATATATTTTGCAATAAGATATTTAAATAAAACATATATTTATTTTTAAATAGGCAGTTTGTTAAACTTAAAAAGACTTTTTGAATGACCTAAGACTTGACCTGTTTAGCTAAATATGTTTATTAGAATAATTGGTTTGACCTATTTTTTGAAAAAGTCTAACCTGACATGAGTTTGATATAGACTAGATCATAAGCTCTTGTCAAGTGTTCTAACTTATTTTCATCCCTATAAACAATACGAATATATTAACCATTTAGTTGGCTTATAACCCACTACTTTCTCTCTAAATTGGCATTTAAAATTTTCTCTTATTTCATTAAAAGAATAAAAAAAACATATTTTATAATATAAATTATAAAAATGTCATAATTAATTATAAGATCTATTTTATATATATATATATATATATATATATATATATATATATATATATACTATTTCTTTTGGCATATGTCAATGTCACTCTAAATATTATCCAAACCATATCTTATAAATAAAAAAAATTGGCAAATGAAAAATCATTTTTCTTCATTTTCAATTTTCATAAGAATAAAAGCATGGAAGAGATTGAAAAAAGAAAAATCATGAGAACCAAAACAATCAAATCTAGAAAAAAAAATCAAAATATTGAGATTCATAAAAAATATCCAAAATTCTACCAAGCGACTTCAATTTCATGTATACAATCCATAAGTTCATCGAAGCATTAGATTGATATGGTCTAAACTAGGATGTAACAATAATATAATCATTTGAGTCTTTAAAATTGTTGAAATCTAGTCAATCTTAAACTAAGCTAGACATTCTTTACTAAGGTCTTTTAGCTTAGCTAATGAATCTTTCGTGCACACATGTCATGAACAAAAACTAATCATGTTTAAAAGGTAACGTCTCCTCATAAGTAGTAAGATGCATTTTATCTACAACATTAATGTATTTTTGGTAAGTCACTCGAGTAGCTTTCAAGTAGTTTATAAATTATTTTGACCATAATTAACTAAATTTTCAACTTTAAAAGTATATATTTCTTTTTTATACTTCTTTTTGCATTAATTTACTTTTTTGACTCAAATACTCTCTTGTATTGGAAAAAATTTGTCAAAAAAAATTGTATTGGAAAATTATGGAATAAAAAAATTGTATTGAAAAATTAGAAGAGATACGAATTTAAATTTAAAACATACTATTATTAACCAAATTAACCACCTTATAAATCTTAATGAATTAGGTAAATGTTAACACACGATTCTCGCTGCAAGAACAGTGTAGACCCTTTGCACAATAATCTAGGATGTCGTATTTCCTTTACCAATCTGCTGTTTGACAATGTATTGAACAGGTGAAAACAAATACACTCGTTGACTTGCATATCTTCGCACCACAAAACCAAAGCTGATAATGCAATTGCCAAAATTCACAATAGTATTGCCTACTCTTCACATTTAGTATTACATAATTTTTCATTTTTAAAAAAATAAAATGGCAAATAATCATACATACCAAAACTCCTGAGGTTAATGAGACTAGTACACGCTACAGAAGTGCTGAAATATTTTCTTGGTAGAGTCCTCAGTCTTGAAAATATACTTCAATTATCAGAATAATTGTTTTTGAAACATACTTCAATTCATAAACTTATGTTACTTATCTAAGGAACGAGCAATTCAACCCCCCCGCCCCCCCAAAAAAGAAAAGAAAATAATAAGGAACTCGCAAAATGAATATGTTAATCACAATTTGAGTCATTTAGCACTGAAAATAATGGAAGCGCTAGATGTACAACACTATTTTGATAGAAGCCTCCACTGTCCGAATTAAGCCCAAACGAGGGTATAATTAGAAAGGACATAAAACAAATATAACCATGGAAGGCCATTAAACGCCTCAATGCTACATTTTAAACAACCGTCTGGCATGTGGTGGATGTTAATTTTCTCACATGATATGGAAGTCCGTCAAAATGATCCACAGACCAATTAATTATTCAGGGCACAACACGCCAAAACTCATTCTCTAGAAGGACTTTCAGGAAGGTTAAGAGTTGCGACACAATAGAAGCAATGAAGCATATGAATCCATACAAGCTAAAATTAGACATCGTTCGTCTCAGAATGTCCCTCGAGCAGCTTACTTACATCACATCGCAACATATCTACATATTCCTGCACAGCCAAGAAAGTCAATTTTTTATGAGACTGAGCACAAACCATCAAGAAAAAAGCTAAGTGGTTTGCATTTAAAGGCAGTGCAACAAACAACTTTCAGCTCGAAAAGGACAAATAAATAACATTAAAACGACTTACCCTAGCAAGACTCTCATTGCTGCACAACTCATCCAGAAGATCATTAGAAATGCTTCCACTGCCAGATAGCTGGACAGCATTTTCAGCTACGGCACGGAAAATATCGGTAGAAGGACCCAGGTGCTCAATCCTCTCAGGCAGTGGTTGAAGGTCAAGCTGGAGAAGACAAGAAAAAAGTCACATTAGGACAACTGTTATATTTCAGCTTAGAAAATAAAATATTAATATTGCTGAGGTATTCCCCAAGAAAAAAGAGCACACAAGTGTTTTATTCTTAGAAGCAATCTATGTTCACTTACAGAAAGTTAGCTAGATCTTACTTATGTTTTTCATGGTCCAAAATATGTTGAACTACCATCATTATAAGAACTAATAAGTAATGCTTTGAGCACAAATTATAAGATCAAATTCAAAGATACAGCATTAACTTGTCACAAAGATGCAATATGTTAATGATACTCCATGTATTCTCATTTAAATTACTGTCGAAGAGGAAACTAAAGCTCACCCCATAAATGGGAAAAAATCTAATATATTATAGCCTCCATTAGAACTTCCATCTAGTGCCAAAATAAGTAGCCAAAAGAAAATATATGATTCTTAACAGTTCACAGAAATTACTAAACATGGAAGTGCAGTAATGCAGCCAATGACTTTCTTTTAGCAAATGGATACAAACCTGTAAACTTTGATTATCAGAATATTCATCTCTGTTAACTGTTCCATCATGGTAAGGTGCACGGGGTTCAGCTTCTTCAGCAGAGAATAGTGGGGAAGGATTTCCCCCACCAAGAGCTTGAGATACAATGGGCATCATCTGTTGAAACATCCTTGAAATGTCAATACCACCACCCTGCCCTCTTTCCATTCCAGTAAACATATTCCCCACATCCTGACTGCCAACCTGTTGGACAATTTGATTAACCGTGTTCATCATCTGTGGGCTCTGTGTGAACTGCTGCAACATATTCCTCAAACCATCAGGTGAGTCAACTCCGGTTTGCTGTGAAACTCCTTCCAACAAACCATTCAAGGCAGGACTACGTAAAGCCTGAGACATTAAACCAGCCACATCAATCGGACGATCACTGGAGGGCGAGGGCCGCTGGGATGGCCCATTAGCATTTCTTGAATTCAAACCAGATCCATGACTTGCAAGAGTTTGCAATATATGTTGACCATCTGTTCTGGTTTGCTGATTTTGATTGGCAGAAGAACTGGATGATCCATCATCCGCACCTTTACTTACAGGAGGTTGAAGTCTAGTTCGCCTCTGTTTTGGCATGCAAATTTAGGAAGGATAAGTCAAGAATATAGTTATGCAATGTGATTAAAAAAATGAAGATCAGAGATATAGAATTCCTAATTCCTAATCATGAAAACCAAGGGTCTGTGCTAGTGCACAAATGTGTTAATGTTCACAATGCATTGCTGACAATGGATTAAAATACTATTTTGTCCCCAGAAAGATTTAGGGTCAGTCACATTAGTCATTGAAAGATGAAAATCAACTTTTCATCCCTTTAAGTTGAAAAGGTTTGGTCAATTTAGAACTTTTTCACATCAATTTAACCCTGAAAAGGACTAAATTGATCAACATTTTCATTTTTCAGGGACTAATGTGACTGTCCTCAAATCTTTCAGGGGCTAAACCGGTATATGTGCTAATAATGAGCCAATTTAAGTAACACCAGACAGTTCAAAATTTTCATTACTTTTGCTTTTTCTTTACAATATGTTGCTGCCTCCAAATGGCTTGTTTTCCACCATCAAAATACGTGGTCATAACTTCATATATTACAATTTACAAGTAAATCAATATTGCCATTCCACACCCCTGGGAGTAAAATATCTAAAATATAATCAAATGTTTCCAGGCAAGCTCCCACACAAACAGTGGAGTGGGGGATACTTTCACTTCCATCATGCGGATGATGCCAGGACAGATGCTTTATCTTCATAGGGTGGACAGCACGGTAAACATGTCCCTATCATGGCAAACTGTTGGTTTGAGAGATTTTTTTTGTTTTCACTTTTAAATACAAAA
The DNA here is from genome assembly GCA_013407115.1 of Glycine latifolia. NCBI lineage: Eukaryota > Viridiplantae > Streptophyta > Magnoliopsida > Fabales > Fabaceae > Glycine > Glycine latifolia. The sequence continues at coordinate 32,646,780 of CM023957.1, forward strand.
ATGTCACCTCGCTTTTACTTTGTTTCCTGTTTTTAAAAATTTATATAACAGTGAAACAATAAAGTTGCTTTCTTTGTTTCCTAATACAAATCTTTGACAACAAAACAAACGAGAACAAGGTGACATTTTTGTAATCAAAAGTGAAAACAAAAATGAAAATGGATGACATTTTCTCAAACCAAATGGCCCCTAAAATTTCAGTTAATTTATATATAGCATCCCCACACATTAAATTTAATACAGCCTTGCATTTGTTTCAAAATTAGCTTGTCAAATGAATGTTTTAAAATTGCTCCACATTAACATCCAATTATGCAAGCATAATGAAAAAATTCAGTTTTAAGCAGCAGCATGGCTAGGCTACATCAACAGGTTAATACCTGCCAAAAGAATGGGTACAAGGGATGCGTAGCAAAAAGTCAAAGTAACGCATCAAACTATATATACTAACATCTAATGAGGCATCTGCTCAAACCAGTCATAAAACAACCAAATTTTAAATCTAAATGATTTCAGTTTTTAACTGATACATAATACATACATACATATATATATATATAGAGATGGGATCCTTTTACACCGGTGTAAAACTTGATAGTTTTACACCATTTAATAACTTTTTACTGGATAAGTATTTTACAAAATCCACCGTTAGATTGAAAGCTTATATCATGTAGATCACATATCTCAAATTTCATATTAATCCGAAATCATTTGAAACCTAATTGATATATATAAAAATTAACGGTATATGTACTTCTAAAATATGTGAAAATTAGACTATTTGATTACATTCATATTGATGTTTAAATTTTGTGAAATTTGAGACATATGATCTACATGATATAAGCTTTCAATCTAACGGTGGATTTTGTAAAATACTTATCCAGTAAAAAATTATTAAATGGTGTAAAACTATCAAGTTTTACACCGGTGTAAAAGGATCTCATCTC
>CM023957.1:32647742-32671577 GCA_013407115.1 Glycine latifolia
ATATATATATATATATATATATATATATATATATATATATATATATATATATATATATTTCTCCAATTGCCAAGACACAAGCCTACGGCCTTACATGACACAATATCCAAATCCTAAGCCCTATAAGCTACTTGTGCTAATTTTAAAAAGATACTGGATAATATAACGTGATGACATAGATAAAATATAGAGGGATGGTAGAATCAGAGAGATAAACAAAAAGAGAGAGAGAGAAAGTTTGTGAAATTGGGAATTCTAATATTATTCCTAAATGGATTCAGTTACACTGTAGTTTATATAGACCTATGAGACTTGTAGAGCAAGTAATACAAACTTGTAGAGCAAGTTTCTAAGGCTTGCACAGCAAGCTTCTAATCAGTTAGTTGTCAGCTGTCTTTGACAGCTGGATAACTATCTTCCACACTCTAACTCACTTAACCGAGTAAAATACTCACATTGGTAGTGCTGCAAAATCATAATAGAATATAACTACAAAAGGAAAATATATGAATTTGAAGAGAATAAAAAGACTCATCCAACAACCTTTTAAATGAAAAATACCTTCCAAGTTCCAACATTATAACAAACAAGTCTATTTGCATTGCATGACACATCAATTGGGAAATTCTGGCTTCTAATTCACAAAATCATAACCAAAAGCTTACCTTGCGCTCTAAACCACCCACACCCAATCCTAGCGGAGCAGCTTTGGCAGGTTCAGTTACATTTTGTGTTTCACTTACAGCCAGAACATCTTGTTCTTTTTCTGGTTTTACTATTGTTTCTCCATTAGAACAACTTTGTAAATCTTGGTTGGAAGAACTTGAAACAAATTTGTCAACCAAAACATCTCTCTCATCATTACTAGAGGTTTGGACTGCCTCAGTTTGGAGCTAGTGGTGATTGAGAGGTAGATATTAGTCAATTAAAAACTATGCATGTAGGAGACAGATGTAACACCAAGTATGTGCAAAAGCATTACCTTTTGTATACTTTCAGAAGTGCAGCCAACTGAGGAAGCACTAGAAGCCCCAAAACCATTCATGTCCATGGTATCTTGCTGTTCATTTACAATAGCAGGTCTTGATTCAGATCCAGAAGACAAGTCCCTGCTGTTTGATTCCATTTGACCTGAGTGGATACAAAAAAGTGTTTTGAAATTAAATGCTCATTTATCAAGACTAAATATAATGAAACAATAAATTGGTAATTACCTGATGGAACTGTGTTATCTCCTTGCATATTACCAACAACGTTTCTAAGGCGAGAATTGATTTCTGCTAAAACAGATGACAATGAAGCTGAATCAGAAGGTGGCTGCGAAGTAGAAATACCAAACCCAGTTTGTGTGCTACTAGAGACTCCACCACCAGGAGGGTGCGATGGGATAGTTGCTGCTATGACATTTCTAACAGGTAATACCCGTGTTGAACTTGAATCACCAGAGCCAGAATCACCAGAGCCAGGCTCATTACGGTGTTCACTTCCTGCCCCCTCTCCATTATTTGCCCTAGAACCAATGGCTGAAACAATTGGTGCAAGAGAGGTACCTGGTATTAAGCAAAATTAATAGAAGTTGAATATTTCATTGGTTGAAGTACAATTAGTTTTGTTTACCAGCATGTATATGAATGTTTACGTTCCTAGGAGCATTTCCAATACCAATGGTGCCTAAAGTTGCAGGAGTTGAGGGGGGGAACTGGACCACCAAAGAGGGAGCTTGTCTGAAGTGGAAAAGGCTGAAAATAGCACAACTTCATCAGAACCAGAAATAGTGAATGTAAACTATCGACAACCCACATATATATATTCCACTATCATCCAATCATGGATTGCCGTGTATGATAAGATTATTGACTTCTGTACTAATTACTTTTAAGTCATATCTAGGGAGATTTTAAATTGGTTGACAGTGTAAAAAACTCCATACTGACAGTATATCTAAATTAAACTTATTATATATGTGGTATCCAACATAAAATTTACTTTCCAATATGAAGAGTTTACAGAAGTTATAAATTTCTTTCAATCTTCACCCCTTTATCAACAATCTATTTATCCTTAAACCATGCTAATCATGTATAATTTAAAGTTTCCAGTTCTGAAATATCAACAATGTATAGTTTATTGAATGTCAAACAACTTGATTGAAAGTTTAAAACATCAGCTAATGCTTAAATAATTAAACTTGTCATGAGGCATCACCATTAATGAAATCAGAATAGATCAAATTAGCTGACAAACCTGCACCATTATTGGATTTGGCCCTGATGGAGAGATGTAAACTGCTGGTCCAGCATTAACAACAGATTCTGCCTGAAATTTGAAAGTGAACATGAATGATATGTTGACACAATAAAGTAAACCAGATCACCTAAGAAAAGAATGAAAACATACAGAAGACTGTCCCATACGCAGTGTCAACATTGTTCGGCCAAGTTCAAGTAGAAGTGCACCCAAATGCTGCATAGCAAGTCCTATTTGCACTGACTCTGATTGTATTTGACCCCTTATGCGCAGATCAGCAGAAGTTCCTTCTCTTTCCAAGCGCCCTGCAATATGCTAGAGTCGCAAATTACAAGTAAAATGTAATCAGACAAGATAAAGGAAGAAGATAGTGAGGCTAGTTCATTCTAACAAATCCTAACAATGAAATATGCACTTCATCATCATAACAACATTTTTGGGTTAAATAGAAGTAAGATTAATGTATAGTTGCATCTACTTATATGGTTATGGTCAAGGATGGACACTAAGATATTGAAGACTTGAGGTTCTTTAACAAGAGAGTATGCAACGAATACATCTCTCAAATACTGAGTGCATGTTTGGATTACTGTTGTGAAGTGAAAACCTTCTAAAAGTATGTTCAAACTAAAACATACAAAGGATGTCCATCTCCATACTTCAACACCCTCCAATGGAAAAACAACATTAATCCAAACATAGCTTAGTTGTCTTCATATCCAATCTGAAATGGATTTGACCAGGTATCCAAGATATATTAAGAAGGTTTAACTGACTGCATAATATGTGTTTGGGCATCCCTAAATTGATCAAATGACACAATGGATAAAATTGCATGTCTTTTCACAGTTCACCAAGACCAAACGCTGCTAAGATTGGTAAATATCCCAACATTGAAGTAAAGGTTTAGTTAGAATCAACAGTTTATTGCAGATAAAGGCCCTAGACTAGGAAGACTCCTCAATTATTTTCAGTCCACAAATAAAAAAAATTCACCACCAGCCTCTCAAATGAGCATACTCAAAAAATGCCAGTCATTTTAATGACATTTAAGTTCCTCCAAACACAAATACATAGCTCATTCATGCTTTTAAGGTACTACTGATTAAAAGAGTAATGAAATTTTATTTTGCCCAAAATTTAAAAATTTAGGATTATCCTATGCAACTTCCATCCATCCTTATTTTTTTAATAAATCTATAATGTATTTATACTTATAATCAACATTTTATAGTTGCAGATAATAGAAAAATATTTTGATCATTAAGGGGAACATTAATATTAGTAAATGGGATGTGTTAATTACAGATAGTGCAGCAACAGCTTGACCACCAAGTAACCGTTCTGCAGAATGCAAGACAGTGCTTAATGCTTCAAGTGTCGGCAACCCTTGTGCATTAGAAGGCAATTCCACTCGCTGATCTCCAGGGTTAGCGGATGAATGATTTGATTGATAACCTGCATAATCATTAAGCAAATATAAATATTTCAATTTTCTTTCAAATTAAAAATAAAAGGGCAAAAATTTCAACATCATCACCATTTTGTGTTAGTGTCTGTTCCATGCGATTCATAAACTCAGACAGTGTGTTCAATGAATCAGGAATTGGCTGAAATGATGGGAAAAGAAAGTAAGCTAAACATCGTCGAGAATGTGTTAAATTTCCACAAGAAAAAAATAAGTATCCAAAAGAGAGATCATGTTCCTACTGCATTGAGAGAAGGAATGGGTACGGCCCCTGCCGCCACAGGAATCTGAACAACATGAGAGACAGATTGAAATGTTGGGCCATGAAATGTCTGTCCAGATGGTGCCTGATTTCCTGCTGGGTTTTGATTTCCAGCATGCATTCCTTCAGTTTCATTCCCTGGGTGAACCTGACCAAATAGATTGGGTCCCAGTTTAGATACACACACCAACCTATTTTAAAGGATATATATAGTGCATAATGCATGTAGCAAAACAACATAAACTAACTTCATAGTACATGAGTACAAGTCTGTGTTCTGTATCAATTCTATTCACAAATTAAATTGATGATAATAATTAAGAGAGTTTAACAATGCCATGTTAGTATTGTAAGGAAAAATAAATATCTATACATTCAACCAAAAAAAATGAAGATTCCTTAACTTAAGAGAAATAACCATTCATAAGATACTTGAGATTTGACACTATTAGGACAATAGATAAAATATTTGTACGCTATGAAACACAAGCCACATGAAATAGATACCACAACATGTGATTGCTTCATGATCTAAAAGATGAAATTGAAAAAAAGCAAGCAAAAATAACTATGCAATGTTGCAAGGAGAATTCAAATAAGGAGATATCTAAACAATAAAATGGATGTGAAATTAATTCAGTCCCTCATGGTTTAAAAAAATTAACAATGTACATACAATAGTCCAGTAAATCACACAAATGATAGAAAATATGACAATACATGATCATCTATTTAAGTAAAAATGGTACTAACTGAAGAAGTTTGTGTAGCATTAGGACCACTAATTGTGCTCTGGCCACCGTTTCCAATAGAGTTTAAAACATGCCCAATAACCTGAAAACAAAACACAGCAAGACATAATTTTCCTTAGGCAATACAAATCATACCATTATTGCCAAGACCTACAAGAAAACAGAATAGAAAGAATGCATGATATGAACTACATAAGATAGATACAAAGAACATGAACGAACCCGAGTGAGATCATGAACAATTCCGTCACCTTGTTCACCCACATTAAATGTTCCAAGAACAACACTGTGTGAAATTTGCCCAACGTGATTACGAGGAGCCCCTGAGCCTACATCATGTCCTTCCAAATAATTAAATTTATCATTAGCATAGTAAAATACAACAGATGTCTGATATTAAAAAAATTATTAAAATATGAAGGGAGAAGAAAAAAAATGACCATCATTGCAGCCTTAAGTTATACCTCGGTTACCACTTGTACCAGTTGACTCACCAGAACTCGTACCAGAAGCCTGCGACTGATTTGGTTGTCTTTCAACTAAATGCAATGTATGCCCATTCTCAACATCTTAAATGGTTAAGGATTAGGTTATAATATAAATAAATGAGTACCGAAGTGTGATTTCAAATACTAACTCATTTCACCATTTATGAAAAGTTCTGCTACAGGCCATAGCATTTCCTTCTGTCCAGCAATCCAATTTTTAAAAGCTAAACCAATAATGGTGTTGAATAAAGAGAAGACACTTAACATAAATAATGCTTTCGCTTACAAGATAAAACAAATTATGTTAAAACTACGAAAAATAGGTCCATTAAGCATTAAGATGATGGGAAAAAATTACAATTTGAAGGATACAATACTCAGAAAGAACGTGGTCATCCTTTAAGACTTTTCCTCTAAATATCAGCCGTTGCTGATTAACTGGAACACCAATTTCATTTGCAATTTTCTCTTTGAACAATGAAACGGGCATCTGAAATGATTTTGAAGACAAGTTTTAGGATTATACCCTAACCTACATATATTTACCTCAAACAAGACTCAAAAAACACAAGAATGTCAGGACTAGATATTATTGCTTACATTTTTGTCCACTTGAAAACTGTAGATGCGGGAATCTAGAGTCTTGATATTGAGCTGAACAGTTGAATCTGAACATTCTGCTGAAATGTTTCCAGTACTGGAGCCTTCATTGGAGGACTGACCCACCATGCTGTTGGTTCAGCTGCAAAGTCTTGGACCAAGGAATTCAACAGAACTAACCCAGACAATAAGATACCAAAGTAGCTGCAACTGCAAAACACTGCAGACGTAGGGCCATAATAATCATTCAACAAGTGAAAGAGATTCATCATTCATCGAGGCATCAGAAGAAAACGTAAAGCAGAACTTCCAAAGCATGTAGCAAATATTTTATATCGTGTTCTACTATAACCATAAACAGGACTATGCAGTAAAAACAGCACAATAACACACTATGCTTGTATGGCCAGTGATGCAACATATCTAACACATCAGTGTGCAAAAAAAAAGATATGCAATGTAAAATCCGGTAACTCTTCATATTCAACCATTAAATTGTTGCAAATATAAATATGAATATATGATTATACTATGCATCCCTTTATCCATCCAAACGACTCATAAAGAAGCTCAGTGTCATTGGACATATGAATAAGGTTTTTGGGCACTAGCAGATTTTGATGATACATTTATCCAAACATAAAAACATCTAGAAACCATCACAATAATGTCGACTGATGCATATGCAATCAAGACACGCCAATAAGACTATGTCATATCAAATAAAAATAAGCGCAAACCAACACGGATACAAAATTTATTTGAGATTCATTAAAGCAATTAGGTATGTAAAAAACCTGAAAGATTGGTCAGACTTTGAAAGTCAATTACAGTGGACAACAACTATGAAATATTGAAACGAAATTGACACATGAATCGGGAGATTCTGAGTTATAATAAAAAGAGTAGCATACATAATTACATTAGGAATAGAATATGAAAGTGCGATGGAAGGTTGAGAAATAAATTGAGCACAGCGAACTAAAGTACCTAGGTTGAATAGAGGAAGTTGGCGTGGCTAGTGTGAAGAAGATAAAAAGAAATAGAAGAGGTGGTGAGATCTGCGTCTAGAACATTCTAGAGAGCTTTGGGCGAAAAAGAAAAGAGCAGAGAGATTGGGGGAAAAAAAAGTGTTCACCGGGACTCACCGGAAATGGAGATGAAGATGGATTGGATTTGGAGGGTATATGAATATGATATTTCGAGAAGGGGACAATGCTACTGCTAGCTAATCAGCAATCAGTGATCAACTAATCACCAATGCATAAACACAACACATCCCTTCGTTCCAAAGTTTTCATTCCTCGTCATAGACTTAAAGAATATACTACCAAATAGGGGGAACAAGACGTCTACAAGTCCTTCTGGATTGAACTGGGCTTCTGCTTCCTACATCATTCATTTTTCTACTACATCATTTTTGTAATAGTAGAATTTCCAAAATATCTTTCGTTATTTTACACGTTATACTTCATATAGATCTGCATAATTCATATAGATTGGTGAATTGGTAACCTTACGGATTGGGTCAATCCGTAATCTTACAGATTCGTCAATCCGTAAGTTTTTTTTTTTTACGGATTGGGTAATCCTTAAGTTTCTTAACATAATGCTCCAACCAACTAAACTAATAGATCAATTATATTAAAAAATAATTAATATTGATACATATAACACTAAATTTTTTAATGTATATTTAATACACATATAATTTTACATAATAAATTTTATAATAATTAATTTTGATCTAATAATTAATTTATAGTTTAATTTATCTAATAATTTATAGTTTAATTGTATGTTTGATAAATTAAACTATAAATTAAGTATTAGATCAAAATTAATTGTTACAAAACTTATTATGTAAAATTATGTGTATTAAATATACATTAAAAATTTTAGTGTTATATGTATCAACATTAATTATTTTTTAATATAATTGGCCTATTAGCTCAGTTGGTTGGAGCATCGTGTTAATAACTTGAAGGTCACAGGTTTGAGACCTATCCGCCCCATTATTTTAAATTATTTCGTAAAATATATTTTAACGTAAAAAAAACTTACGGATTGGTGAATCCGTAAGGTTCTTACAGATTCGTTAATCAATATGAATTATGCGGATCCGTAACGCGTAAAATAGCGAAGGATATTTGGGAATTCCACTATTACAAAAATGGTTTAGTAGAAAAACGAATAATGTAAGAAGCAGAAGCCTTGAACTGGTGACCCATTTTGGACTAGTTGCCGGCGGCATTTCATTTAATGTCCAAAACTTTTCAACAATTAAATAAATAAAATATTACCATTACAACTAATTTTAGAATCATATTTTTTTATTAAAAATACTATTTAAAAATATTTAAAATCACTATTTAAGACCAATTTTAACAAACTCAATTAAACAAACTATAATATTTAATGTTTCTAACAAATAACAATTAACAAACTTTAAAATAGATCATTATGACTTCAACGAGTATGACTTCACATAATTGATATATTCTTATGACAAAATCAACAAATACAATAGATTAGATAATAAACTAACAAATTGGAAGAATTACAAAGTAAATTAACTTACAAAATATGGATTCATTTCTTTTGTCCTTTGGTTTTGCTCTAGATTGAGATTTGGTTTAATTGGTGATGCAATTTGAGAACTTGATGCACCCCATGAAGTGGACCTTTTCACATATTCTTCAAAAAACTTCAAGACACCCTATGAAGTGACTCATCAAGTTCTGACTTACTTTGACACTTCTAATTCTAAGTGAAAGTTTGAAACCAAATTTCTTTCTACACCTTCCAAGTTAGATAGAGACTAGGAATGTCTCCTGTCATAAGAAAATCATTTTGATTTGTTAGGTATGATAATTTTAAAATTGATGGATTATTTTTTCTTTCAATTTTCCCCTAGTTACCCCCTTCTCTCTCATTGTCCGATCTTTCTCCACCCAAACCATATCTCTCATTGCCCTCTTTCTCTAACCACCATTGTCATGAATGTCATTCCGTTGTTGTTAGAATCACTACTTTCCAAAGCATACAATAGCATTCCCTTTGCTCCAAGCTAAATCTTCAAGGTTACCAATGGCTTCGATAGAAACAAGCAACAACCAATAGATAACTTGTTATATAGCTAAAGAAAGGCTTAAATATGTTTTTGATCCCTAATATATAAATTTTGTGTTTGATCCCTGATAAGTATTTTCTTTACATATGCTCCCTAATGTTTGAAAAGTTTTTTTTAGATCCATGTCATCAATTAAGTGATGACTTGTCCATTAAATATTTAATAACACGATTTGTGGTGAGTCAAAAATCGACAATATTTGTTTCAAAATCAAATTTAAAATTTTTGACCGTTAAAACCACCAAAATTAATTAAAGTAAAAAATAAATTAATTAAACACTAAGAACATTTTTTCCTAGTTATCCACCAGCCCTTTACCTACCTTATTTTCCCTACCTTCATCTTGTTGCAGTGACGAGGTTGCCATTGCCACTGCTACTGTTGCCTCCCCCACGCACCACGAGTGGCCTTGAGATCTGCACCTACGTGAAGGTGTTGTTGGCCAAGTCCACTTGTTACAGTGACGGCAAAAGGAAGAACCACGACTCCATAATTCCAGTAAGTGCATTCTCGTTGAGCTCCACCAATTCCAATAGAAGGTGGATTTGTAATTCTTCGTGAAGGGGATCGAGGTGGGTCGCCACATTGCAACAACGTTGTTCTTCTTGGTGTGTTTCCTTTTCCTTGTTGTTCTTCCTTGTGAGCTTCTTATTGGGTAAGTTTAGCTCCATCACCGTTTTTGTTTAGGAAGCTTCGAGGTATGCAACAACTAAGTTTCTGACCAAAGGACAACAGTCATTGTCGCATCATTGTTGCGACTTCCAACTGTGATCCCTAGGCCACCACTACCAACAAGCCTACACATTTGGCTTTGATGCTTGATCTTCTCCACGCTCCCTTCACTGACAAATCTTTTCTCAAATTTGATTTTTTTTTGGCATTATATGCATGGTGCGTTTGGGATTGGGATAGGGTTTTGGTGAAGAGGTCTTGGAGGAAGGAGGGTGGATTTCTGAAATCGTTTGAGGAAGAAAGAGTAGAGGGCGAAAGAAAGAGGCGAAAAAGAATGGTGGAATAAAAGAGAAAAAGAAATTCATTTTAAATTTGATTATGAAACAAATACTAATAATTTTTGAATTGTCATAACTCACGTGATCAAATATTTAACAGATACGTTATTACTAACAATAAATATCTAATACAAAACTTTTTAAATATCAACGAGCATATACAAATAATTTTTTTTATCAAAAATCAAATACAAAATTCAAATATATAAACATAGATAAAAAATATATTAAAAATAATAATAAAATAAAAATCAAAACATTTGCAGTCATGTGTCACCTTCCCCTTATCTTTTTTCTCTCTATTTTCTTCCTCTTATTTTTATTTACTTTTATTGTGTTCTCTTCTCCCTCTTTTACCCCATCTCTCTTTCCCTCTTCTTGTGACCCTTTCTAGACATTAGACCAATGGTTTAAGTATTTATAGAGGGAACTAACTACATTTACGAAGCAGCAGTGATGTGAGGGTTGTAATAATTAGACGGCTGAGCGGCAGATACAGGTGTGAGACAGTACTGGGAATTAGATCCAGTCCACATTAAGCGAAAAGATGCACTGCGTTTCCGAACCAACCAACGACAAAACATATTCCATGAAGGGTGCGTCACAGGGTAATATTATTGGACCGTCAGTTGGGAGCCCGAAGTGTTCCTCAGACATCCTGAATTGCTCTCTGAATATGTTTCTCCTCAAATAAGTCAATGGTACCACGAAACGTCCCTTGTCAATGGTGTACACCACAAAGTGACCTTTATCATTTTGCGTTAATATTTTGAGAATCTACAATTTGCAGAGGTGGTGGGCCAAGTTATCCTTGTTGCCGTTAATATTTTTTGCGTCTGTACAATAATTTGGCAGTGTACTTACTTCTGGGATGCAGAGTTGAGTTCCAAAGGTATAATTTAAAACAATGCACTCTGCTTCTTCTTTGAACACGGACCAACATTTGATGTAAGGATGAGGGAACTTCAAACAAATGTGTCTTGACCTTTGAGAATTGTAAGAACCAACTGTTAGGTTAAAAGAAAACTATTAAACTAGTATAAATTGCCATAAATCTGTAATTCGTTATTGCTTGCCCAAGATCATCAGTTCAAAGCTTAAGGGATGAATACCACGTGAACCAAACAGTGGATAACTTATTTTACACACCCTGATTTTTCACACCCTGTCTGTTGTAGAAAAAATAATTTTAGGAGACTTAGAGACGCTCTTTCGAGGTTCTGTTCAATATATAGTTCATACTTCTAAACTTAACTCTCATAATTAAATTTACCTAAGTTAATACTTCCTCCATAAAAGTAGATGCTAAATGCTTAGGAAAATAAATCTTGCTTTTACGAATCTTCAGAAACCACCCTCAAAGGGTGGTGATGGCAGCTCACATTAAAATATCAGCTAAAAGATTGTGAAATTGGCTCACCCGAGCAAAGGGGATACTCCATAAGCTGAGAACAATTTTATGTGCTCGTGCAATGAGCCCATAACCCTCAATGTAGATGTTTACATCACTGTACTGGCTTGTTAATTTCAATTGTTTCAGTTGCTGAATGCTGACAGGAAGTGAGGGCAAAGTTGAACAATGAGGTTGGATAGATGGATATGTTAACTTCACATTCTTGCCCGTGTCAAACAACTTCTTATCCAGCTTAAAGCGTTCCATAGTCTCTTCACACTGCTTCACCAGTGGTGTCACTTTAAACTGTAGACTTAAAGCTCTCAAAGAACCAAGTTGTTCCCGTGGAATCTACATGATACAAAGACACAACTACCTTAAGAATATAAATTCCAACGGCAGTTTAACGAGTACAATATAGCAAATTAAATAAAAACCACCCAAAAAAGAAGTATCAGCTTGACAAAGTCGCAAACTTACCATGGTATGTGGATCTCATAAACAACAAAATGATTGGTGAAAAAGAAAAAATAAACATTAATTTGCACATAAAATTGAGTAAGAGAAACTTTTGTAGCAGACAACGATGATCTCAATCTCCATGTTTAACATCAACAATAGCAAATACAAAAATAACAAGGTCTAAACCCCTTACCTGGGTCCAGCCAACATAGATGTAGTGAAGCAGTGCATGGAAAAGTGGATAAGATACTGTGGGTACGTTGATGACAAATGAGGAGGAGCACAGAGAAAAGTTTCCAGATGCAGCTAAAATTGCCTTGTGAGCAGGAACGGGTTTTTCCTCTTTACCAACGATGAATAAAACATCAGACAAGTCCCAACTCTATAGGAATTTTTTGTTGGGAGAAGTGGTGGTGCGCGTCACCTTCTCCACCAACTAAAACAGCAAACTGGAGAGTTTCAAACTCAACCCAGAATCAAACAGTAAATGCGGAAACGTAAATGAGAAAGTGCAGGAGAGATAAAACACACACAGCAATAGCTTTACGTGGGAGAAAACCAGAAACTAGAAAACCCACGAGACCTTATCCAGAAATAATCCACTATAACAATAATGGTTACAAACACATTCCACGGCCACATGCCGGAGTAAACGCTCAATCTTACCAATAATGGAGGGAACTCTCTCTACAAGGGTTGCTCACTCAACCTTTCGGAGACACTCACTCTCTACAGCCTTACGCCGGAGAAACACTCACAGGACACTCTCTCTTTACTGTGGTCTTGCCTTCCTCTTCAAGGTCTGAGGTCTCTCCTCCTCCATCTATAAATATACTATTTATAGAGAGAGATTAGGTTTAGGGATTTCTGTTCTCTAAAAGTGATTGGGCCAAAACTTGCCGCCCTTGGGAACTGAGCCCAAATGTTAACTTTCATTTTTCACCATACCTAGGAAAGTGGGCCGAGCATTGAACGGAACGTTATCCAACAAATATTCCCCTTCCGTTCCAATGCGACGAATTTGGCAACCCAGCATAGTCCGGTCTTCCACTGAGGTCCGGGGTCTTCACTCTGCAGCCCAGCCTCCACACCTCGGCTTCATCATGCAGAGTTCATAAGCCCGGCTCCTTCACAACAATCTTCAAACTTCATTGCTGGCACCGACTTTGTCATCATGTCAGACCAATTTTGACTTGTGTGCATTTTCCCAAGTGGGAGCTTTCCGGCCTCCACCGCATCCCGTATCCAATGATACCTCACATCAATGTGCTTGGTGCGGGAGTGATACGTCGAGTTCCTCGCCAGATGAATGGCGCTCTGGTTGTCACACTTCAGCTCGTACTTGTCCTGATTGTGGTCGAGTTCCTGGAGAAAACACTTCATCCACAACAACTATTTGCACGCCTCGGTAGCGGCTATGTACTCGGCCTCAGTTGTTGATAGTGCCACACACTTTTGTAGTCTTGACTGCCACGAGATTTCCCCTCCAGCCAGGGTCATCAAATATCCTGTCGTCGACTTCCTCGAGTCGGAATCTCCCCCTAGATCAGCATCCGAGTAGCCTTGCAACCCGGTCTCACCTTCTCCAAACCGAAGACATAGCTTGGTTGTACCTCGGAGGTATTTGAAGATCCACTTCACTGCTTCCCAGTGCTTCCTGCCGGGGTTCGAAAGATACCGGCTTACCACTCCAACTGCATATGTCAGGTCGGGTCTGGTGCAAACCATTGCATACATCAAGCTTCCGACTGCAGATTGGTATGAGATCTTCTCCATCTTCTCTCGGTCTTCATCTAATCTCGGACATTGCCTCTTATTCAGTTTCAAATGTCCGGCTAAGGGGGTGCTTACTGTCTTGGCTTTGTCCATGTTGAATCTCTTCAAGATCTTTTCAACATATTTCTCCTGACTTAGCCACAACAGCTTCTTCTTTCTATCCCGGATGATCTTCATCCCGAGGATCTGCTTTGCTGGACCGAGGTCCTTCATCGCGAAGGACGATCTCAATGCCTCCTTCAGGGCGGAAATCTTCACCTTGTCTTGCCCTACTATCAGCATGTCGTCCACGTATAGTAGCAAGATCAAGAAGTCGCCAGTCTCATACCTCTTCACAAAAACACAGTGGTCGGCCTCTGCCTTCATGAACCTGTGGTCGGTCATGAAGGAATCAAACTTCATGTACCACTGGCGAGGTGCTTGCTTCAAGCAATAGAGACTTTTCTTCAGTCGGCACACCATGCCTTCACTTCTCGGAGCCTCAAACCCTTCTGGTTGCTCCATGAAGATTTCTTCTTCCAGCTCACCGTGAAGAAATGTCGTCTTCACATCCATCTGCTCTACCTCTAGGTCCGCAATAGCTGTCATTGCTAAAACAGTCCGGACCGAGGTCATCTTTACAACAGGAGAGAATATCTCATCAAAGTCTATCCCCTTTTTTCTGGTTGCAGCCTTTCACTACAATTCGGGCTTTGAATCTCGACCTCTTGCTGCTCTCCTCCTGTTTGAGCTTATACACCCATTTGTTCTTCAGAGCTCGCCTCCCTTTGGGTAACTCGGTCAGCTCATACGTCTGATTCTCATGCAAGGATCTCATCTCATCCTGCATGGCCTTCTCCCATTCGCCGCTCTCTGGGCTCTCTACCGCCTCATGATAACTCTGGGGTTCACCCTCCTCAGCAATTATGGTATATTCATGAGGTGGATATCTTGTAGAAGGTCTTCTATCTCTTGTGGGGTATCTCGGTTGTTCTTCTTATTCCTCCTCAAAATCCGATTCTTCACTTTCATCTCGGATCCCGGTATCTACGGCATCTTGCTGGTCATTATCTTCAACATCGCCTTCAGCGATTTCTTCATTGACTTCTCCCCGTGCTTCAGCATGCACTTGAGGGACGGGTTCTTCTCTTCAGACGGCAACCCGGACTTGGGGCCTCGAGATGTCATGGATGGTCTCATCCTCATGGAAGACTACATCTCGGCTTCTCACAATCTACTTCTTGATTGGATCCCACAGTATAAAGCCAAACTCGATTTTCGGCGAACCGAGGTATATGCACTCCTTCGTCTTTGCATCCAGCTTCGCCCTTTCATCTTTAGGGACATGCACGAAGGCTCGGCAATCAAACACCCTCAGGTGATCATAGGTCGCTTTCCGACCTGTCCAGATTTCTTCTAGAATCTCTCCATTCAGCGGTCGAGATGGCAAAAGATTTATCAAATCGACCGCGGTTCTCACTGCCTCTCCCCAGAAACCTTTCGACAACCTTGCGTTTGAAAGCATACTTCAGACCTTCTCTTCGATAGTCCGGTTCATCCTCTCAACTAACCCATTCAGCTGAGGTGTCTTGGGGGGCGTCTTCTCCAGTTTGATCCTGGCTTCTCTGCAGTAAGCTTCAAAGGGACCCCTGTATTCACCGCCATTATCTGATCTGACCACCTTCATAGCTCCACAATCTTCTCTCCGGTAGGAGGAGAAAAACCTTCTGTGAGGGGTCACATGGAAAGAAGCGCCTGAATCCACTATCCAGGTGTAGTCATCGAAGGCTACATTCACAGAATTATCCTCTCAGGAGGAATACATCAGCATTTGTACTGGCAACTACCGCCGTGGTGCTCTTTTTCTGTGAACTCTAGTCTGACTTCACAGACCCATTCTGCTCATCCTTTTGCTGAATCCAGCAGTCGGTTTTCTTGTGTCCGGGCTTCCCACAATAGAAACACTTCAGTTCACCTTTCGATCTTGACCGATCTCGGGGCCTACCCCGCCTCTCACGACCTCGGCTCTTGCCTCGAGCCCAGAAGTCGGACTTACTCCTCTCAGCCACGTTGGCGTCAAACGTGCTGGATACACTTCGTTCTCTTCTCCTGGCTTCTTCATTCAGATGGCTGTCGGTCACGACATCCATCTCCAGTTTCCCTTCAGGAGCCGAGTTGCTCAACGTCACTACCAGGGTATCCCAACTCTCTGGCAATGAACTCAGCAACAACAAAGTCTGCATCTCGTTGTCAATTTTCATCTCGGCCTTGGACAACTGGTTCACAATACCTTTGTATGTGTTGAGGTGCTCGATCATGCTCATCCCTTCCGTGTACTTCAGCTTCACAAGCCGGCGAACGAGATGTGCCTTGTTTCTCGGAGTCTTCTTCTGAATCATGGACTCTAACTTGTTCCATAATTCGAAGGCATTGGTGAACTTGGACACGTGCTCGAATAGAAACTTGTTAATATACTTCCTGATCGTGGCCACCGCCTTCCGACTCAGGATCTCCCAATCCCTGTCCGACTTTCTTGTCGCCTTCTCATCCAGGACAATAGGATCATACAAGTCTTTGCAATACAGATGATCTTCCATCATCGGTCTCCAGTAGATGAAGTTGTCGGCAGTCAACTTGAACATATCCCCGTCATGGGCGATACTACCACTGGTACTTGTCTCCATCCTGTCTTCTTTCTCTTCTCAGAACCCGCTGAACCTGGGGCTTTGATACCACTTTGTTGGGAGAAGCGGTGGTGCGCGTCACCTTCTCCACCAACTAAAACAGCAAACTGGGGAGTTTCAAACTCAACCCAGAATCAAACAGTAAATGCGGAAACGTAAATGAGAAAGTGCAGGAGAGATAAAACACACACAGCAATGACTTTACGTGGGAAAAAACCAGAAACTGAAAAACCACGAGACCTTGTCCAGAAATAATCCACTATAACAATAATGGTTACAAGCACACTCCACGGTCACACGTCGGAGTAAACGCTCAACATCACCAACAATGGAGGGAACTCTCTCTACAAGGGTTGCTCACTCAACCTTTCGGAGACACTCATTCTCTACAGCCTTACGCCGAAGAAACACTCACAGGAGACTCTCTCTTTACTGTGATCTTGCCTTCCTCTTCAAGGTCTGAGGTCTCTCCTCCTCCATCTATAAAGACACTATTTATAGAGAAGGATTAGGTTTAGGGATTTCTGTTCCCTAAACGTGATTAGACCAAAACTTGCCGCCCTTGAGAACTGAGCCCAAATGTCAACTTTCATTTTTCACCATACCTAGAAAAGTGGACCGAGTATTGAACGGAACGTTATCCAATATTTTTTGAGCCCCTATTTGTCATAATCCATGTTTTTGTAATTGTAACAGTATGCTGCATCAACATCATCCTCAACATCGACATCATCCTCAACTTCATAATCACCAAAAACGACATGCTTCCAGAGGGGCATATATGAGGGTTGTTTGTTAAAGACAAGACATTAACATTTCTATACTTAACGTGTTTATCCCAGCTGCTGAGACCAATATACTGAACATTACAATTGGGATCAGAATCCAACCAATGGAAAACAACATCCTGAAAGGGTATTTCCCATTGCCTATGCTAATCAAGCCATCATAGATGCTGATCCAATAACTCTGAAAGGAGGAAGAGCAGCAGAGGCCGACCCCTGCCACGTCGACAACAGCTTTTCCATTGACCTCGATTCTGAGTCGGTGATTCCTGTGGCTCCCCAATATGATTGTGTAGTGAGGACTGCTATCTCTTTTATAATGGTAGCCCTGGCTTCCCACATTCTCCCGGAAAACTAGTGTGACATCGTTGCAGGCGAATGCTTCAAAGGCGACGCAACCCCGGCCTGCCTCGCAGAATTTCAAATCCTCTCTCCAGGCACACTCAAATGGCGGCACGATCAGGAACTTGGCCGACATGTTTATTCTTGGACACACACACACTAGCAATCAATATGCAATATTCTATATTTAATTTAATATGGAAGGTTAGGGAAAATTCATGTATGATAAGTGTGGGAATGAGAATAGTAATTTATAACTAACAGATGGAGATATCTGAAACATCACTATCTGAAGGGAAGATAAATTGCCAGAAACAGCTACTAGAAGCTTTCAGACTTGACCCCAAAACAAATAATAGAAATAGAAAGGGTTGTTGTATGGAATCCTAATTCCAACGCCACATCCTTATCCAACCAAATAGAAAACTACAAGCATGCGACAAAGATCCTCGTAAGGCGAATGAACAAAAATGATTAAGGAAAACGTCATTGATTGTCATCTTGTGCGTGTCTTTGCCTGATTGGACATTAGTAGGACCATCCTCGTCAGCTAATCGCTCAGTCTTAGCCTCACCACATCCACCATTTATATTTCACATACAAACATTTAGTTAACAAATAAAATTACCTTTCTTACCTTTAACTTACCCCTCAATCGGCACCGTCGCGTCGCAGAATAACCTGTCAGTGCCTTCGGGTGTTACCCCTTCCATCGTTATGCCGCGGAATAACAGTTTTATCAACTCACTTTTTTATTTTTATTAAAAATTGGAATAAATAAATAAGAATTTATAATTTTCTTTTATAAATTTTCCGCATGATTTTAATTTTCATCTCTTCCTATTATCATTTCCTAAATTTAATCCCTGACTATCTTTTTTCTTTTTTTTTTTCGAGTTTGATCTCAACTATTTTAATTGTGTCTTTTTCAGAGATGTGATAGACATGCAATAAATCAACTTTTGCAATAATTGTATAATATTATATTTTGTGTTATTTCTCTTCTTAATATTATTAGTTTTTTTTTTACAGAATGATGCTTATTCATTTTATTATGAATCAAATTCTTAACACAAGGAACTATCATTAATAACTCAAGAATAACTTCATTATCTCTTGACAAAATCTAGTCAAAAAAATTATCTTTACCTTTTTTAATTTTATATTTTGCCTAATTATCAGAATCGAATTCGATTCAACTGAAAACAAACTGATAACCAATCTAGACACTCTTAAAAACTGTAGTTCAGAACCAGTCAAAATGATCAAGAAGCAGACAAATCCAGCCAAGAATAGGTGCTAAAACCGGTCTGAACCAGTGCTTTTCAAAAAAATTGCATATATAATATTTTAAAAATAAATAAAAATACATATTTAATAATATATTTCAAATCGATATAAATAATTTTATCTAAAATTATTAACTTTTTTCTTATAAAACATATAATTTACTCAGTTATATTAATTTATATTTTTTATATCTTGATATTTATAATTTTGTATTGTATTAATTTGTCTTTTTTATATTC
Source organism: Glycine latifolia (assembly GCA_013407115.1). Taxonomy (NCBI): domain Eukaryota; kingdom Viridiplantae; phylum Streptophyta; class Magnoliopsida; order Fabales; family Fabaceae; genus Glycine; species Glycine latifolia. The sequence continues at coordinate 32,666,653 of CM023957.1, forward strand.
TAAAGATAAACTTATTATTGTTAATGAACATTATTCTATTTTATTAAAGTTTAAACTTAAGTATTATACTATGATATATTTTATTAGACTTTTATGTATATTTTGAATGTTAAAAACTTGTACAATTATGTTTTATTTTAGTTTTTATTGTTACAAAGTTATGTAATATATTATATTTATTTACAATTATATTATAAACTATTTAATTATTATTATTTTATTAATGTCCTTAAATTGCGGTTTAATCATGGTAGAACCCTTGATCCAATGTCTTGGCTAATTTAATGACCGATTCAATTTTAAAACATTGATATTTTGGTTATATTTGACAAATTAACTTAAAATTAGAAAGCTAGCTGAAAATGTTAATTAAAAGTTGTTAAGCTAATTTATTAAATTATAAGTGTTTGAGATAAGTATCCATTGAAATAATGGAAAAACAAAGATGACAAAAATAAACATATTTATATGATATTTTGACATAAACTTTAATTTTATTTTATAGAGAGAGAAAATATATTGAGGTGTTATATATAAGACCTTAATAAGTTTTTGGTCTCTACAAAATAAAATGATTTTTTAAAAGTGTTTTTTATTTTCTTTTAGTCTTTTAAAATTTAAATATTTTGTAATTTAATCTCTATCAAAATAATTTTGTAATGAAATAATGAAGCATAAATAATCTCAAGACAATGAATCAAGATAAGCTCAATATAATAATGAAATAATTCAACTTTTCTTGTTTGTTGTTTTTTAGATAGAGAAAATGTTATTTTCTAGGTAACTGAATATTTTAAAGCATACCATTAAAAATATATTTTTTGTTACTGCATTTTGAAAACACATCATACTCATAATAACTAATAACTAATTATTTCATATGACAATCAATAGTTGCATTTACAAGTTTTTTTAAATGTAAATATGTTATTAGTAATGTGAATCGATTATGTTTTTGAGATAATCGATATTTTTTTTTTCATGACGATATCAACACGAAAGCAAAATAAAACAAAAGAGAAGAAAAAAAGAGGTTAAAACAAAGTGTTTCCTCTTCTAGGTTTTTTTAGGCTATAAAGTAATTTTGGATTTTCCATAAAAAAGTACATGATATAAATATAATTCACTTTAAAAAAATTAACATAAGTTAACACTGTCAGAGAAAGGAGTGACAAGTAAATGTTTTAAAAAGGAGAAGTGTATGTGTAATTAAAATAAAACAATGATTTCACTATAATCTACTTTAACTTAAAAGAATAGGGCTTTCATTTCCCACACTTTTTTTCTCATTTAATGGTGCATTTCATACATCACTCTTGCAATTAACAAAATTATTTTTCTTACAATTAACAAAAGTATTTTACTCTGATATAATGTTTGGTTCACTACTACAAAAAAGACATACGACGACACACAATCGATGACGGTTGTTTAATAACCGTCTTTGTATGTCACGCGGTGGCATTTTTGTAATTAAATGAAACTTTAGAAGACAGCTTATCATAAAGATGACGGTTATTAGAAAACCGTCATTGTTGAACCCGGTTTCGAAGACGGTTTTTTAAATGCCCGTCTTTGTTTATTTGATTTCTGAATAAATAATAAGGTATTCGCAGAACCCTTTCCTTTCCAAACACTGAATTCTCATTCTCTGCAAAACCCTAACCTCTCGGGGTTCCAAAATTTCCATCAAAGTGGACCCGAGGTTGGAAGCAATTGTGGAGAGGCTGTTGGATAAGTAAGTGAGCTGTAATCATTCTACTCATTTCTGTTTCCAAATGTATCTTAACTCAAAATTCCCTCACCTTTTGTTGCTTTTCCCTAATTTAGGTGTATCGTGGATGGGAAATACCAACAAGCTATGGGAACTGCTATTGAATGCAGGAGATTAGATAAACTAGAGGAGGCGATTACAAGGAGTGACAATGTTCAAGGAACTCTATCATATTGCATTTATGTATCTCATTCCTTTGTGAACCTTAGAGAGTACAGACAGGAGGTAAGGGAAATGAAGATTTTCTAGTTCTATTAGAGTCCTATACATATTATGTATCTGGTGATTTTTTCATTCCTTTTTCCTCCTTTCAAATTTAGTTGTAGGGTTGTATTCTACTGTTATAGTTTTAATTATATTTGAAATATCTCTCCGGGCTTTGATTCTTAATTGGAATGTTGTAACTTTATCAATTGTGTACTCAAATGAGATGAATATTTGGCCACTGGATGGGGCTATATGGTCCAGGAAGTGAAAGATCTGAAGAATACAATCTGAAACGGAACTGAAAAAAAATAGTATGAACGGATAAAATATTTTCTTTGACAACTTGCTGTTCTGTGGCATGACTTGCAACTTATGTTAAAAATACTTGTGTTCCTGATAGAAGGTTGACATTGATCCTTGTTCTTTTTGTTCAGGTTCTCCGTCTCCTTGTTAAAGTATTTCAAAAGCTTCCGTCTCCAGATTATCTGAGCATTTGCCAATGTCTTATGTTCTTGGATGAGTCCAAGGGTGTTGCAAGCAAACTAGAGAAGCTTTTACGTTCTGAAAACAAAGATGATGCACTTTTGGCATTTCAAATAGCTTTTGATCTGGTAGAGAATGAACACCAAGCTTTTCTTCTGAATGTTAGAGATCGCCTTGCACCACCTAAGTCTCAGCCTTCAGAATCTTCACAGCCAAAACCTAGTGAGACAGCCTCTACTCAAAATGCTAGTGCGAGTGGACAGGACGATGTTCAAATGGCTGATGATGATTCTGCTCCTATAGTCAATGTGCCAGAGGATCCGATTGAAACCATGTATGCTGAGAGGTTAAACAAAATAAAGGGAATTTTGTCTGGGGAAACTTCAATACAGTTGACTCTGCAGTTCCTTTACATTCATAACAAGTGAGGCAATTTCTATATTCTCTTTTCATTGTTGGTTTTAGTCTAACTGTCATATTGTTTTCGTTCTTACACTTACATTGCTTTGCTGCAATTTGCATTTAGATCTGACCTCCTTATTCTAAAGACAATAAAACAGTCTGTGGAGATGAGGAATAGTGTCTGTCATAGTGCTACAATATATGCCAATGCTATAATGCATGCTGGAACAACTGTGGATACTTTCCTCAGGGAAAATTTGGTTAGTTACTGGAACTTATTTTCTATTTCCCTCTCCCTATGGTTTCCCATGCATTTTGATTGCTTTCCATCCTTAAGAATTTTATCCCTTGAAAATTTTAGGATTGGTTGAGCAGAGCTACTAATTGGGCCAAATTTAGTGCAACGGCTGGTCTTGGTGTTATCCATAGAGGTCATTTGCAGCAGGGGAGGTCACTGATGGCTCCCTACTTACCTCAGGGTGGGACTGGAGCTGGTGGTAGTCCATACTCAAAAGGTGGTGCTCTCTATGCCCTTGGTCTTATTCATGCTAACCATGGAGAGGGCATCAAACAATTTCTTCGTGATAGCCTGCGCAGTACTACTGTTGAGGTGCTCATAAATAATGCTCATGTTCTTTTTTGCAGAACCAGAAATTACCTGTGCTTATATTTAACATGAGTTTTATGGGCAGGTTGTACAACATGGTGCATGTTTAGGTCTTGGTTTGGCATCCTTAGGAACTGCTGATGAGGATATTTATGAAGAAATAAAAAATGTTCTCTACACTGATAGTGCTGTTGCTGGCGAGGCTGCGGGTATTAGTATGGGCTTACTCATGGTCGGAACTGGCAGCGAGAAAGCAAATGAGATGCTCACTTATGCCCATGAGACTCAACATGAAAAGATTATTAGGTAAAGGTGTTTCACTTGACAAGGTGTGAAACTGTGGCTTCTCTTGCTTTGATATTTATGATTGTTCAATATTTCAGGGGGTTAGCATTGGGAATAGCTCTTACAGTTTATGGAAGAGAAGAAGAAGCTGACACTTTGATTGAGCAGATGACTCGGGATCAAGATCCAATATTGCATTATGGTGGCATGTATGCTTTGGCCTTGGCGTATAGGGGAACAGCAAACAATAAAGGTCAGCTTTAGTTGCTGAGGTAAAACTTCAATTTTGATTGAAGAATAATACCATAAACAGTACAGATAGATTGATAATGTATTAAGATTCTTTTGGTTTGGAAGATTGTGATACAAATAGCCTGTAGCATGTCTTGAAGACAGATACATTACATTCACCAGCTAATCGCAATTTACCATGATTTATATGTGTTGATCTTCCCATTCTGTAAAAACATTACTAAAGAATTTTTGGCTTTGTAAAAACATGTTAAATGTAAATTAACTAGTCCAGTAGCAGCTTCTTTTTCTTTTTGGTTACTATCTGTTTGTTGGGTGGTTTTATTTGACCTTTTAAATTTCTTAGCTTAATTAGTAAAATAATATAGACTATAGCGTTGACTAGTAAAAACAATAAACACTAATACATGCTTATGCCTACCTTGTTTGATATATTCTGCTGACATTTCTCACGTTTTTCTTTGGCCATTCTCCAAATAAACACTAATAGTAGGAAAGTATTAATCTAAATAATAAATAATGTTTTAAATTTAAAGTAAAAGTTGGTTTGTAAATAGTCTTTTTTGATATTGGTGTAAACTTCTTCCACTTTATAATCTTTGTAGTTTATCCCATATGGTTAATTTACTTAATAATGCTGATATTTCATTATCTTGTAATTATTGAAGATTGAATTAAACACTACTCCTTGGATTCCTAAATTTGTAACAGAAAAATTCTGATTTCCTGGGAAAAACTACAACTAATATGTGCATATTTGTAATTATTCTGATTTACTGTCATATCTTCTAATTAATTTTTTTTTAAATTAAATACAAACAATGACGGTTATTAAGAAAAACCGTCATCGTATCTGGACAAACGATGACGGTTTTCTATAAATAACCGTCTTCGTTTGTATTTAATTTAAAAAAA